>VZRX01011062.1:152971-165798 GCA_013398075.1 Notiomystis cincta
TATTTGACAACAAAATGGATCTAAGGATCTCCTTTCTGATTTAAAGTTAGTGCTTTGTCAATCTTAATTAAACTCCAGTAGGAAAAGTATAGGGGAAAAAAGAGTTTCTGCTGTGCCTGAGTTTAGAATTTATTAAACTGGGCTTAATGTTCCCTCCTAGTCTCCATTTTTACTGTTTGAAAAGTAGTGTTATTTACAGGAAGGAATTGCCTACATTCTCATGTCTCAGTGGCCCTGGAAAGCAGTTGAATTCTTCTGAAAATACCAAGACTTAATAGAATCAGAGAAATTAGAAAGGGAAAAGAGCCATTAGGTCAACTTATCTATCTCCCTGCCAGAGCAGGAGAGTTCCCTGCAGTAATACAGTCTTACAGTTAATAGTCATGGATTTGGAGTCACCATTTCTCAGCTACTTATGAAAGTATTTGCTGTGCAAGTTGCTTGGGTTCATTTTATCTTCACTGATGGGACTGATATGCTTGTATTCTAATATGCTTATGTTTTAATAGTCTGTGATTCTAGATGCAATGGATATAGACGTGCAGTAATATCCTTGCCTCTCTTTAACACATACTGTGCATTTTTGCCTTCTATGGCTTTATTAACCTGCATTTATCCAGCATTTTATTCAACCAGTAGTCCTTCTGATATCAATGAAAACAGTACACAATAGCCTTGATAATTAATTGGCATAAATAAGCATAGCCCTATGTTTTAAAGGTGTGGAGTCAGTTGTGGGTTTTGTCAAAGACCTTTTGAAATCACCAAGTCTAATTATGAAGTTAGGGCACTTAAATCCACCTATAACACCAAAACAATGTGTTAACTCAAACGACAAGCTTCACTTGTGAACTTATTTCTCTCCAATTACTGCTACAGCTTAATCAGTTGATGCATTTTAATAGAAACTGCTTCTGGTCATAGATGTCCTCATAATTGCTACTTTTGATAACCCCAGCGAAGTACATTGGCCTTAATTGGACAAAAAAAAAGAGAGAAAAAGAAAACCAAAACACAAAAACCCCTGGTATCTTGGCTTGCAGATGTAAAGACTGACTCCTACCTTGAATATAAACACAAAGCACAGTCAGAAACAACTTCTGGCACCCTTTAGCTGTGGAAGAGAAAATGACTCAGGTATCACTTGTATGGCAGTTGCTATCCAGGGACTCTGCTGGGTTTACTTTTAGGCAGTAACATCTGCTGACTTTATGCTGTAATATCAGAGCTGTATTTTCAAGTGCAAGCTCCCATTAATGCATGTCATACAGAAAGCTTGTGTTAATCATATCAAAGACTGTAGGTAGATGTTGGATAGCCTTTTAGTACAAAGATGAGTCTAAGCTAGTAGTGTTTAGATTTTGAGACCACACTCAAAGTGGAATTGTATTGAAAAGTCGAAATCAGACTCCACACTGTAGTAGAGCCTGAAAACATCAGATATGAAATATTTAAACTGTGGAACACAATCTTCAACTTTGGTCTATAAAACTTTAATTTTGTGAGTAGCTATTTCTCCAATTGTTCAATATTTTTAATTCTACAAATCCATGTTTATTAGCTTTCAAGGTTTAAACAGTGTTACTGAGTCTATTGAAAGTAAATGATACTGACTTCAGAGAAATATAGTTACTATGATTTATTTTCTATTTCTATGTTCAAGATAAAGGCAAAAGAAAGAACAAATAAAAGCAATTTTTTAGCACAGCTCTCTCTTTTAATACTTATAAAATCACCTAAGGTACTTTGTTATTTATTCTATACACCACAAGAAACAGATAAAATTGGCCTGGAATGTGATTTTTTTTTTTGAACAAGGATAATTTTAGGGTACATTGAGAGAAACTGCAGCATCTTTGATTCCATATATACTTATTTTTACAGTTATCAATGCTAATAACCAAATGAAATCTCTTCTCCTCTGGGATCTTCCCAGATATTTTGCAATAGAAGTTCTTAGTCCAAAATCCAAATCCTATAGAAGTTGAGCAGCTAAATCATGGTCCCATTATAAACAATGTCAATTTCTCACTTCTGTAGTGAAATTGTTCCAGTGTTATGCATCATTTTACACAGTTGCAGTGGAGGTGAGCATCGTCTTTAACTTCATGACTTCTTACAAATCCATGGTAATTTTTTCTTCTTTCCAGGGTTTTTTAGACAGTAAGAACATCTTAAACAATCTTAAACAATCCAGATAAACAATCTAGATAAATTTGTTGCAACAAAGTAGTTTGGGACATTAAATACTGTAGATAATTTAGTAAAGTTTTGTTAGATTTTTACCTTTGGATTTTTAAACAATGAATGCTGTTAGCTTTGGTAAATCACAACAGCTTTGTTTTGGCAGTAGCTACTGCAGACTCGTAAATCCAGGTTATTTTATCTAACAGTGTTTTGATTAAATTTATTCCTCTCCATCTAACTTAATTTTTTTATGTAATGCAGTTTTCAAGCCATGAAGGAAAGTAAATTTACTGTAAATCTAGACTCTTTTTTCTAGGAAAGAAATTCAGTATATGTTTGCTTCATAGCTCCCATTTAATATCTATAACTTATCCTACTTTTGAACTGTGAGTTTTCTTTTCTCAGAAACAAACTCAGAAGTTATGTTTTCCTCTACAGTCTACAGGCAGGTTCATACCTACACATAAGGAAAATATATTTTTTTAAACTTCTTTAATTGTCTCCTACCAATATCTGCTTGTAAGTGTTCTTACACAGCACACAATGTATGCTGCAAATAAAGCAGGTTTTGACACCTTATGTTTGTTAAGTCTTTGTGATTGCTGACTATCAGTGATCACACATCCACAAAAAGATTTTGCACACTTTATTATTTGTGCTCTGAGCCACTTAATTTCAAACATACATTATCTTTATTTAAGATTTTATGCATGCAGGCATTAGTGAAAGAAAATACCACCAGTTGGAGACCATGGATAATGTTAGATCTTACTGCTCATGAGTCTTTATGGGAAAATTTGATATCACAATGAAGTCTTCAAAATTACTTCTCTACCTGTGTACACACATAGAAATACCAACCCTTAAGCAGGCAGGGATGCCTGTGGTGCATCTTCAGACACGTTGGCCAGGAGAAGGGCGGTGGGTGGTCGGTATTGAGGGAAACAAAAAAATCACAGAACCTCTGTGAATGATAAGGGTGGATGCATTTGACGACCCAAAAATTTCACACCTTGACAAGATCTCAGTGAACATTTGTTGATACTTGAAATGTTTGTGGGTTTTGGCACATAGGAATGGTGGGTCTGTTTTCTACCTTGATCTTTCATATTATAAAAGATGCTGGTTCAAAAATAGTTACAGTTGAGCCTCTAATATAATTTTGTTCAATATCAGGGTGTAGGTAGAATTATTCACATCACAAACTGCCACTACTCCAAGTAAGCTGGAATATCCTGAATAAAGGAAAGAGCTGAATATATCCCATACAGGGAAACCATAATCCATAGATTCATTAGCCAATATTGGGAAACTGTAATCCATAAATTCATCATGAAACTCATTTAAGTAATGACAACTGAATGGCATCAGATGTGAACTTACTAAGACTAATAATGACTCTAAATGGTGAAATTCCTGAGGTTATTGTGAAAATCCAATCTTGCAGAAAAACCACAAATCCATCATATTCCTGTTGTAAAGACAACAGGAATATGTCAAGACCATGCAGTTAACTGCAAGGTGTAACTCAGAGAACTAAGAGCAAGACTAAAAAGTAAATGGGGTTATGTGTGGGGGAAAAAAAATCAGGCAGGGTATGAATTGGTAGTTAGAAATGAACTGCTCAATTTACTGAATTTGCATGTAATAAAGACAGTTTATGTTAAAGATAGTTTATGTTCTTTCTATTAGTCTAAACTGGCACTGAGGTTTTACAGTTGTTCACTGAGATGACACAACTGCATGCAAAACCTGAGATTTCAGAACAGGAGATATCAAAAAACCCCAATACATTTGTGAGGTATAGATGGTACATAACAAAATAAAAAATATGAAGGAAAGGTGAAATGCCCAGGTTGCTAAAAAATATACAATGTTTGAGTAAAATGACAGGCAGAAACCTACAGAATGAAAATTACCTAGGAGATTACCTAGGAGAAAGACATTTTCCTGATCTACAAAAATGTTGTGCAAAACAGTATTAAAATTACTTTAAAAAAAATGTGAGTTTATATGTGCTTTTTCAATTAACATGCACATGACATAATATAACAAGTATGAAATGGCTTTAGACATGAATTGCAGATAGGAATATTTCCTTCTGAGGAAAGATGCAAAAGACTGGAATCATTTTCCTTATATGCTAGATATATTTTTACAAGAGGACAAATCCACTTTGTAAAACTCATATGGCAGATCAGGAAAATAGGTAAAAGGAAGCATGTTTGTCAGGTGCTGTGGATGTGTGGAGCTCATTGCCACTAACTAACCCTGCAGTCAAGAGCAGACCAGAATTTTAAAATACGTGGGCATTTTTATATAGTGACAGCATTCCCTTTTAATTTCAGTTACAATATTGATATAGAAGAGTGTATTGTGCTTCAAGTCAATTTAGATACCAATTGGTAATTTAGGAAGAGAGGTCTTCTACATGCACATTATCTATGGTGCACAACAGATCTTCTGGCTCTTTTTCCAGAGACATCTGTCGCTATCTATAATCAGATAAAAATTGTTGAATGTTGAACAAGCAGTCCTCTTAAGTTCTGTAGTAACAAGGACCCATACTCTCCTATTTTTTTAATTAAATGCACATTAAACCAATACAAAATACCTTGACCACACAGCTGAGTTTTGTCCTGCAGTACAGCTGCAAAGAGGCCGTGCTGTGAACCAGTGCACCAACGAGGTAGCGTTCTTGTGCACCCGTGCCCGTGTACGGGACACGCACTGTGAGCCACAAAGAAACAGACACGAGGAAATTACTGTACTTACCTCCAAATTTCAAAGGTACAGTTATGATCTGGGAGTTTCCTTGCAGTTACAAAATCAGTGGTTAAAGACTACAAAATCACATCTGCATTCCGAGACAGGGGTGAGTGTAAGACTAAGAAAATCAAGTGGGTTTTAAGGAATAAAAATGCTGAGGAAGTGGGCAGCGGAGAGAGGGACTGAACCTGGAAGCAGCACAGTTATTCACCTGTTCTGAATATTGCACTAATATACTCCAAATAATGGGGAGAGGGTGGAGGGAGAAATTGCTTAAAGTCATTAAGCCAGAAAGCCTAACTTACCATAAATCTTTACCAAGTTTATGCCACCCCTGATAAAAACTTCACACTTAACTTGTTCTCTCTGGGGAAGGTTCACAGTTGGGTTTTGGGTTTTTTTTTTTTCATTTTGGGGTGGGTTTTTTTGAGCAATAATAGTCTTTGTAAGATGGCTGCAGTGTCAGCATTTATCTTGAAACTCTTGGATATTAGTTTTGACTGCAGTCACCTTTCTGACAAGTGTTATTGCGACTGTGTTTTATATCCCTGTTCAGGATGATTTCTAATGATAATGCTCTGTCTACCTCACTGCTTCACACTAAATTATAGATGCCACTGTGACAGGACAAACTATATCCAAGTGCTAAACTCTACTCCCTTTGTGTGATGTCAGTGCCTTCACTACTTTGTGCCTAGAATTAAAATCAGGATAGGAAGATATGCAAAACATTTCTGCTTAAAAATAATGTTCTGTCAGTTATTAAACAAGTGATATTTCATTTAATCAGCTCAAGGGGATTATTTTAAATGAAAAGGCAGAGAGTATGATTTTATTAACACATTCCTGCCCTAGAGTCCTACTGTAATAATTCTTTACTTGACTAAATTAAAAAGTTATAATTCAGTCCTTTCACAACAAAGACTTACGGAGAGTTAAATTTCATTAGTTTTTCTATTTTGAGTTGCAGATGGAATAAAGGGAAGGAAGGCATCATGTATCCAGAAAAGTAAATATTACATTATGAATAAAAACAAACCAGACTTTTAGGTGAAGACTGTTATGTTATCCAGTTTTAATTTGTTATTCTGATGCCTTCAGCATTAAAATCATGGGGTTTGTGCTATCTTTGTGCATATGTGCTTGCTAAAATAAAGGCTTTTATCAGGTAGCAAATTTTTTTCAGCCTTGAAAATGTGAACTGAAACCGACTAGTCTTATCAGCCTGAGAGTTATTACAACTGTTGTGTTGAGTGTAATACAAATAGTGCTCTATAAACCATTTTGACCAACTATTTTTAATTAATTATTCAATGGAAACATAAGGAGGATATGCAAAAGCCGTTAGATACAGATATGTACATCTGGACTAGTATGTACATACATGCATTCATATTATCCTGTTTGTAGAAGCAGATAAATAACAAGCATATCTCTAGTGACTCCATAGTTAAGGCTGTGCTCAGATTGGGAAGTGCACTTCAGATCTTATTTTAGGTAGGATAAAAAAATATTTCTGTGCATATGATAATACACATAAGACTTTTTTCCTCTTTCTTCTTATATAGTTCTAAGAAAATAGGGTTCTATAATTATCCTTAAAATTTCAGAGTATGACATTGAATATTAACCCAACAGCAAGGAATTTTTAAATCATTTTTATGGTAAAAGTGTACACAATTCCCAGAGAGGATCCTCGTAACATTCTGTAGGCCCATTTTTTAAAATGAGAGAATAAATGTGTTCACTTTCATCTTGCATATCTCAAATTTAAGACAGTTGAATCCCGATCTTGTTTATGGATCTAAATCTTAAGTAACTGAAAATCTTTGGTGATATTCTGCATTTGCTCCCATGAAAACTAACAGTAGAATTTATTCCATTGTTACAAAAAGAAACTGGATATTACTCCTCAAAAGGTTAAAAATGTTCTATCTGATATCACTTCAGAGAGAAAATTGTAAAATAAATAAGAAAACAAATGATAAATCAGACAAGTGAAAGCAAAGAGTAGGTAGCTAAACATTGTAAATAGACAGACCAAGTTATTTATAAATTCCTTCTCAGAGGATTACTTCATTTATCTTTGGAGAGAGACTTCCTCATTGCAAGAGGTATTTCGCTAAAAAATTAATTGTTTATTAAGAATTAATTAAATAGGTTAACATGGGACTATCTGATCAGGGAATATCAGTCTCAGTACTTTGAACTTGCAGGTGCTGCAGTGGTTGTAGTTAAGACATTATATTGGAGCTTTCCTTCATTGCAAAGGGTTGTGTCAGGAAAATCTTTAATATAAAAATAAAAAGCAGTTCATGCATAAAGCATGACGCCCTGAAGCATATTAGATCTGTTTATCTCTCTGTTTAAAACGAACGGTACCTGGTATAGTTTACATAACAAGGCAGGGATCAGTTTGATAAAGCATTTATATCACCTGGGGAACACGCTGGCTCATTTCCTCAACACCTTTCTGCATGACTTGTTCACCAGCAAGTAAAACAGCAAACAAAGTTTTAATAGGTCAAGAGCAGAGAACGCGCTTGTGTTAAAGACATTTGCGTTTGCCCTCTGACAAATAGCTCATATTTCAAGTTCAGGTCTCTGCAGCCAATCATTGAATGATAATTATTGATTTTTATGGTCAAATACTTAATTGCATGTAATCATTTGCAGCCTTAAAGACTTTTTTTTTTTTAAGACAAGTGAAAGCTTAGTGCTTGTGTGGTGTATATAAAATTATCTGGGGGAACCAAATAAAGGACCAAGATGGACTCTTGCCCCTAGATGCAGTGACAAAGCTCTAGTGACCTCATTAGAAACAGGATTTCACCTCACAACATTAACATTTTTGGCAAATACTACAGTATAAATCTGCGAGTTAACATTTGAAAACACTTTTTTAAACAAATGAATTTCAATTTAGTTTGCAATTAAAATCTGTTGTTAGACTAACAGATTTTTTTTGTCACTCTTCCATTTTGTTTAATGTAATCCAGGATATGAGTCACATTTGCTTGTTGTTTCTATATGTGGAGCAAATACTGTAGCTGCTGTTTCTGTCATAGCACATCTGCTCTGCTGAAAACTGCAAAATGATAGATAAACACATGGTCAGGAAAAGAAATAGATGAATAACATTTTGTATTATTTTTTCAGTGAACAGTAATCATCACTAAATTTCTTGGCAGTTCAAAGGCTATTTTTGTTAAGCGGACATACGTGGAGCTTCCATGCAAGCTATTGTAACTTCTTCATATTTTTATTTTAAGTACCCAAAAATATGTTTTCACCCAACTGGCACTTTCAGAACTGCATGGCAAAAGCAATACTGTGTTCTTCAGCTGTCCTATAATGAAGGAAAAAATTGTTCAGTGAAGAGAAGAGTTATTATATTTTTCCTTTTTCAAAAAGTCCAACAGTGGAATACATCTTCCTTAGGGTATAATTAATAACAATTTTCAATGCTTTTATTCACAGATGCAATTCAGTTTATCAGTTCTCTGTGTGTATAATGTAACAAAAATAAGCTGATATCACTTAAAGGATATCTATCTATCATCCCAGTGGACATAAATCAATGATTGAGCCATAGGTAAATAGATTAGACATGGCAATAGGAAGGTAAAAGAAGCTGAAAAGAGAATCCACAAAAATAATTTTGCAAAGCTTGTCTTAGGTTTTCATCAGAAACCAAACAAAATAATCTTACAAGGACAGAAATCAAGTCATCTGGCAAATTCTTGCATTTACTTTTATCAAATAATGTAATACAGCACATGACACTAAAAATAATAATGTGTTGTCTAAGGGCAGGACGGTAATACCATGGTTTTTGTTTGGACGCTCATGGTAGTTTCTGCATTTCCCCGATGCTATTCAGTCACAGGGGGCTGTGCACCATTGAGTCCTTCCTCCCCAGAGAACTCCCTCCCAGGCACAGAGAGCCAGGAGAGATGCTGCAGGGCGATGCCCACCCCTCACACTGTGGTGAGGTTGGGGCGTGTGCTTGGGCAGCTCGGGCACTCCGAGGGCTCCGGCCCAATCCAGGATTCTCTGTATTCACTGCACTTAGCAAGATGCTTATCCTGCACCCTTCTGTTTTTCCTTTTTCTTGCTGTTTGTAAGAGTGTATGTGACTGCTGACTTCTAGTGGCTGGCCCGCAGATGACATCAATCCTGGAACTGCTGCCCCTGTCAGGGTTCTCCTGTGGCTCAAGTGTCAAGGGATGCATGTGGCACTGGACCAGCAAGACCTGGCCATCTCCTCTAACACAATCCTCTACTAATCCATGGATATGCTCGAGGGTTGTCAATGGGACTGGGAAATTATACAAACAGGCTAAGCTTAGGCTGAAAATGGCAGAGTAAAATTGTGTGCAATGTATGCTGCAATTATGTGATACAAAGCACACAGGGGAAAAAAGTGTCAACAAATTACTTTGTTTCTCCTGCTTCTCCTGTCACTTGCCCCCCTCTGCCGCTGTGCCTTAGGAGAATACAATATATTCCTCAAACACCTGCCCCAGTTGCCATTAGGGCTTCTGCCCTGATTTAGACTTTTATTGTTTCATGGTGTTATTCCTGTATGACCTAAATTTTCTTGTGCTCAGTCCAAAGATCTTTGGCATTATGGAAGCTTTGTGAAAAAGGCCCTTCATCATTCATAAAATGCAGCATAAACATAAAGAATTGTATCATGAAATATATCTCTAAAGGAACTTTTTAAGACAGATTAGTTTATTATAATTACATTATCAGGAATCTGCTTCTTTACACTAGGTAAGGGGACTACATTGGCAAAGAAATAGAATATGTGCCTCAAGTCATAACTCCTAAGTTCTTTTTAATGTCCTAAATAAGTGACCTAATTTTCTGAAATGGTGAGAACCAGTTTGTCTCTCACGTGATTTCCATGACAGCTTCCAAATGCAATTTTAAAGCTGACTTGCAGGATCAGGTCCTGCTTTTGTCAAGTGAGGTGAATTAAGGAAGCTGTGTATTCCTCTGAACTGCTCAGCTGTGAACAGTCAAAGTCAAATAAAACTGGGCAAGATAGAATAGGATTTCTGCATGAAAAAAAAAAAACCCTGTGCCAGTGAAATTTAGATCAGCAGAATACAGTTTGCCATATTAGAATTCAGTTGTGAATCAGCTCCAGAAATACAGCTCTAACAAAGAAAAAACCACATACTGTTCGTAACAATAAGTGGTTAGGGCTTCACTTTTACACTTCACTGAAAGAAATGGTCTTCTAATTAAACAATTGTTCACAGAAATCACATTCCAAGAACAGAAGGAAAAGAAGTGGAAAACTCATGATTGATCCTTTTTATATTTTAATACTATGAACTGAAATATCATTTATCACAAAACTAGTTTTTTCTTGAGTTCAGAGTGCTGTTTATAGTAAAAGAAACATACATATTAACATAAAGCTGTGAATCCAGTTTTAACTTCTTCTGATGTCAAAAAGTCCTTCATATCAATCAATGAACCTTCTTAAATATCTAGCTCCCCCTTCAGCCCCTTCCTTTACTTGGATAGCTGATTATTGTACCTGCAGTTGTGCCATTGGATCTAGGACTCCACAGCTCACATGAATCACATGTGCTAAGTTTTCAGTGCTTGACCATGATTCAATAGCTGTAAAATCAAATCAAGCACAAAGCAAATGAAAGTTTGGAGCATACATTTTATTTATCTGCACAGTTTTCAAGTTTATTTACTGGTTTTCCAGTTTGCTCAGCAGCTCTGTTCTGCAGGAATCCTGCTTGCTTTTGGTTTTGTTACTACATTGTATGGGCTAACTGAGTGGTGTTTTTTCTGAAGGGAAGAGAGACACTGTATATCAAGTGGCTGCCATTCTCTGCATGGGGCTGTGCTGAGGTTATTCACTGAAAACTTATGTCTACTGCCTTTCTGATACCATGGTTTTTCACCCTAGACTGTAGACAAACAGTTGATTTTTCTCCTCAGAATATTTTAGTGGTGTATAACTACTTGCTACTGTAAATAGTTATTGTGTTGACTAACTGTTGCATTTAATTTTCACTTTTGTCAAACAAGAATTGCATTCTGGCACCCACATGTTGTAGTCTGGGAAATCCCAACACTGGGTGCATGTGTGGAAGGAGCACTTCCATTTTTTAGGTTGTTCTGAGACAGAATATAAAAATAATAATAGTGTCCAGATTTGGTCTGTGTCTTGTCCTGGAAGTCTCAAAATAGAGGGCGAGGGCAGCCTCCACTTCTAAAGCTCTCTTGTAGTAAGAGTCTGTCACAATTCTTCTTTAATTTAGCACGTAACTCAGATGCTCATTCAAGTCAGATCATTTAGGCAAGGTTAGGCTTCCTCTGAGAAGAAGGAGCTGTATTCCCATACTCACAAAAGGCTGCAGCTTCCCTGTGGCTCCTCAGTTCCGGGAGCCTCCTTTGAGGTCTGGGACAGGGAGGTAAAAGCATTGCCCCAGGAACATGAATGGTGCCAGTGTTGCAGCATGAGTGAGGGACCATTGACACAGCTGAAGCACCTTAATTTTCCTTTATATCTACGTGGCTAACCATATCTTACTTCCCAAGTCACTTGTGCAGGTGTAATGGGGTTGTGCAGCCAATTTGACGTTGTGCTATACAAGTGAAAAGATCATTGTATAAAACTCTTTGTCACTTATTAATGTTGTGACATTTGTGCCATAAATTCCTAACATGTGAAGTCTCTTTTGAGAGACCCCCATGAGCAATGTAGTCCAAGGATATTTGCTGTAACTCTTCAACATTTCTGTAGGCATCAGTATGCTCATCATGGGAGGTCCCATATAAATTAATCAGCAATATTGCCAATGTCAGTTTTCATGAACACATCTCGATGTTGTATAAATATCAGCTGATCCATTTGCATGAGTCACTTATCTTCTAACAAGTCACTTTATGGTTCATGATTTTGCATGAAAAGTTAATCATTGTCTCATGGCTGCCAGTGTTCGATAAAGTGGACCTTCCTGGAGAACGTTCAGGGAGTGCAGATGGATGTGACATTTAGGGCCCTCAAGGTATAGCTGGTAAGGGAAAAAACAACTGAGCATTGCTTACATGTTCAGCATTACCTTTAGGAGGCCTACAGAGATTTTGGTCTCTGTTTACACTAATCTTACGTTAGTGACTGTCATATTGCATTAGCAAATTTAATCTTTGTTAATGTGATAGAAAGTTGCTAATACAATGAGACTCATTATATTAACAACTTTTGCATCATGTTAGCAAAAGCAAAATTTGCTAACAGAATGCAAAAATTACCAATATGATGAGGTAATCATTATCATTATTCTAACACCTGATTATATTAAGCAGCTACTAACATTTTGTATATGAAATCACTATTTGCACTGTGCTGGGATTTCCAGGAGTATCTGGAGTGCTTAAGGAAAAAAACAAATATTTTTTACAAAATCTTTTTGGAGATGACAGTTTCCTTTTTTATTTTGATATAAATGTCAATTAATCAAAGTTATTCTGAAATTAAATTTTTTGACCTTAGAAAACTCTTTTTCTATAGAACAGTAAGCCATTTAATGATCTATGTTGTGACTAAGGCAGTAAGAGAGTACAAAGAAAGCATGGATCACTGTTGGTCTTATATCACCTTTTGGCTTTGAAAATTTCATATTACAAGTCATATTTTACAGTATATAAGAATTTATGTAATATTTCATTAAAACATGTTAATTCACTGTTACGATTTGTATTTTTAGTAGCAAGACATATATGTATTGTAGAATATATTTGCACATAAGATTCATGGTCTTCCCTAATTGCCTCATAAATGTTTATTAAAAATGTACCAAGATTAAATTAATATTATTATAATAATA
>VZRX01011062.1:166200-288915 GCA_013398075.1 Notiomystis cincta
TATTTTTAATATACAGATTATAATTGGACTTCAAAACTCTTTCCGATATGTAATATGCTATATCTCTATTATAACTTCTTGGAAAACAGTCTTATAATTATTATTGTCTACAAAGCCTTAATTCTTATACAAACTATGTAATACCAATCTTTTATCTTTAAAGATCATCTGTAGTGATTAAAGAAATCAATTTAAGCATAGATTCTTCATAAAAAAATCTCATAATTGCAATGGGCAAGCTTTGCACGCTGCTTTTTCCATGTAAGTAGTAGAGTGGGGAAAATGTAGAGAACATGTTGAATCTATAAATGTATATGCAGCAAAGACTTAGATCTTAGATCAGCTGAAGGATGGAACTTCTCAGTTCTGAAGAAATCATCATAGAACCATAGAATGGGTTGTGTTGGAAGCAACCTTAAAAATCATCTAGTTCCAATCCCACTGCCGTGGACAGGGACACCTTTGACTAGACCAAGTTGCTCACAGCCCCATCCAGCTTGGCCTGAAACACTTTCAGGGATGGGGCATCCATAGCTTCTCTGGACAGCCTGTTCCTCACCATTCTCATAGTAAAGAATTTCTTCCTCACATCTAAACATACTCTCAGTTTGAAGCCATTCCCCCTTGTCCTGTCACTACATGCCCTTGCACAAATTCTCTCTACATCTTTCTTCTAGGCTCCCTTCAGGTACTGGGAGGCCACAATTACATCACCTTGAAGCCTTCTCTTTTCCAGGCTGAACAACTGCAAATCTCTTAGCTTTTCCCCATAGGAGAGATGCTCCATCCCTGCAACCATCTTGGTGGCCTGCTCTGGACTCACTCCAGCAGGTCCCTGTCCTTCCTGTGCTGGGCACTCCAGGACTGGATGCAACACTGCAGGTGGGCTCTTACCAGAGCAGAGCAGAGGGGCACAATCCCCTCCCTCTCCCTGCTCCCCTGTTCACCAGCCTGTGTTGATATCCAGGGTTTGCCCCAACCCAGGTGCAGCATTTTGCACTTGCTGTTGTTAAAAAATCATGAGATTCCCATGGGCCCACTCCTCAAGCTTGTCCAGGTCCCTCTGGATGGCATCCCATCCTTTAGGTGTGTCAACCACCCCACTCACACTGGTATCAACTGGAAAGTTGCTGAGAGGGTCCTCCCTTCATCTGTGTCTTTAATGAAGATATTAAATAACACTGGTCCCAATAAGGACCCATGAGGGACACAACTTGTCACTGATTTCCATTGGATTCCAAGCTATTGACAGCCAGTTCCATATCCACCTAACAGGCTACTCATTGAATCCATCTCTCTCCAATTTAGAGAGAATGATGTTAGGAGGGAGCCTGTCAAAGGCTTTTCAGAAGTCCAGATAAATGACATCTGTAGCCCTTCCCTTACCCACTGACAGAGTCACTCCATCACAGAGGGTCTCAGGGTTGGTCAGGCAGGGCTTGCCATGGGTGAAGCCATGCTGGCTCTCTCAAACTACCTCCTTGCCCTAGCACAGCTTCTAGGAAGATCTGTTCCATGACCTCCCCAGGCACAGAGGTGAGGCTGACAGGGTGGTAGTTTCCAGAGTCCTCCTTTCTACCTTTTATAGATGGGTACAAGGTTTCCCTTTTTCCAGTCGTCTAGGGCTTCACCTATGTGCCATGACTTTTCAAATCTCATGGAGAGTGGCTTTTTTAACTATATCAGCCAATTCCCTCAGGATGTGAGATGCACCTCATTGTGTTCAGCAGACTTACCTGTGTTCATGTCCATGGTCATGAACCTGATCTTCATTTACAATGAGAGAGACTTTGCTCCCCCAGTCTCCATCCTGGTGTCCTTTTACTCAAGAGGTGTGGGAAGTGAGGTTGCCCTTCAAGATGGTTCAAAAAGGTGTTGAGTACCTCAGCCTTCTCCTGATCTGTTATTACCAGTTTTCCAACATTCTTTATCGGGGGAGTGCACCTTCTTTGACCTTCATTTTCTCATTAATGTGCCTGTAGAAGCTTTACCTGAATGTTAAGTCTATTCAAGGACCTCTAATGGCTTCAGCTGAAAGTACTTAAATTTTTCAATACTCAAAGAAGAGAAGCACTGGCAAGATGTTCACCACAGGTCTCCTTAGCTTCAGAATTTACTCCAACCTTAATACAAATCAGGTTTATGTTGCTGTTTAAAACTTCTAGAGAAAGGTCATAAGAATGTTCCAATTCAAAACCGGCAAATGAGGGAAAGAGAAGATCAAGTAGTTGTATATCCTTTCTGCAGGGATTCAATTATTTTTTCTATGCTACTGAATACTTAGAAACTACTGGAGAATTATAAACCATGAGGAGCAGGGGATGAGTAAACAAGAGAAGCATCTCCTGCTACAGATTTTTATATGGAAGAGGAATTTCATAAGAAAACAGAACTTCTATAATATATAAGTGAATGTTGAATGTTTATCTAGCCCACTCTCTCATCATTTAGAGTAGCTGGTACTAAATACTTCCAAATCACATGTAAAATTTCAGTATGGTTACTGTGCCATATAAGTTGAATTAGAACACTTAATATCTCATGTAAATTTTATTACACATAGTGTAGCATGGTTATTCTAGTTAGCCTCAGAGATATTCAGTCTTTCTTTTGTAATAGATAGATAGATACATAGATAGATAGATAATTGTATAGATTACATGTGTGGTAAAAATTATTTATTTCAATAATTTTGTATTTATCAATTCAAAATGTGTTTTCCCTTCTATTTATTGAAAAAATCCTGCTCTTATTCTATCTTTTATATATCATTCATTATTTTATGTATCTTTTGTCACATTTATCTGTTCTCAAAGCTAAATATTTATAATCTCATTAATCTCTCTTCAGATGTCCTTCTACTTAAGTTTCTCTGTTTCCATTATTCTCTTTTTTAATAACAGATGACTAGAACTAAACACAATACTGAATTTAAAGTCTGGTCCATAAAATTACATAATAGAATAGTAATATATTCTTTATAAATTTATTAATTTTAAATTATTTTTTATTGTGTTCTAACATCTCATTTAAATGTTTAGCTATAGCAGTTTCCATACAGAGCAGGTGTTTTCACTGAGATATTTCCATTTCTTTTTATTGCCTAGTTACAATTATTTAAAGCTCCTGAATATAGAGGAGTTTCTGTTTCTTCAAAAGTATGCTACATCTTGCCCTTGTTTGCATGAAATTTCATCTGTTGCTCTGCTGTTCAATTGTCTGCTCTGATTTCTATTTAGGTCCTTCTCATGTTCCTCCTGATCTTCTTTTGATGTAATAGCTGCATTTTTAAGTGTTTTAACACTGACACTCACCACTGAAGTAAAACACACAGCAGATGGGAAGTTTGCAGATGCTTCCCACTGAATTATTTAGGTTAGATATGCATTTAGCATGAGGGCTAAAATGTTGAAACTATCCCATATAGACCAAAACCAGATTCCTATGCCTCACTCTTTCCCCCTTTTTCCAGTACCACATCGAAGGTAGAACACTGATAACTTCTGAGAGAGAAGCTGTCTTTTATTTGCTCATAAGGATATGGTAAATTGAATAGGAATGTCCTAACACCTGAAAATAGAAGGATAAAAAGGATATAAAAACTAGAAGTGAACTGAAAAAAAATGTAACCTGCTGGAAGCTGGTACCAGAGAGGGAAAACAAGGATTTGTGTGAACCATGACTCAGGTACCATTCCTGGCTTAGGCACAAAGTGAAACATATCATTATAGACCTATATTAGTTACTTCCCTAAACACAAAGAAATATGCAAAGATGGATATATTTATATATGAACATATAGTCAAAGGTCATATCCAGCTTCAAGTACAGTTTACCAATTATATATTATACATTTCTTTATCATCCTCTTTTTTTAATATAAGCCTGTACATTTTATTGTCTTGGCACTATAATAAAACAACTAACCTTGTTGAAATACATATCTTTATGGGAAGTACTGCCTGTGAACATGCTTTTCAAATTTCAAATTGAAATCATCTGCAGTGATGCTCTTCAAGGACAGAAGGGTTAGCTGGCACACGGGTGGGAGAAGAGTTGCTCATTAGGGAAGGTTTGTTACGTGGTAACGTATAATTAAGGTAATGGTCACAGCTTGTGTGACAGCAAACACTCTGGCAGTTGTTTGATTGCTGCCTGGGTCAGGAGATCAGCATTTTCTACAAGATGTATCCACATTAGTGTGGTGGTGGACAGGTTAGAAAGCAAATTACAGCTGCCTTTCTTAGGCATATTGCTGTCGAGGCCCGTTGTTTTGGGTTTTTTTTACTGTACATCAGCAATAATATCGCTTCTGAAGACTGCATGTGACAGGTTAGGCATTTTATCCTTTGAGTAAACAGTAATCATGGTGTGAAGAAAGTGGGGCATTGGAGATTTTTCCCATTCTTTGAGATTTCCATTCTTCCTTTCTAGTTTGCTCCAAGGGCTCTTTGGGGATACATATATTAAGCCCTTTAAATAGTTCATAATAAATCTTTGTCTCGGGTTGATTCTGACAGTTTTTTAAAGAGTCTTTTAAGAGACAATCCTCAATCATTTACTAATCCATGGGGTGATCTTCAGACTTGGAGAAAAAAGAAACGGTTCAAGCCCCAGGATTGTGAAGATACAATGTAGAAAAATTTTAACTCAGAAAAACTCAGAAAATACTGTACCACGAAAATTTCACCAATCATACCATGTTCTACCTCTGCCTAAATGGTCATTCTCCAGTTTACTCAGTCTGCAAACACTGAAGGAAGAAAAAGGGATTGCCAAAAAGAGGAAGAACAATTTTTATTGATCACCTTATTCCTATTATCATGGGTCTGGCCATGTTTTGTTAAGCGCTTGAATTGAAGGAGCATTATGGGGAAAAAAAAGTCATTGTTCTCATTGTTAAAGTAAAGCCAAAAAATACCCCAGAATTCTGTCTGTTAAGTGTTTACTATTCAAGCCTTGCGATAAATATGCCAAAATATCTGCAGTGTGGGCTGATTTTTTAACATGCTGTTTCCTGTGTTATATGACAGGTTCTGATTATGTCTGTCAAAAACCTTCTTAATTCCACAGTGCAAAATAAATGGATAAAGGCAGAAAATATAATAAAAGTAAGATGTCCAGTCCACTTGACATTTGTTTTTACTAAATAATTTGAATTAATAGTTTTCTAAGAATAATGCATGGCTGCAGCCCACAAAAACTACCCCTAGGGGTTTTTTCTTCAGCACCCTCAAGTCTGTCATTTTTGGAGATACTTGTTCTCAACTCCTTTTGAATTTCAATGGCAAAGCACTTGTCATTATTTCCAGCTTTTTTATAAATTCTGCATAAGCAAAGAAATCTATAAGTGCTAACTTATCTGTATAAGAACTCTCTTGGTGTACCTTAGGAATATTGTTGCCATATTTTAGCTTAATATGCTGCCCTGAGGAGAAAATGCTGTAACAGGAACCAGGCAGCAGATCTAATAAGGGACAAAGCTGTAGAGAAACCTGGGCAGGTGGGTCTCTCACCCTTTCTTCAGGCAGGAGCCAGAGTGTTGGAGGTGAGGGGTGCTGCTGAAAGCACTGCCAGCTGAGCTGTACATCCCATCAGCATCAGCTGGCTGCTGTGCCAGCTGTGCTAGCAGATCCCTCAGAACTGCAGGATTAGCAGCCTGTCTGATTCATCTTATCCTGGGCCAGCTCGTGGAGTGTCTAAGTGACAGATGAGAAGGGACACTTGCATAGAGAATCTTGTGATGATGGAAATGTTTACAACATTCTGAAATACATTTGGATGCACAGTGTTGAGGACATAAGTATTTTCATGTTTAAGTAACAGTTATATTTATGGGATTTTTGAAGTGCCACTTCTTTGGCAAAGTATGAGAAAGGCTATATTTCTTCATTTTTTCCATTATTCTTTTTATTGAAAAATACCAGTGTTAGTTAAACCTGGTTTTGACAGGGATAAGTAGATTCTGAGTATGTGAAATTACGTTTTCTTGCATTTTAAAAGTGTCATTTGACTACATTCTGAATTATGAAGCCATGGCATGGTGCTTAGCACCATACCTATTGCCACTGACTGTCCAGTGATAAAGTTATCTGTAAACAAAACATTAAAGATATGATGGAAACGTTCTTCTAGAAAATTATACATATTTTCCCTTGACTACATATGGTGTGTAAATCCAATTTGCATGAGTTTTTATCATTGAACCATTCTAAATTAGCTAAAAATTTGTTTTATAAAGGAAATTATTTCTTACCTTCCATGCTTCAAAATATTTATAGAGTACTTATTTGTATTTGACACACCAATATGCATTCAGATAAAGTTTACACTTGGAAAGTGGAACAGTTTGATAGAGCCAATGTGATTGATATCCAAAGAAGAGAATGGAAACCTCTTTGTTGTGTTAAGTAGTTGTTCACTGTTAGCAAAGATGAACCCAGATACTTGCCACGTTTGGAAAATATAAGAGGTCAAATGGTGCCACAGTCTTACCACTGTTTTTTTCCCCCCTTTTCAGTGTGTGAACAGAACATGGTAGGTCAGGTGGCCCCCTCTGTTTATTGCTGCTAAGCCAGTAACTGTTCACCATTAGTAAAGACCAGTTTATGTTTGCACATGTGCACCTGCCTGGTTTAAACATATGCCCAGTAGCTACGTGCTTTTCTAGACAGGTTATTCAACAAGGTTACACAATTTTGCAAAGTGATTTTTTTTTTGTCATGATTCTACATGTATTGGTGTAACAATCCAGTAGATACTAGCAACCAGTTACTGCCCCTTGGTTAGGCTGCATGGAAGATTCATGTATATAAAATAGTGTATTAAAGTAAACTTACAAAAGCAAAGAGCAATCATTGCAAATGTAATTTTTTCTTCCTCTTTGGGATTCTAATTTTAAAAGCATTAAAGAAGACAGCTGCTCATGCTGTGATATGCGCTAAACAGCCTGAAGGATGGAAAAAAATATATTTGTAGCTCATAATAACTATTGACCTTTCTGATATACAGTGTTCTCTGTGTTAGCTATTCTGTTCTATCAACAGTGAAGATTGAACATGACTTTTTAATAGAAAACATGGGGTTTCAAGCTGCTTTCACAAAGGTGTTTATGTATTGTTATTTTGTATTGTAGTACAAAGACTAAGTCCTGATGCCCTTTGTCTGACATCATGTTTGTCATAAAAAAGCCCCACTGTTACTGACTGTTTCATATGAGGAATTGGCTCATAACCATTTTATAGTCGTGATAAAAGCATTGCTCCACTAGATCCAGAACACAGGTATTGAAAATAGAATCCCCCAAATATCCCAGCAGCACAAAAGGTATTTTCTGAAGAAATAGATTCCTCAAGTGGCTATATTTTCAGGGAATTACACTAAGACTTCAAACACTCACTTTTTGTATTCATACTGTTGTTCCTTGGCATACTCAGGCTGCTGCATAACGGCTTTTGCTGGAATGTCATGTGCTCTCAAAGAGGATCTTTATGATGCTCCTTTTTTTCTCTTGAACTTTCCCACTGCTTAGTTGCTGAGTACAGACACATCCACTAGTAGCAGCTTGACTGTGGCACTTGTGTATGTTTCCCTAGAGTGGGATCATCCAAACATCGACTTTGCAGCATGAGGTAACTCAGCTGCTCTCCTTTCCCTCAGGGAAAAGCTTCACCAAAAAGCACCTCCCATTTGGCATATGAAAATCTGGAAAGCAACCTCTTTATTGTGCTTTTTAAGCCCAAGCAGGCTGGCAATGTTAAGCAACATCAGAAGGGACTTCTTAATGTTTGTTGGAGGTGTTTTTATGCCATGTGCTGGGAAGGAACTTTAGTGGGCCATTATTGGCAGCTCTAAACCACAGTTATTTTCACAGCTATGCTCTGTAGTGTCAGTTAATGATTCACAAGTTACTAGGCAAGAGCAGAAAACTAACAAGAAAGAAAAATTACCCTCGGTCCTTCTAGTGCAGAAAAGAGGGGGAACAACATCAGCATTTAATGGCAGTTTTGTGCTGAAACAAAATGCTCAAAATTGTTTATAAGAAGCTGCTCAGTAAGGATAATGATCATTTAAGTTGCAGAAACCAGCCACATCTCAAAGGAGATTAAACATCTAGTCCTCCATTCCTCACAGGACCATAAAGCCCTTGGGGAATTCAGTGAAGTTTTTACCCTTGAAACTAGTCAGTGTCTTTTTTTTTTCTTGTTCCCTTTATGATTTTCTCATTTCCTAGTTTCTTTTCTCCATAAGCATTCCTTAACAGAGGGGAGATGTACTCTTATTTATGATACTATACTCTCCTAATATCAGGACCTCTCCCATTCATTGAGTGTGTCCTGTTTCAAACTTTATCAGAATTGCTGCAAAGTAAAGAGTAAGGAAATTATATCGCTGTGTTAATTTTCTTTGGGATTTTCACTGAACTTTGAAAATGTATGAGTGTTGCTGATCTCATATGAAACCAAGTCAACAGGTCAGGTCAGATTGTTTATTCCATTGCTTAAAATAAATTAACCTTAGATGTAAAAGTGTAGAGGGAAGTTTGAGCTTCATATGCAGGATGGTTTATGTACCACTTGCTCACAAGACCGTAACAGCTCTTTGAGAGTTGTTCCAGTCTATTGGATGAGCACAGGTACATTTTTGAGTGTTTAGATAATGGATTGAAGCCCACTAGACTGTAACATTTCCAAGTGCTTTACAGAGTTAAAGTTTCCTACCATGATTCATTCTGTTAATAACAAATCTTTATTATGTTGTTTGCAAACAGACAAATAAGCTTTGAGTCTTTCATAGATCACTGACCTACCAAAATTTGTTGTAAAATCTGTCTTTCAATTCTATAGTATAACAAAAATCTTATTCATAACTTCATCCTGGCAATACTTTATTTATAGCTCTGCCCTAGCTCTTAACTCATTCTTTATTTTACCAGAAATATAAAGAGTTCTGTGGGATAAAATTTAGATGGGAGGTAAATTGCATATGTTGGGAATTAATAACCAGATGTTTCTAGACTAGAAGAAGAAATAGAAGGAGATGGATAAGAAGGAAAGCTTTGAGGCATTAAATAAAATAATACTTGAGCCTATCCTAGGCTGCATCCAGAGCAGCATGGCCAGCAGAGCAAGGGAGGGGGCTCTGCCCCTCTACTCCACTCTCGTGAGAGCCCACCTGCAGTGCTGCATCCAGCTCTGGGGTGCCCAGCACAGGAAGGACAGGGACCTGTATGGGAGACAGTCCAGAGGAGGCCACCAAGATGATTAGAGCGATGGAGCACCTCTCATACTAGGAAAGGCTGAGAGAATTCAATTGTTCAGTCTGAAGAAGAGAAGACACTGGAGAGAATTTAGAGCAGCCTTCCAATAGCTAAAGAGAATTACAAGAAAGCTGGAGAGGGAGTTTTTACAAGGGCATGTAGTGACAGGGGGTATGGTCATAAACTGAAGGAGATTTGGTTTAGATTTGATATGAGGAAAAAAATCTTAACTATGAGAAACGTGGACACTGTGTTTGCCCAAGAAGCAGTGGATGCCCCATCCCCTGGCAAGTGTTCCAGACCAGGTTGGATGGGGCTCTGAGCAACCTGGCTAGTGGAAGGTATCCCTGCCCATGGCAGGGGGCTGGGAACTGCACAATCTTAAAGGTCCCTTCCAACTCAAACCATTTTATGACTCTGTGATTCTGTGATTATTAGTCCAATAAGGGTAGTTCAGATTACTTTGGTTCTACAAGGATAATAGAACATTCAAAGATTTCTCTGATACTACTGGGAAATGCCTGCCAATGAGTTTTTACTTCAGTTCTCCTACAGAAGTACGACTGTACATGGGCGTAGTTGAATTAAAAAACAAACAGGGTAAGCTCATTATATGTAACACTACAGGACAACTTTCCAAAGCATGGCTTATTTCTCTGCAGATCCAGCCATTTTTGTGCCCAAACTATAGTATGCAAGTAGATCAGATACTAAACATGTTCTCTCACTTTCTTGGCTGTTGTAATTAAATTCACTGCCACTTCATTGAGTTGTGTTTTCCCTGAATGCATGGACTTTTATCAAATTAAAAAAACTTGAATATATGTGATTTAGTCACTTGTTCTCCCAGTTTCAAACATCTAAGCTTAACAGCATTTACCACTGCATGTGGACCACAGCTCAGTAATTACAGTGATTATAAAAACAATCATCTCTCTAGATGTAAATATATATGGCATATTCTTTAAAAATTGTGAAAGAAATTAAATAAACATATTACATGTAAGGCTTCAATGTCAATTTTCTTGCAAAAAATTAAGGATTTTACATAAGACAACCTAGGCCATACCATCAGTCACTGGATCTGGAAAATTTGGAGACATAAGAGTAGGGAAAAGAAAACAAAAATAAAAAACCAGTAAAAGATCTAGCTTTCAACAGAAGTCTGATAGCATTTTAAGTTTATATGCCTTTGAATTTCTGATAGGCTTATAGGTCATGAAAAGTGGATTGTCTTCACCTTGGAGGTAGGGTGACAAAAAAGAACAGTTTATTATCTTGTCTGAAAACATTACCTAGATATAAATTCTTTATAAGAAGTCATCTGTCTTTCCATTTCTTTTGAAAGAGCTGCCCTGAATCTTCCCCTTTTGAGCAATGCCTTATCCAGATTCCAGTATTATGCCCCCTGTGTAAAGGAAACAATGGAACTAAGTCACACAAAATCTGGGTCCAATTCTTGACTTCTTCAGCTTTTCCGTAAAAGCAAAACATAAATTTTATGAGTTTTACCCAGTCACCTACAAGTACCATCAATTTCAGATCCAAATCTGATTATTTGGGAATTCAAGTTCCAGTTTATAACTGGGACAGCTTACAGCAAAATATTATTTCTCCCTTTAGAAACAGTATTGCTTTGGAAGAATGAATGAGCCTGTGCCACCCACAATGTTAAATAAATAATTCACAAAGTCCTTGATTTTGTGAGATGCTGAGATCACTGGTGAGACCTAGAGAGCACCTATAGAGTTTGCTAGCTCTGTGCTCTTTAGTTGGTCTCCCAGAAGGCTGCCAGTGTCCATAAATAGGCCAAGGTGCTTCATCCAAGTAGTCTAGGAATCTTCAGCCATTTCCCAGAACAAATTTTAACTTCCAGTATTTGCCCATGTTCAGCCTGCAAATCAGCCTGAATCCACTTCACTTAAAACCATTCATTTGCACAATTGCTAAGTACAGTATCTTGCACTTATTGGAAATAAATTGTCTTAACTTGTAGCTTTTGAATTCTATTTGTTGGGTTAGTAGCTGTGAAAGCCTATCTTTTAGTTTATAAAATGATCAAATTTGATCTGTAAGATACTGAGAGAGAACGATCTTGGCAAATAGTGATTTTTTGAGAGTCAGTTTTCTGATTAAAGACAGTTAAGTACTCAAGGTTAAATTTCCTTAGTCTTTTAATGCCTAGTTACAGACAATAAACTGCATAGAAGAAATAGAAACATTTAAAAACTGAATCTAGTCCAACTGAAAATCATAGATTTATATTACCAAATTATTTGTCTGAACATAATGATTCTCAGTTCCCTATGCAGTTTTTAAGATTGTAAGAAAATATGAGCTTTGCAAGTGTAGAAGATAACAGAAAAAGAGCTCCCATTTTCTTACTGTTTCGTATGTTCTCTTATTGTGTTTCTCTTTTAAGAGCTGGCTGTATAGATGGTGTTTGAGAATGTCTGTTTAAAGATGTATGCACATATGTTTTCAAGGAAGTGAAATGAAAGCCAGGTGAAAGCTTCCTAAAATGCTACAAAATCCAGAAAATCCCTTATGTTAAACCATAAGGAGTTTTTTCTCCACCAATCTCCTGAAATTCTTTGTTGGTGTTTGGTTTTTCCTTCTATAACTTCCTGTCTTCCTAGGAATGAGAAGCCTATCTTTACTCTTTTTGGCATGCAAAAATGCATTTTTCTTCTCTCAATTACTTTTAATGCATGTCAAGAAAAAAAAAACAGAAGCTGATGAACATTATTCAGCCTACTGTGGCAGCTTTTTGTTATTTAAGACATAAATCAAATGTGGAACTTCTTTTTTTCCTGGGGGACAAATTGTTTGTCTTAATTTGAAAGTGCTTGTGAATCACTCATAGGGGCCAATATTTGTGCTATTGCTGTGTAAGAGCAATTATTTGCATTGGTTTACGTTGTTTTGCTCTACAGCATTAAAGTGGTCAGAGTGCACACAGGTGTACAGTACCTCTGCAGACCCCAGGGCTAGAGCCACGGACCTCAGTCCTGCAGACAGCCAGGGCCATGTTTGTGTCCCATCAGAACAACCAGAAGAACTCTTCCAGCATGGGAAGTTAAACGGTGCATGACTTATTTGTGGGGTCTGGGACCAAGATTATCCCCAAAGCAAAGCCCGCTGAAGGATCAGAGATACAGGGTTTGTTCGCAAAGAAGTGCTCAGAATCACAGAAGTTCACAGAATCACAGAATATTCTGGTTTGGAAGAGGCCCACGAGGATCATCAAGTCCAGCTCTAGTGAATGGCCCATAGAGAGAACAAACCCACAACCCTGGCATTACTAGCACCATGCTCTGACCAACAGGGCTAATCTCAGTAAGTGAGGAAGATAACAAAATAGTTTTGTGAATTGGCTTCTGTTTCATAATATCTTCCCATTTGCCTCTGTGGCTCTCACTTAACCTTTTTAACATTTGTGACACTTCCATATGGGTACAGTGGATTGCAGCTTTGCTCCCTTTGAAATGGAAAATGCGTTCCTTGTGTCTAGAAATCTCATCTTGCATTATCAGCTTTGGGAGCGGAAAGAGAAGAGGTTTATTCCTTTAGTAGTATCTGCTGAAGATGTTTAAGGGCACACAAAGGCAAGTGCTTTCCCAACAGAGTACACAATTACCTGCCTTGCAAAGACAACCCAGACTTATTTTTTATACTTCTAAGCCTGACAGTGTAAAATACTTTAATTCACATGCAGTAAGCATTGACTTTTATCACATAATTAGCATTCTAAACTCACAGTTTCAGAAGTTTATAACTCAACAGTACATTTAAACTCAGTAAATTCAAGCCAGAAGCCTTATTTTTCAGTGTAAAAAGATACCTTTAGTTTCTACAGTATCAAGTCAAGTGGACCTTGTTTATTTCAGGCTTTTTTCTAAAGGTTTTAGATTATAAATTTTTTTAAAAATCAAAAATTAATTGCTAGAATTTCATTCTGTTATTCCTCAGATCACAAGTCTCCTTTGACATAATTAAAAAAAAATTGAAAAGGTTCAGTGATAGGCATTTAAAACCAACTCCTGAGAACTCATAATGGACCATATTCCATATATTCCTGTGCAAATCTCACTGACATCGATGGATCTGTTCTGCACACATCCTATTTTTAAAAATCCTGCATGCATAATCACCCTCAGCATTGTTACAGTATCTACCTTGGGTGGGTGCAACTCTGAATGCAGATTTGAACTATCAGCCCTAATGGTTCTCTCTTGAGAGAAATTCAAAATGCTGTTCATAAGCTGTTCTGGACTTTTAGGTAACTAATCCCATCTCACACATACACTCTCAGACACTTTTTGTTAAAGAAAATACAACACTTCAGAATACATATTTATAGGACACAGTTCCAGTCTGTTGGATAAAATATGTGCATTTTATAACATTCTCTTACAGAGATGTATAGGTTTCTACAGAGTATAATAAGAGCAAAATTATTTTAATCTTATTCTATATGATTAAATGAGCCCAAAAAAGTCAATGCCAGGTACACTTTACTGTATGTCAGTTGTTATCCTTTCTTTCATTTAACTGTGTAGGAAAGAGAAATTTTAATTTCCATTTTTTTGAAATTTTACAGTCTGATCTTTTTTTGAGCATAAGATATGGTGTGTTTAATTAGCATTACTTCTGTATGTTTAGGTAATTACCATTAGAACACAGGAGGACATATTGTACTTACTGCCTGTGCTAGAGTGTAATGTGCTGGACTACAACAACTACACTTGTTAAGCTGATTTTAGCATTTCTTCACACAGCAGGAAGCACCCATGCTGTGGTTTCTTAATGTACTCTTTAACTACTGCACTGTACTGTACAATAAAAATAATAATTAATTATGATCCTCATTTTACCAGCACTGCTGCTATCCGGGTGACTTTGGCTGCTGTTTCAGGGTTTCAGTGTCCCACACCCTGAAACTTATCTTTCCCTTCAGAGTTTTATTTCTTATGTGATATTGCTGAACAGAGCTGAATTTTTTGAGGACAGGTTTGTTGCATGGGTTGTGATGGCTTCACATTTGTTCAGGTCTCCAAGGACCCGCACCAATAAATGTGAAAGAGACAACAGCAGAATGGCATACTTTCCCATTTCCACCAGGATGAAAAAAAATACTCTAAATTAAGTCTAACCTTAAATGTATAATCTGTCCTTGGGAGAAAAAAAAAAAAGGATATAGCATCTTCAAGCTCTTGGCATCCCTTACGAGAAAAAATTGGTTCTAAGGGTCTCTGATCTTGTGTTTTAGTAAAATAGAACTGCACGGCTGACTGACAGTTCTGATCTAAAGCATTTACGTTTAAGTTTTGATCTCTCTGCTTTTGATTAAAACTAATGAGCTCATTTAATTCAAAATGGGAATCTCTGATAAGAGAAATAAGGTTGATGTGATTGGATTAGAGGGGCAAATTAAACTCTTAGAGCAGAAGTTTGTGCTTATATAGTGTATTAAAAAGCTGTTGGCGTATTATGGTGTGTTAGATGATGAGAAAAATTTCATAGTAATTCATATTTAATCAGAAGAAATGAAAGTACTAAATATAACATGGCTCTGCTTTTCCCTCGAGTGATAAAGAGCTGTACATTTAAAATGACATCGAATTCATGCTCTCTAAAACAAAAAATCTTAAGAGACACACTAAAGAAAGGGGCACTGTTGTCAGTTATCACAATAGAGCTGAAATGTCACAAACACAAGACAAGTTGACCACATTAAATCAAGGACAATTCAATATAATCCTTAGCTCACAAACAAGTTTTTGCATTTCTGTTGACTGCATAACAAATGCATTTTAAATACTTATACACTTTCTACTGGTAGTTTATATGGTTCTCCCAAACAATAGAAGTACAATTTTAAAATTTTTCTTTTATTCCTTGTTAATTGCTCACTGAAATTGAAATGTCTTTTATCTCCAATAATGCCTGTTTATTGTAAGCTGCTCCAGAATTTTCCCACTGACAGAATTTTGGGGATAAGTTGATTATCAAGGCTAAAAAGTAGCAATCATAAAGATTGTATAAAGAATACCTCAGTGCTGATGCTATTTTATCATGGTTTTTACTAAGTTTTAAGTATTTTAAGTGGTTGCAGTTAAGAGAGGGAGAAGCACAGGTGAGAGCTATACTTAGTTGTGAGCAAGTAATATCCCTTCAGTTGGATTAAAAAGATATTTCATTAATGACTAATTCACCAATAATTGATGATATGATGACAATAAAAATAATAATGTGTGTCATTTACTCGAGAATTTTTGCCTTCAGATTGTTTAATGCTTTATAGATAATAAAGGCCCTAATTTCTCCTCAGCAATGTGGAAACCAAGGCACACAAATCCAGCAGTGACTCAGGTATCATTACAGTTGAGGAGTGAGACTAGGGAATAAAAATCTGCAGAATTTGCATCCTATTTCAGGAGAGAATTGCTACCTCAGTGAGACTTTGCCCTTTACAAAATACTGAAGAACAGTTTTTAAAACAATGTCATACACTCTAGCGACATACCCTCCAACTCCAGTCATAACTAAATTGTGCAAGAAAGAGTTAATGAGACAAATGTCTGTTAAAAATTCTATGGGAAAAATAACTTGAAAATGAGACATACTGAGTATATGTATATTTTTGTAATTTTTTTTTTTTTGCTAAATAAACATTTTCTAAATGAGGTAAATTGATTACAACACTCTTAGCATCCATCAGTCATTTATTTTTAGTGAGTTCAAGGATTGCACCTGAAAAATAGCTTAGAGGGGATGTATAAAATCTAAATTATGTGTATATGTATTTTTTCTATTCCCTAGTGGAATCTACAAACCCCAGTTTACTAACCACTGACAACACTCTAGAGCGCTCTTTTTTCATCCGAATGAAATCTACACTGACCAAGCGAGGAGTGCACATCAAATCATCAGGATACAAGGTAAGGGTTGCACTCTAGCATGAAATATTGACATCTTGAAATTACGTTCATTCATGTTCCAGGAACACCTTAATAGACAGAGGAAGGAGCTGGTTCACATTTGCATATGTCTCTTTTGTTATAGAATCATTAATACGTATTTCCAGCCTGAGGTTTGGCTTTTGTACTACATCTCCATTAAATTGATCATTATTATGATAAACATTGATGATAACAGCATGATAGCCTTCAAAAGTGCAACACTTCCAAAGTAAAAGGTATCTTTTACCAAAGAAGGTGAGTCAGAGTAACACCACTTTTCCCACAGTGGAAAATTACTGCTCATTTTCTTTGACTGTTAGTCATCTCTGGGTTATGTTTTTTCCAGAGAGGTAGGATTTCTTCATGCAGGCAGAATGCTATTTCATTTCACTGCCATTCCAGCTGTAGGAAACAACAAGCCACAATGAGTACTTTTCCACCATTTTTCTTTCATTGTCTGTCTGAGGGGCATCTGCTGCTGGGGATCATATTTGCTGCATTTCAGACTCTTTTAAGATATGAAAGTCTCTTGTTCCTTATCAGCAGTAATCTCATTTTTCTTCAGTCATATATTGCTCATAGTGCCTGTAGGTATCACTGGCTTTGCAGTATACTAAAACTAGAAGGAATAGCACATTTTTAACATTGTCAACTTGTGGAATGAAATATGTCATCCATTAAGTTTTTACAAGATAAAAGAGTGGTGCAAGAAAGTAAGTCTGAGAATGTGTGGGTTTTTAAGAAGTTGATTGCCAATGTTCATTTAAAAGCTTTCACAACCATTTTGTTTCAGTTTTTAGAGGAAGATTTAGAGACGCTTTAAAGTAAAATTCCTCAACTCACTTTTCCCAAAAAATTCTCTAATAATTTAGCATTGTGGTAGCTACCTGAGAAGTAAAAATCTAGCAGAAATATCTTCTTTGCAGGCGACTGGGAATCCTCCAGGATGGTTTCTGGGTCAAGATAATTAAAGTTGTTGCTAGTTTTAAGTCCAAAGCAGTAGTTTCTTAAGGCACTACATGTTTTGATCTGGTCCTGTTTAATTGTCAACACCTGAAAGGATGCACTGAGTACTTGTTCATGCTTACAAGTCTGGGGAGGTATCAAGACCAGGAAGTGTACTGACACTGAAGTGTCTCAGGAGGAAGAGGGAGATTGAATTAATGAATTAATAAATTAATGAATTAATTGGCACATCATGGGGTCATAGAATGGTTTGGATTGGAACAAATCTTAAAGATCATCTAGTTCCAACCTCTCTGGCATGAGCAGGGACACCTTCCACCAGATCAGGTTGCTCACAGCCCCATCAACCTGGCCCTGAACAATTCCAGGGATGGGATATACACCATTTCTCTGGACAATCTGTTCCAGTGTCTCATCTCCCTCACAGTAAAGAATTTCCTATCTAATCTAAACCCACTGCCTTTCAGTTTGAAGTAATTCCTCCTTGTCCTATCACTACATGCCCTTGTAAAAAGTCTCTCTCTAGCTTTTCTGTAGGCCCCCTTTAGGTACTGCTATAAGTTCTCCCCAAAGCCTTCTCCAAGCTGAACAATCCCAATTCTTTCAGCCTTTCTACCAACCTCACAGGAAAGACATTCCATTCCTTTAAATATTTTCATGGCCCTACTCTGGTCTATGCCCTTGCTGCATTGGGGCCCCCAGAGCTGGATGCATCACTCCAGGTGGAGATGTCACCAGAATGGAGCAGAGGGGAAGAGTCACCTCCCTGGCCCTGCTGGCCACACTTCTTTTGGTGCAGCCCAGGACACAATTGGCTCTCTGGGCTGTGAAAACACCTTCCTGGTCATGTGCAGCCTCTCATCCCCCAGCATCCCAAAGTCCTTCTCCTCAGGGCTGCTCTCAATCCATTCTCCACCCAGTCTGTATTTGTGCTGGGGATTGCCCTGGCCCAGGGACCTTGCACCTGTCCTTGTTGAACTTCAAGAGGTCAGCACAGGTCCATCTCTCAAGGTCCCCCAGAGTGTGAACAGCACCACTCTGCTTTCTCAGGTCATTGGAGTTATTCTCATGATTAGGCATGGTCCACTCAGGCTAGGCCAAAGTTACATTGATAGAGAATTTGCTTTGCTGGATATTTTTTATGCAATAATAATGGATAAAAATAGGGAATTTGTCTGTTGATTCTGTAGTCTCACGTTTTTTGCCAGATGCAAAAAATGCAGGTAGGAACAAAAGGAAGATGTGTGAGTGACTCTGTCATTCTCTCTCTTGGACTCCTGACAGTCTAATGTTAGTCCAACATCAGAACAGGACACATAAACTGGCTTCATTAGGTGGGGTTTTTTTTGAAATTCACCATAGACCCTTGTCTCAAAAAACATGGTAATGTGTATCATATAAATACAATTTAATTTCTCTTACAACTGCCTCATGAAAGCACTCAAAGCCATAACTGAGATGTCAACAGTACAGCAAAATTAGTTTTGAAAGATCAGATATCTTTTTTTCAGTCAGTTTTTCCTGAACACAATTAATGGATAAAAAGAAAAATTACTATAGTCAACAAAACTGCCTGTAAATAAAACATTTGGGTTTTTCCAAATTTTTTCATGAGACAAGTCAGCTTGAGTAAAATTGCATAAATAGTGTACAAGCCCCTAAGCAGGTGTAAAAATAGATTTGCAGTTCTGCTTTTTGATGTTTTTAAGGATTTTGTAACTGGCAGTATTGGGCTGAATTCAGCTGTGTCGAGCAAATATGAATTGCACTCTGACAGTTTTTCAAAAGAGTGGTTATTGGCAGTCTGTGTTCTATGGAAGGATCATTATCCATGGCCACAGCGAGCCCCAGAAAAATAGTACATTCATTTTAGAAGATCAAGTGAATACCCTTTTAACTGAGTTTTAAGAACTGCCTTGTTTAAACATTCTTGTCAATTGGTGTATCAGACAAGCATAATAAAACTCAACTGCTACAGTGAATGTCATTTTTAGGAATCTTAGTCATTGATTTCTAAAAGTCTGGGACTAGAACAAACTTAAGGTCTCTTGAATTCATTAAGGTATTTATTTTATCAAAATTAAGAACAATTCGTGAACCTTATGGATGAACATCTATAAGGAATTATCAACAGGGAATAGTTGCATAATATTAACAAAGATCGTGGGAAAAGCTGGCTAAGTTCTGCGTCAGAGTTCACTGGAAGTACTTCAGCACTTCCTCAGGAAACCCTGTGCCAGCTGGGATCACGGACAGCAGAGTTCCTGCAGGATATCCTGGTGGAGCAGGCTGACTAAGGAGCCACTGTCTCACACCTTCACAATACAACAGAGCATTGAATTTTCTATCTGTAAGATGCAAGACTTCTTGGCTAACACCTTCCCTTGAGCTCTTCTAAGGGGATTCAGGGATAACCCCAGAATCAGCATACAACCATTCAGTGGGAGCAGAGTGCTAGGAGCTCTCTGTGTTTTGAGTCAGATTTTAGCTCTGTCAAAGGTATTCAGCTCTACATGGATTCAGTCCTCCAGCAGTGACAAAACTTTTTCATCTTTGTGAAGTAGTTGTGTCTTGATCCAAACTTTTGCTGAGCTCTGAATCACATCATCATTTTGCCTTGCTTTGAGGACTGCTGGTGAATGTTTCCTGTAGAGAGCAAATGATTGAGGTGGTCCACAAGGTGCTTAGTCAATTTTCAGAATGAGCAGTCTCTGCCTTAGGAAAATCACATAAAAGTGAAAACAGTCCAAGAATGAAATTGGTTAATCATTCGGGTTGATCTAGTCAAAACTAATTTTCTATCAAAAGAAATGTTAAAACAAAAATCAGACTGATAAATTTATACATATGTATGCCTGAAAGAAACCCTGCTCTAGACAATTCTGACATGAGATGAACCCTGTTTATAGTCCCTTCCTGGACTGATATAACTAGTTCAGAATTACATGTAAAGATGGAGGTAATGGCCTTTTTCCATGAATTATGTTCCCTTAAAAGTGTAAGTGGAAAAGTGATTACATGATTTATCCTTCCTCTCTCTTTCACTGTTCCCTAGCACTCTCCTTGAATTAGAATTTCCCATTCTTAGTGCTCTTAGACTCAGAGGCTTACAGGAAAAGAGTTTACATACAGTACTAGGGAGTTATTAATTTTTCAGTTAATAAATTTTAAATATTTAAAAACAGTGAAATAAAATTTAGTCAACTGATAAAGCACATGGAAAACAAATAAAAAGAAAAAAATTGTAATTCCATTCACAGCAAAACTCAGAATGTATTACCATTGCAGCTGTTGTCTGAGATACGTGCTGGAGAGACTTACTGTTTTTTCTCCACTGAAAACATAACACATCTTCCTTTTTTTTCAATATTTATTTTTTCATCAGTGAAAGATGGTTTTGTATTTAATTTTGGTCTTATCTTCATTTTACCTCCTTTTCCATTTGTTTTACTCTCTTTGAGGGTCACAGTTCTATCCACTTAAAAGTTATACCAACTTCAATTTTTCTACTGTCTGACTTAATCACATGCCAAAGCTAATTTCAATTCAGAATTACTTTTTGCAATATATTTTGTACTCCTCTGCAGTATCCTATTATTGTTTTGTTATGTTTACTTGCCTGTCAGATTGTGCCAGAATTTTCTTTGTTCAAACTTTCATGACCTGATACTGTTCTCTTGAGCAAAGCTTAACTAATGGGATCAAGAAGTAGTCAAAGCGTCAAACAGCATCAGAGTCGTTATTTGCTGGCAGTTTCCAGCTCATCAGCTCATCAGAGGTGCTGGTATACACCCATACATTCTTCTCTACTGTTTTTTGGAAGAGCACTCTCATTATGAGCTATTGCAGAGGTGGATAAGCAAACATGAGGAGATTGCCTTGTACTTTTACTGTCACTGTGGCAATCTCTGAATTTGGTACAACCAACATCTGTTTCCTCTGTGTCTCTCATGAAGTTGGCAATTAAACATCTTGAGGACCCATCAGCAGAGTAAAGGGCATCCTAGAAAACCTTTAGGCTGCCCCTTCCAGTGAACATATTGCATAAAAATACGTAAATTACTATATTTTTTTAAAAAAATTATTTGGTTTGGTAAGTTTAGTTTAGAAATTTGGATGGTTTGTTGCACATCTAATTTCTGCAGTTCAGTAATGGAGGATGCAAGTTTGGTTAGCTATACCTCATACATCAAGTTGTATGAGATATATCAAAATATTTTAAATAATACTTAAAACTCCAGAAAAGTGTTTTCACAAATGAGTCTTGTAGTCCTCATGATTTTTATTTTTTTTTTTTTATAATTGTATCTTTCTACAAACTCATTTAAAATTAAACATTCTCTGAGATTGTACTCTCAGATTTGGTCTTTAAAATCATAAGGTTTTTGAATTACAGTTTTGAAACTGGAAATCTAAATTTTTTGTTGAAATTTTATGCCGGTCATGGTTCTACTATGAGTCTTTTTCATGCTACTCCTGCCTTTATTCACTTTTTTTTTTTTTCTTTTTGGAAGAACTCAAGGAGTTGGGCAAGACTTGCAGATCTTAGTTGAGCACTTGAAGTGCAGGTTTTGGCAGAATTTAGATTCATTAATCCAAGAGCGCAAGAGAGTCAAAAACTGTGTTAGAAAGACAAAAGTACATCGGACTCACCTTTGATACTGTTCTCTTGGCTCAATCCAAAATTGAAATGATTTTTTCTCATCCAAGCAAAAGATTCACCTGGAATTCAGAAACAAAATGTCCCTACTCCAAAATCACTGTAAGGACCCAATATATCATTGTGGAAAACCACCTTCCACTTCAGGGGGATAGGATGGAGGAAGAAAGAGAAGGCAGGGAATAGTCTAATCATTGGTACATTTTTCAGATGTGGCCTGTGTTAGAGACAGATTTCATTCCCTCCTCCAAATGAGGGAATTCACTTATCCCACTTTACAGCTTAGCAAAAATTTTTGCCTCCTCTTCTAATATTTTTTCCCCTTGAAATCTTTTCTGTCAAGTATTTTGCTCTGTCCCAGAAAGATGTCTTGACCTTTCTCTGTAGGAAGAAAGAAAACCGCAGAATTTAGTATTTTATCACATGGTTACTGCCACACCTCTTTAATTGAGTGAAGAAGGAATAAGAAACCAACATCAGGAAGTATTATGTGAAGAGTTTTCTAAATGTCAGCACATGCATTCCCCAGACTTTTCAGCACTGGGAAGACTTAAAGGTAATTTGTCAGTGAGAAAGAACTGATCGAGAATTCACCCATGTAAATCGATGACCTTTTTGTCAAAAGGAAGTCTCTTAGCTAGTAAAGATGCAGCACGACTTGAAAAAGAACAAAATACTAATGGGCCAATCTGAATCTTATGAAGTATCTGCTTGTAGATATGGTTCAAGAAATAATGGTCTGCAACCAGCTTAAGAAGACTGGGTTCATTTTATGCCTTGATATAGAACCGTGAGATTCTATTAGGAGAGCTGTCTGGAAAAGCTTGGTTCACACTCAGCATCTAAATACATTAAGCAATTTTTTTTAAAGTGTTCAGTAGATATGAATTCCACCTTCTCAAAAAAAAAAAAGTCAGCACTGAGCATCTTTTAAATGGGATTTATAGCGTTGTTCTACCATCTGGAAAAATGAATATATGTTAGGCATTCGTTATTGCAGTAGCACTATTGAAATTAACCAGTTAGTGTTATATAAAAGGCCTTTTTTAGTAGCAATCTTCTTTACAAGAAAGATTCAAGCTTTGATCACTTCTCACAAAGACTACAGCTGTAGTATTCCTGACACCTTTATCAGAATGTGTTTCTCCTCAAATATTGTCTTAAACATTCAGATGGTCTCAGAGTTGTGGTTTGCTCCAAACTCAGTAAAAGGGAAATCAATGCTGGGTTCTGGAAGGAAAGAAAACAAAAAATTGAGTTAGCACAGATTGCTTTCTGGGACATTTTTTATTTTCATGAATTCTATTATCAAAGTATAAGGGATATAAAAAGATAATATTATCACAAAATTAGCAGTAATTGCCTTTGATTCTGGTTTTTAGGCAATATAATTCTGAAGCCTCCTTTTTTAAAAGTCAGTGGATGTAACTGTGAGAGAAAACTGTGAGAACAAAATTTATTCTGACACATAATAAAACATTCAAAATGGACAGAGAGCAGTTCCAAACCAAATCTGGTATTCTTTCAAGAACCAAGTGTTACTGAGCCATAGAGACAGAACATTTCTATACACTTTCACAAGCAGCACTAGTTATGTAGGCATGTGAACTCACAGTGCAATGTGAGACCATTGCAGTGTTGATAGCAGAGCTCAGTGAGCAGGATGAGAGCAACGAGATCTCAGCACAGAGGGAACCAGGAAACACCTCTTACGACACATTGAGAGAACAGTATTGTGCTTCCAGGTAGGAATGCCTACTGAAAAAAAAGAGGTCTTCAGTCCATAAGTTATCCATCAGTGTTGTTTACCACTCTTCTCTGTTGATGGCTGGGATTGTGCCTTTTGGAGGAGCAAAGAAAAGCACGCAAAGCCAGGATTTGCTTTAGGACAGAGAGGTGCTGCTGCCCACATCTCTGCTTCAATTCACTGTTTTACAACTGCTGTCAGTAGATGTTTTGCCCCACCTCTTTTCCACATTTTAAAGATTGTTTTAGATGTGCAAATGCAGACACTATTAGCCTTTTTATCTCTACCACTTGCAGCAGTTCACAGCTTTTGCCAAAAGTATATCGAAAAAAGGCAGTAGGCTCATACATTGATTTCCACATTTTTCAAACTTTCACCTTTATGTGCAGTTCTTACCTGTGCAAAGCATTATATTTTATTGGCTTTTTCCTGTTGCTTATAAAGTCATTTATATTAATGAATGTACTTTTGCAACTCTCATCTGAGTCTGGAAAGTGCTAACATACCAAGATATCAAGTAACTTGCCAAAGATAGCAATGGATGTTTGTGTCAGAGCCAACTGTGATTACATGCTGTACTTCATCCTCAACCTTTCTTCCTAGGGCATGAATATTGTCAAATCATCTCTGTGTTCCAGTGCATCACACTTCATATTCTCAGGCTGGTATTTCCTTTGTTTTGATGGTTGCCCTGAATACACAAAATGAGATGCCAAAGAAGAAAGTGCTCAGACCAAGCAGTGTGAAGTTCAGCAGAACTTTCACCAAAACAAACAACAAACAATCAAAATTTAAAAAATAAAAATAAAAACAAAACAAACCAAAAAAGATCAACTCCTGCTCTCAGCTGGCCTATAACTGACTTTAGAAGAGCTACTCCAAAATTATTTTCCACAGAAGGAAAACGAAGTTGTGTAACAGGAGCAAAACACATTTTCCTGCCCCTTGGAAAGCCAGAGGAGCTTCTTGGGGCTGTCATTCCTGTCCCCTTTCTGTGGGAGAGAGCAGGGCTGTTAGCATCCACCTCTTCATCTGGCAGATGGCTTATCACCTTGAAAGCTTTGCTGTTCTTATATCAAGAAACCCCCAAACTTATACAGAGGCCTCTTTTATTCCAATTTGATTAATATTTTTTTCATATCCACCACAGATGTCTCCACCCTAAAGACTTTACTAACTACTTTGAAGCAATACATGTAAAAAGTAAATGTAAAATTGGTAGGGAATCATTATTTATGTTTGATCAAAGGGTAAGTATTAGAAAACCAAAATACCCCATTTGCTGATGCAGAGAGCACTGGTTTACATCTGCTATTCACTTTCTGCATGAATAGGTGTTTGCATAAGGTTCAAGCCCATTATTTACCCAAAAGCCAAACTTATTAATATATTTTGGTGTCATATGAAGCAATGTTCTTCTCTACTTGCTCATTTGACAAAATGAGATGGAAAAAAGGCACAGAGCATTTCAGATATGTCCACCCTCAGTGTGCCATACATGAAGCCAATAGCAGAGCAGGAGCCATCACACAAGGCTCTCATTCCCTGACTTTACCTGGGGCAATGACTCCTGGATAGTGATCTGGTCACTGATTTGCCAGTTTTACCATCTAGAACAGAAAATTGATCCACGAGTGTTTCAGAGCATGTTTTCCAGAGAGGGATGCTGTAGTGTAGATGTCCTTTTTCTCTGCTCTTCAGAGGGCATATTCACCACCCTGTAACAAAGAAAGCCATTATGCCTCTGTTTCTAGATGTTTAAGCTGCTTCTGTTTCTAAGTGTTTGAGCATGCCTCTTGACTTGTCTGAAGAATGGTGTGTGGTCGAGCCCATCTGCTTTACCCTGTGGAGAAAGCAGAATATAGATGTTTAGTGGAGAGAGTTTCAGGTTCTGCTTTTTACAGCATCATTAGGAAGCTGTCGTTCTAATAATAATAATTCCCATTTGACATCATGGAGGTAAAAAGAAATCACTGCTGACATCAAAAATGAGGTGATATTTCAGCAGTATTATTTCACTGAAGATAAAATGGAAGTCTTTATTGCTCCCAATGCTTTTAAAGAAAGCTGAGCAAGGCTTATGCTGACCCTAAAGCTTATATACCTTAATGCATCTCTTACCAGTATGAAATAAGAAATTTTAATTTTTATTGCTATATTTTTGTCTTTTCCTCCTTAGAACCAAGAAGTTTGTGCCTGCTTAAAGGAAAATTATCAGTATCTGAGGATAAGCTTAGAGAGCACTATCATCCTAATTTTCTCCATTACTTAAAATTCATAAAAATTACTCCAAATAAATGAAAACACTAAGTGTATTCAAGAATTGGTAATTTTCTTACAAACTTCATATTGGAGCCTTTACTGAAAATTCATATAAATTGCATAAAGAGGTCTGAGCTCTGAAGAGGTTACCCTGAGGAGGGTTACAAGTTTTATTTCACTTTTTATGGATAAGTATTTTATTCTCTCTGAACTTCTTGTGCCCATTGCCATGTGAATTGCCTGCTATTAAAAGGACATGGACAAGGTCTGTTACATCAGTGGTAAACAATGTTTTTCACTTTTATTTCTGATAGCACATTAGACCCTCCCATTCCCCTTCCTTTTACAGATGTATTCAGTTATAATTCCAGTCTTTGTGTGGTTTTCCATTCTAAATATATAGCACATCAGTGGCTCTATCCAAATATACTTGGAAAAGAGTGTATCTTACTAATATTTGACAATATTTCCAACGTTCTACATCTGTTCTTTTTCTACTGATTTTTTGTTTGCTTCTTTTAGAGAGAAATATAGATTGCATAAAATTAAAGCAATAGGATGCAAGGCTGGTCCCTTCAAAACTGAAAGTATTATTTCCATCAAAAGAAAGTTCAAGAAATATGTATTCTTCCCATGGCTTCATTTTAGAGTTGGTCATATACTTGCAAGTATTGCAAGTCTCCTCTGTATAGCAAGAAAAACCTGATCAAAACGTTTCAGTCTTTTCACAATAAACTCAAGTAATTTTTGCAATTAAATATGTGGTGGGATCATCACATTATTTTGTTCCAGGCAAATATGTTGATAACATAACAATCACAGCTCATCTGCTGTTGAGTTGCTGCTTCTCAGTTTTTCTCTGAAATAAAATCTGAATTATTAGAGGCACGAAAATATTTAATCATTATAAGCCTTTTAAAAATCAAAATTAGTAGATACCAATTACAGTGAAATATTTAAATCTGAAATGAACTCTGCACTTCCACTGCAATCAAGTCTCATTCTGTGCACAAATAATTTGGACATTTTCCCCAAGAATTTCTTGTGCGTGACCAGAATCCTCAATTTTATTTTGTGTGAACTCAGAGGCCCCTTTCACTTTTGACATATTTTGGAAGGTCTGAGGTACTAGATAAATATTTCTCTTCTTGGAAATTGTTATCTCATTTGATTTTTCATTAATTTCTTCTTGCTCAAATGCTCAGAAATTTATAATTTCTTCCTAAAATTATAGAAATTTTAGGAGCTTTCAGTTCTTATGATCCTTTGCATTGTTGCATTGTTACAAAGACTGTGTTGGTTAAGTCAGTCCACCAGTAGATGTATCATTGTACTTGGGAGATACCTAAATTCAGAGCCCTGTTTCACTTAGCTCACAGGGCATCTCTGGATCCAGCCTGGATCTCCCACAGTCATATGTCCAGGGTTAGGAATGGGGCACTGGACACAGTTTTTCCTGGAGAAGCAAACACCCAAACATGCATTATGGGTTGTTTTCAATCACTTTATAGTCATACGCATGCATAAATTTTTATATGGTTGGAAGATGCAGACTTTGATGGTACAAAACTCACAGAAGAGCTTTAGATCACTGGAGCAACCTCAGACAAAGTTTATGCTGACAATTTATCTGCTCTTCTCCGTCAAGGAAAATTGTTTTTTAGTGCCTGCCTATTAGCAATCACATGCATATTATGAAATTGAGTTTTGGGGAGGACAGCCTGCCATCTGTCTTTTCTGTCTTTTTTTCACAATGCATCATTCTAAAGTTAAAACTTTCTGTGCTTCAAAATGATGTAAAATATGAGATGTCTATAATAGAGACACTTGGAAAGAAAAATGTACTAAGTAGAAATGTAAATCTTTATAGACTTTAAAAACCGGCAACTGCTGATGCTATACTTTATGTTTTAGCTTCAAATGCCCTCCACATTTTCCACATGCCATAGTGCTGATAGTTAATTAATATATTTCTCAAGGAGAGTGAAAATGTTTCCTTCATAAACTCTTTCTGGTTCAGGGCAGTTTTCTGTGAGACTGAAATGGAACTGCAAATGCCTGTTGTGGAGAAAGAAAAAGATGTGTGCAGTTTCCTTTTTGTGTTCTGATATGCTAAGATTTTATCAATAATATTGTTTTCCTGTAAAAATATCTGCCTCAGAGAAAATCTGCTGTGTAGCTGTCAGGATTACACCTCTTAGAATATACCTGTGGTGATTCTGTTAAATTGATAAAAACAGAACACTCTGTAGAAGGATTGCTGAAAATATTCCGAAGCCCTTTCATGTGTAGCAGCACTTGTATGGCAGTACGTTTATTGTGCTATAAATTCCATCACTGATTTTGGCCATTTCAAATTGATTCTGCAGTAACTGTAAGTAATGAACCTTACAGACAGAGCCAAGGAAAAAAAAAACCAAGCCAATAAACTTGTGCCTGTAGGAATACAAATTGTAGAGTTCATTTAGCCTCAGTTTTTATCAAATCATGCAGTGAATACCCCACAAAGCTAGAAAATGCAGCCAACAAAATATACAGTACCATAGCCCTGGCTTGCTTTAAATTTAGCTGTTAAACCAGACAGTCAATTATCCAAAGTACATGTTTGTATGAGGTGTCCTGGGGATTTCAGCTGAGATTTAAGGAAGGTGCTCAGCATAAGTAGATGAAAGTGGAGAAATTATAATAGAAGTGACTTAAACAGGATAATAAGCCAAATCCTGAGCTGTGTTACATGGTCTAAGCAATACCAGGCACCATTGAATTTCATAAGGGTGTAGATGGATGTGCAGTGGGCTACTATTGACTCACCAGGTCAAAGGATACAAAAGTCTTCAAAATTTACATGTTACTAGCTTATTTCTCTTTTTTTACTGAAAAATTCTACCAGGTTAACAAGATATTAATGATTCCATAGATTTTAACAAAGAATTCATGTGCTTGGTAAAAATTTCCATAGGAAAGCTTTAAAATCCATTTAAAAGATACTGTTCTAAGGTTTTCACAATAGTTTTCTACAGGAAACCCACTGATCTTGATTTGTTAAATATTGTATACATTTTTCAGTCTTTTAGGTCATTCAAAATCTTATTTTACAGATAAATCATAGATCTAGTCCCACAAAATCTGTGGGCTGCCTATGAGATTAAAGTACATATGAATGTGCATATATGTTCTACCCTCAGTTGTTACATGAAGAGCAAACTTCAGATTTTAGTTCAAATGCAGAAAAGACTAGTTTTCTTCTACAGAGCTTTCTTACCAACATTACAGGAGAGAGAAGAAAGGTCACATTTTATTTTCTGTGCAAAAATAAATAAATGTCTGGGTTGGGTTCCTACAAGCCCTGCAGCACTTCCATGCATCACAGCTTGCATGCTCATGTATCTTACAGTCTGCATTGCCTGCTAAATTCATTCTGTGTGTCTTCTTGTACCTAACTGCATATTTTTCTGAACCTTTGTGTTGTCTGTGAGAGATATTAAATCCTCATTTTGAGATCAAAATGCTCGAGTCCATTCTAGCCTTATATAGACCACAAAGATATTTGTTGTCTAAGACATATTCCTTGCCTCTCTCTATACAAAAAGTCTATTTTGTCAATTTGTCCACTTTACAGCAGCAGCCTAAGTGACACACAAAGCAAAAAAAAGAGACAGAAATTGGGACTTTCAGTTAACCACCAAATATGGTGAAAGCCATAATAAAATAATGAGAGTAGGGAATGTTATTTTTCCTTTCACTCTACTGTTTTGTGTTGAAATGAGCACAGTGAGTGAGTCTGAAGTCTTGTGAATAGCTCCTGGTAACTAAGAGCAAAGAAACCTTGCTCATTATCTCTGCTTCCCCCTTGAATAAACATTTCAGCCATCGTAAATGAGTGTGACATGAAGGGCAAATGAATGGCTCTCATTCCAGATGAGAAACACTTGACAGCTGAGCAACCTGTAGGCTGTTGTAAAGGTGCAGATCCTGTGACCACTGGATGGTGGGGTAGGCATACCATTTATTTGTATGTGGCCTAAGATTCATACTCTTAAATGAGAGATTCCCAGAGAGAAGTGCTAGGTGTTCAAACTGACTTTTAACTAGGACTGCAATGTGTGAAAGACAGAGATGTCCTAATTTTTTCTGGTTATTTTATTGAATTACATAGAAAAACTTAGCCAATTATGAGGAAAGGTTCAGCGTGGATTGACAGATGGCATGCAACACCCCTACTGTATTTCATTTATATATATGATTGATGTGGAGGTAATTTCTCTGTAACCTGTTTTTCCAAAAAAAGTATTCTAAGTGGTGGGTTAGTAAAAGAAAATTAATCTCTGCATGTTAAACTTGCCAACTTTGGAATTAATTGCATGAGAATGACAATCAATTAATAAATGTTAAGCAAACAACAGAAAATCAGTGAATTAAAAATTACTAAATTGATTCCAATGCAGATAAAGCAAGAGTCTGCCATAATTCTTTGGTGTAGATTCAAGAACACGAATCTTGTCGCATCAGTTTTTCCTCACCATTTATCCATGTTTAGCATTTAAAACAATGGTGGTTTATTATGATTTTTACAAATAAATTGCTATCTATAATCTAGCTTGCTGCATTAAGTGGATTATAGAAACAAATCATAGATAGTAGTCCATTTGTAGCTGTCAAGGAGAAGGTCAGAGCTTTGCAAAGACCATCCATCTCTAAGTGGAAAAACGTTTTTTTCTTCAAAGAGAAATCTCATCCCTCGTTATGGGTGGACTTTGTCAGGTAATGACAGCACACATGGCTGCTCCTCTGGAAGGGCTGTCATGGTGTGCCCCAGCCTCTCCTGCAGCCCAAGTCTCTCTAAAGCCACTTTTGGGCTTGGGGTTTGTGGTTTCAATGCTACTTTCTTTATCAGGACCATGTGAGATGTGTTTAAAACTGTTCAAATTAACACTGAGAACAGTCACAGAATTACTGTTACTTGACAGACATACCAGAAGAATTTTGCCTCCCCTCTTATGATCATTCCTTTTCATCATCTGGATGTGGAGGCATTACTATTCACCTGCAGAAACTTTTCTGAAATTTGCAGTCGTATTTTTCATAAAATCAGCTCATATACCTTGCTGTCTGTTTTCTCCTTTATATTGAAATTTTTTCATTTAGATTCATATAAGTGTCATTGATGTGAGGAAAGTGAAAACATATTAATAATTATGAAAATTAATCTTTTTTTGCCTATCTCCACTTTTGCTTTTGTCATAGTTGTGGCATTCTGCAGGAAAGCTCACACATTCTGTTGTCCAAGATCTTTGAGTAGACCCTGTGTGTTTGTGTACAGCTAGCAAAAATTTGGGTCATGCTTGGGGAAAGCATAGAAGCATTAAAATAAACAAAACAATTGCTTTTCACTGTAGGAGCACACACCAGACACCATTAGCACAAGCAGAGGACCCTTAGTATTAATGACGTTCGAATAATAGTGCTCAGCCTTCTCCATTGTGTGTCCCTGCTTTACCATGTGCAAAACTCAGATCTTTCTACCCATTTAGCCACAAAATTAGGAAAAGTGAATGTAGTTTTTCTTGACTAACTTCAGAATGAGTTCTGCAACTACAGGTGGAGAGCTTGAGTAGAACATAAACATTCCTGTCTTAATCAAGGTCGACTTGGGGAATCCATTTCTGTGTTTACAGACAAAAGCATTTTCTATATCTTTTTCTCTGTGTGTGGGAAAAATACATTAATATCAGATATTTTGTTTTATCTAGTCCTTTCTCACTTATCAAGTCCTTGCAGAGAATCACCTAAGGTAATTGTTGGACTGCTAAGAACTACATCAAACAAAACAGTAGGGGAAAAAAAAACTAAAAAACCTCTTTATTTCTCCCTGCAAAGAAAGAAATAAAGAAACTACATCTGAAGTATACTTATTATTAGCTCTCTTTAGTGCAGAAAGATTTGGTTGCCCTGACCTACAGAGCTGAAACTGACTTTTTTTAAACAACCTTTTCACCCTTTCTGTTGCAGAGTGATACAGCCATTTTCCATCATCTCCCAATACTCTGATAAACTGCATTGGAACTGATGCAACAAAAGTCCTTTTTTAAGTTTAAATTTCACTGCTGGCAAAAGCACCAGAATTCTGGAATCGTGAATTTCAAGAGAGTTTGCTCATGGGCAGGGACAACTATTCCTTTCTTGGAACCCTGCACACTTCAATAGCTAAATGCTTTCAGCTTTCTTTAAATAGTATTAAGGAAAAAATATCCTCAAGGCATTATTTTTTTAAAGGGGACTTCAAACATTCCATGAAGAAAAAAAATGCAATGTATTTGAACACCAAGGGATTTGAAGTGGCAAATCTGTTAAAGTGAACTGATCTTTTGAGTTTCAGGGTTAAATTGAGTATTGACCACAAATTAGAGATGCAGACTACTGAAAATCCTGAGACATTCCAGATTCCTAGCTTGACCAGCAGTATGATCTCTTCTATAAGAGATCATTTATAAATAACTTATTTATGTTAGCTAGATTTTAAATTAACTATGTTTCATTTATTCCTCTGAATTCGACAAAATCCATTATAGCATTTGCAAGAAGTGCAAGAAACTCCCAGGTTTTTAATCTTTTTTATGACATAGACTTAATTCTGCAATAACTCAATATTAAAAATTTTAGAGTTTATATTTTAAAGCAGCTGTGGAGCAAACAGATATGCAAGGGTAAATCTGCTCATCTTGAATCCTTCTGCAAATGGTCTGCTCTGGAGGTCATATCAAAGAGATTCTTTTTCCAGCTTAAACCTGTCTTTTCTAAATAGATCTCAACCTGATCTCATTTAATGCATTGATGTCTGGTTTCTAAGTCATTATATTTGCTGTATTACATATCAAAAGGACTCTTGAGAAATTCCCCCGAATTGATAATTCTAATTTCTTATGTATAGCTACTCTATATTCACTCTGAGGACAGCTGTATTGTATGCTAAACCACGAATTGTAAAAATTGATCCCTTTGTATGTAGGTTTGTATTAAATTGAGATACTCTATTTTTTTCCTGTTTGTTGCCACACATGGGTTCCTGGTGTCAGTTTGTATTTGGCTGTTTGAGCATATTAAAGTTTTGCTAGTGCTTATGATGTTCTTGCCAAGAGCGCTCTTGCAGCAATCTGCACTAGAACAGTCTTTGTGCCAATTACTTCAAAAAGTATTCAGTTATAAACCCAATTTTTATGGCTACTTTTTCAGGTTGCTGTGTGTTGATTTCATTTAGTTTCTTTTTTATTTCCTTTTTTTTTCATGTTGATCTTCAAATGCTTTTAAGTTTTGCATTATGAAAAGACAATACAGTGTTGATAGAGTTGTTAATAAGACACCTATTAAAGGTTCAAAGGTATTAAAAACAATAATTTAAATTACTAATACTGCATTATTTAAAGGATGCTATTTAAAAGTGGGAAGTTTGGAGTTCCTATTGCAGAGGTTGATTATGAAAATGGAAACCTTTGCAGTTACATGAAGCAAAATAACTGAAAAATTACAATGTGCAATGACTCAACACAATATTTCTTGAGTTTATATTATAAAGCTGATTTCAGGAATGTCAGCTCTACAACATCTTTTGTTTAGAGAAAAGCAGTTTGCTAATCCATTGCAATTAATGAAAAATCACAACATAGGAAAGGATATCATTAACATATTTTACAATACAAATGTGTTTTTGAAAAGACAGAGTTGATCATGCAACTTTTACTACTGAAATGACAGAATTCTGACATGGGAGCTATCATGGCAATGAAGATAAATATGTGCCCATATACAGCACAGGACACTGTGCTATGCTATACTGAAGAGTAACTGCTTATCTAGTATCCCATATTTAAAAATGTAAATATGTCATAGAATGAAAAAAACCACATAAATTTAGAATCTACTAATGTTAATCTAAAGGATCTAAATACTTGAGGAACCTCTGATCTGCTGTTCATTTCACAGTCTGTTAAGATTTGACAACTCTTGAAAAGCATTTGTGCACTCTTGAAAATGCCTTTTTTTTTTTTTTTAATGGCAGCTTTAGGAATAGTTTATCCTACAACCATCTTCCATTACTCTCACAGAGTATTCTTAAGATAGCCTTAGTCTAGCCAATGTAACTTGGGCAATCTCACGTTCCTTTTTGGAGAGCTGGAAAGCTGTGCCCATTCCCTTCTCTTTAGTTTATTATCTAGACTGAGGTAAGTGGGAGATAAGACCTTCTGCATCCTAAGGCTGAGGAACAAGCAGTTTGTTGCATGTGTGCTCAAAACAGTAACTCAGCACAGAAGAGATCTGCTCCCTGTGGTGCACTTCAATGAAAGTCACTGTGGCTGTTGTGCTGGCTGCTGAACTCAACATTCCTCATATGCAATCAGTAATGTTCTACTCAGGTCATTTCAGGGATTGAGCAAGTGCTTTGGACTGAGCCTACCATGCTGGGTTGTTTCTCACATGATTCTTGTCTTTAAGCACCAGTAAGTTTGAGGTCTCCTAAGGATACTTTTTCTTTAAAACCCTTAGGATTAGCCTAAATTCTGCCTGTGACTATTTTAAGCAGTAGAATAGCTTTTGAATCTTATTATTTGAGAGAGTGATAACAGAGGAAAGACAGGAAAAGCCTAAAGTGTCTCCAAAAAACTAGTATTGACTTTTTAACAATAAAATACGTCCTGAGACCAAATATACTGTTTAAATGTAAATACCATTTCCATTTTCAGACTGTCTTTTGCAGGTGTATTTGAAGGGATTTGAAATGTGCTTGTAGATGGAAGAGAGGCTATTGACCTTGAACCTATGTATGTGTTAGGAATATCGTTCTCCCTCCTTGAAATCAGACTTGTATTCTTTGAATGAGTGCTCAAGACCCCAACTCTGAACAGTGGTTTCACATGGCATTCATTGCCTGACTCAATTAAGACTGACTGCAAAGCTCTTTCTCAGGAATCATAGATTACTGCCTTGTCTTATTTTCATCCACCACGATTCTGAATGTATCAGTGACAGCTGCACTAAATACTACTTTTCTTTGTTCTGGTGCAGACTTGGTATTATAGACCAAGGTTGGTGTGTAGAAGCAATGTATTTTAGTGGGTGGACTACTGTAGTCAGAAAAAAAGAACCCAAATATACAGAGTTTTCAGCATACAAGCACTTTTTCAAGGCTAAAATTGAAGTAACAAATTTTTGAATCAAAATCAAATTGTTTTTTGAGAACAGTTAACCATAAGTAGACACATTGGTTACACTGTCCAAGAGAAAAGATAGATAATCCTTATGAAGTCAGAGGTGGCTGATGTTAACAAAGGAAAATGATCAGATGGTTATTTTATAGATTAAAAGAGATAGCAAATCTAACATTTATTCAACAGGAGCATGCATCTACCAACTTTACTTTACATGATGGATGAAACCCATCATGTAAAGTGCACATGGCAAGCCCAGTGTGTCCTCTGTGTGTGAAGCTGAGTGTCTGTGATGGAGAATGGATCAGCCTATGTACAGCAAGCTGGATGCATTTGGGACATCCCAGGCTTGCTGCACGTGTGGGATGATCCAGCACCTTGCAGTCATAGTGGCTCATTCCTTCCCAACACCAAAATGTCATGCTCCATGGGGTCTCCTGTTAGCAATACTGTAGTGTTTATAGAAATGCAGTAAGTCTAAGAAAGGGATATGAAAGTATTACAGGAACTGCAAACACAAGGCCTTACTGCACCTCTTGGAACCCAGCTACTGCTGAATGATAAGTGTAAGACAATGATTTCTTCTCCCAAAGCTTTCATGAAGACTGGGAGATCAGACTTTGATCTCAATGAGGATGAGGCTGTGGAACCACAGAAACAAACCATTTCTGACCATAAGAAAACACAAGCAAGTAGACATGTTGTAGGGATTGCAGTGCAGCATGGGCAGGAAAGAAGAGAAATGTGGTAGATAAAGAAACTTATCCTGAAGTTTAGGTTGATAGATATGGTTATTTTTTTTATTTTCAGGAAAGGAAAAGCTTTCAGCTGTCATTGTGTAAATTCCCAGTGTGACACTGGATTCTGTTTTCTCTTAATAATCCAGAGGAAAGTCTGCTTCCAAATGTTCACTCTTACTTTAGAAATCACCTGAAACACGTAGGAACTCTTTACCTTGCAGAGTGTTAAAACATTTGTCTCACTGGTGTCACAGACAGGTTATGAGATGCATGTATGTGCATCAGTGAGTGCAGGAGCCCACAACTCTGAAAGAAAAATGTGAGAAAATGGGTGTAGTTTGTAAAATATCTCTTTGGCCAACTTTATTAAATTGGCTGTATTTTAAGGATTTAGGTGTTGATTTTGGAAGTATAAAATAACATCTTTGAGAGACCAAAACAAATATATATATATATATATNTTTAAATTATCATTAAATGAGCTGGATGGACAACTTCTGCCAGTGCTGTGGTTTGACACACACAATAAATTGGCATAGTCATTTACAAAGACAACAAAAGAAGTAGTTTAGAAATTTGTTTCAAATTGAAGTTTAAGTTTTGAAGCACACAGAGGTGTCTGAAAGGTGAAATTCACAGATTTTTCATGCTTACAGGTTTTTATAGCCTCTGGTAATGCATGTCCTTACTCTGACATCACATGTATGTGAAAAATTGGATGTAATATTTAAAGATGTCTTTGGACAAAGAAAGTATTTCCATCTTCAGGGGTGAGATTTAGCTTTAAAGGGTGATGAGCAGGTTCCAGATGTGTTCTTCGATTGCTGGGCTTTACTTTCCTTAAGTATTGACAGAGGGAAGGCTTTATCAAGGTCTTTGTGATGTGCTTGTTTATAATGAGTAGACATTAGAAGAGCACATCTAAGTGCATATCGCTAACAGATGACTAAAGAGAGCATATGGCAGGGAAAAGAAATATATATTTGTCCAACCAGTGTGGCTTGTTAACACTCCCACACTCATAAACTGTGTTTACATGTACTTACAATATTTTGCAAATCCGTTTTCTAATCAGCTAAAAATAAAAGCCAAATAATTTTTTTTCCAATATTGTAGTGTCAGGCAAATTTGATTTCGATTTTTTTGTATTAAACAAAGCAATTAAGCATATAGGTGATTTTCACAGTATTTGTTTTGCTCCAGCATTACATCTTTACAGCAGTATATGTGTTATTTTAATTTCCTAGTGTTAAACGTTTTATTTTTGCAAAAGTTTTTTTCTTCACCCACCTGTCTATTCAAGGTTACACTACAAGAAATAATAAGATCAGAATAGCTAAACAAAATCCTGGTCTCAATCACGTCACCTGGGTTATTTCAACAGAAGATTTCCGTGCACTTCTACAAGGAAGAATCACAGAATTTAGAGATTGATTAGGACTTACTTTTCAGAAGGAAGCATTTATAAAGAAAACTGCACAGAAGAGCTGCATTTACTTTTGATTTTCAGAATATTCCTAGCAAATTTTTATTAAATATTTATATCTGGAGCCAAGTATTGTCCTTCATAAAACAGTTTATTGTTGCAATTTAGCTTCATTAAAGTCATAATACTGCTTTAGGATATGATAGACTAGTGCTGTGGGATTGAATTATAAAGAGATTAATTTTAGCTATGGGAGATAATTGACCCTATAATTCCTATCACCCCTAATCCCAGTTCAAATGAACCAGTGTTAAAATTGGCAATACTCACAATATAGACAAGGTCATGACAGTTAGAATTGTTTTTTACTACCAATTAGATTTTCCCACTTGGTGCATTTGACTAATGTTGTCATAGAAAGGGATTTCAGGCATGGAAATACAGTTTCTTTAGAGGCACACAAGCACTGGAACTAATGGGTAGTTTGCTGTACATTTCCCAGTGTACAGAATCAGAATGCAATTGAGTGCTGGCCCCTAAAATTTGACTTCATATGGGAATTCAGAACATGTTTTGATCTATGGTAGGTTTAGGAACAAGCTAAATAATTTGAATCTGGAAGAAAATTCTCTTGAAATTCAAAAATGTTAATATATTGTGGTTCTAGCAGGTTTGGAGCTGTCTCTTGAGCAGTACTACATCTGAAGTGTATTTCAGAGGAAGAATCAGAAAAAAAAGTGAGGTACTGCCTGAATAGGGAGTTGTTCAAAAAGAAATCATGTTGATATTTAGCTGCAAATGACATGAAGGTTTAGAAAAATACAAAGAAGAGATATATATGATATAGCTTAAAAATTCCCTGAAGTGTTAGTGCCAACTTCAAACATATTAGCACAAGGACTCTTACGAAAAAAACACAGAAAAATTATACTTTTGCATAGCACGTTCAGTATAAGATAAATTTTCACATTTTTACCAGTTATCCATCAGCAGTTTTCCAAGCATTTACAGATTTGAGTTTTGCAGTAAGCTGAAACTGTATGATAAAAAGAGACAGATAATGATAAAAAGCAGATGTATATGCAAGCCTAGCTAGAAGGAGCAAAATATACTATTACTGCCCCTCCTGTGAAGTTAATCCTATTTCTTTTAGCTATTTCTTCATTAGTTAATGAGGTCTTAAGAAAAAGAAATAATTAAAATGGTTTTGGAATGCTGTTTTCGCATCTTTGCCTTTAGGAACTTTTTCAAATATTCATAGAATAGTTTGCCCTTGAAAGGTGCATTAAATGTGAGTTTAGGCAATAGTTACTTTAAACATGGGTGGTCACAAACCTGCAACTGAAATGGCCATACACAGCAGCTAATCACTTTCCTCATTCACATTCACCACACTGGCTAGGCTCAAAATGTAAAATACTGATGAAAAGAGATGTTACAATGATTAGGTTAAAAAAAAAAATAAACTTCAAGTCTTAGATCACAGATCTACTAGCATGAATTAGATTTAAATTTTTATGCACTTTGTGAGTTGCAATTTTAAAAATGAAAAATTTTCTTCTCTCTCACTTTCTATTATCAATCTCAAAAAATAAGTAAAGAGTTTGTTTTCTGTCTTTGTGAGATGAGTACCAGTGCACTTATTACCCCATTTCTGTCACCTCCTCCTGTGACCCTGGAATCGACCAGCTTGTCTGTTGACCTCTGGGTAGAGAGTCTGGGATGACAGAGAAAGGGGCTCTCCTGTCCTGGAAGTCTTCTCTTAATGCTGATGTTGTACCACATTCTGGGGATCTGTGACAATCTGTGACAGCCTCCAACTGCCAGTTCTTGTGCCTCTCTTATCCATGGGTACAGGAACTGCAGTTTCCATTTTCATTTCAATATGCTGTATTCATATTCTTTCACTGGATAAAACAACCCCTTTATTTATACACAGAAGTCCTGAAGGAGTGAAACTGGAAGTGATGAATTACTCTTTCCCCAGAGTTTCAGTTTACTCCATTTCAGGCAGCATTCTTAGAATGGGTATGCAGTTCTTATGGATGCTATTGGATCTCAGCATCTTCTGCTCTTATCTTGTGCATATGGATGAAAACTACCACCCCAGAGCTCTCCATACATGCCTAGTGCACTAGGCAAAGGCATTACATGTCCACCAACTCTTTAAATGCTTTATTGTGGATGCAGGAAGACCATCCTGCACCTGAGCTCATAGATTACTTGTAGGCTATTGCTTCTCAAATTGCCAACCACAAAGAAGAAATTCAAGGCCATGAAGAGTGTCACCACGGTGTAGGTGATTACCAACTCAATGAAATCCATTATGTTTCAAAACTGCTGACTTTTCTTGTGTCATATTCAATTTCCAAATATTATAAAATGGTTACTTTATTAATTTCTAGCTTCGTTATTTCAATTTTATCCCACTCTGTCTTTTGTTGAATTTCTACCTTTGTTGTTTTTGTCTTCTTTCTTTGTGTAACAACCACCACAGCAAAAACCAACACCACAGCAATCCTTAGGATTTTATCTGATGAATGTGGAGCATTTGCCTGTTATGTTCTTTTTGCCATGAGGACATATAGGGCATGTTGACAGCCAATATTAATGATCTTAACAATGATACCGGCAGTTACTTAGTACAATTCTAGGCTGTGTTAAGTGATCTGTAGGGTGCAGTAAAGCTATCCTTTGAGAGCAGCTGATGTCAGAGTTGCATCCAGAATTCACAGGGTATTTTTTATTGTTTTTCTTTTCCAGGTGATTCATATAACGGGCCGGTTACGTCTGAGAGTGTCACTGTCACACGGACGGACGGTACCCAGCCAAATCATGGGACTTGTTGTCGTTGCTCATGCTTTGCCACCTCCTACAATTAATGAAGTCAGGATTGACTGCCACATGTTTGTCACTCGTGTGAATATGGACCTCAATATCATTTACTGTGAAAATAGGTACAGCCTTTAGATCCTTTATTTCTTTGTTTTAGTTGCGTGTATTCTTTGTTCCATGGGCTTGGCAAGAAGTTTTGAAATTTTTGACTCTTGCAATGTCATTCTGGTGTGATAGGAGAGCATTGAATTCACTCCCATCACCACCACCGTCATTTTCATTACATTCTTAAAGGATAAAGGTAAATTTAAAACTGTAATTTGCAGGATGTCTTCTGGAATAGGACAAGATACACCAGGAAAGATTCCTCTATGTTTTCTCTGCATTTTACAATCTTTCACCGTCCCTCTCAGAGGCAAGATTTGGGACTAGACAGACGTTGGTCTGACCTGTATGCCTGTCCTTATGCTCCTCCATCCTCCCCTCCACAAGTTTTTCTGTCTGAAGTTTTAAAGTTTTCCATTTTTGAACTAATTTGCGGATTACAGCATATCATGCTCAGTGTTTAATGGAACAGAAGCACAGATGGCCTAGATAGTAGGCTAGAGAGGTGGGATCTGTTGCAGTTAGAGGTGGGAAAAACTGTAGAGTAAAATTGGTTAAGGGCATACTGGGAAAGACAGCAGTGAAATGGGAACAGGTGATGAAGAATTGGTTGAGGGGGGGCTGAGTTCTATGTGATAGTGATGAGGGATCTCAGAAGGTGAAAGAGAGGATTTAAATTCAGTGCATTCCCAGGCAGGACTGTGGAGAGCTGGGCAGGGGCTGCCATGGGGGTCTGGGCTGGGAGTGGGGTGGGGTGAGAGAAGGCCTGGGAAGCAGAGGGGATGATCAAGACCATTAAGACCTCAGAGTCCTTAAAAATAAAAATATAGTCCAGGGAATGGGTATTTAGAGCGGAATGAAAATATCTGAGAAGGAAATTACAAGATAAGTTTGGGTCCATTGATGGAAATCTGAAGTATGGAGAAAAGGTTGGAAAGGAAGAAGGAAGGTAATGCAGTCAAAAGAAACTTTATAAAGGGGACTTATCACCAAAAATTGGAAGAAATAAGGTGACTGCTGCAAGCTTTTTTTGTGACAGCAACCATGGCATATTATAAATTGAGTGGAATCTCTCTGATATGAGCAATCATAATTGCTCAGTCATAAAAACTATGGAATACCTATGATCAGGAATATCATGATCAGGATAACATATCAATATAAACTTTTATTTAAAAGGATAAACTCAACTGTTTTGTTGAATCAGGATCTTAAACAACTGCAAATAATTTAGGATTTCAATTATGAGCTTGTCTTTGCTGCCATATTGCTTCAATTCTTTTTTTCATAATGTTACTTGACTATTAGACTGAACATTTCATCTACACTTCCAAAGCATTATCTAAAAGTGAATATATTATTCTCAATTTTAAGCTTGGAAAAACTGCTTCATGGAAAGTGGCTTGCACAAGGTCACAGAAAAAGTGGACAATGGCATTAAAGTTCGGGCTTTTTGCCTGAGACTCTACCCAGTGAGTATCCAGATGCTGAATAATCCAGCAGCTGGCAAAAGAGCTCTGGGGATTAGGAGAAGGATCTAGAACAAAACTATTCCCTAAGCCTTTGATTTCACTGTGACTTACCTAGGTAGTAATGGAAAGCTGCTACCACTGCAGAGTTTTTCAAAGGCTTCTGTAAAATGAGTTGCTGGTATCTATCCAGTTCCTAATGAACAGATTCCCTTTTAACAAAATCACCTGCACTTACTGTTACCTTTATTGGCAACCTCCATAAAGAAAGCCAGGAATCAAATAGATGTGAAAAATGACCTGTTCCATCAGGTCAAGTATGATATGAACTTTTAGGCCAAATTAGAAAGATTTATGTTTTCTCTGCTGTGAGTTTGGCATTTTTATGAGCCCTAAATTGTATATGTGGGGTTTTTTTAATTAAACATTTTTCTCAAACCTTCCCTTTATATTCATGTAGCAATAAAACTTTCAAATGCCTGACAAAGACGTCACTGAAAATTGTAAAATTCATCAGTTGAGGTGCAATGATTGGTAATCACATAGGAAGGGCTGATAAACTGTGGTGAGAGAGCAAGACAGTGTTGAGCTTGTTAATGTTGGGATTTTTTTAATTTTTAAGGTGAAGGCAACATTATAAAGCAACTTTTCCTTCCTTGTTTGTGATGAATTTTACTTCATGTTAATGCTAAATGCATATGGTGGTACTTGACTCCATGTTACAAAAGTTCCAATTTAAGGCCCTTTTGTCACTGTTAAAAACCTCTTAAAAATAGTTTCTGAAATTTCAAATAGTAGAAACACTTTTGCCAGTGCTGGGAGGTGAATGTGATCTCACCAAGGCCGCAGATTTCCAGTCATGAAAAATGAAATAAGACTGACAGAACTTGGATTTCATAACAGCTACAATGCAGAATATGACTGTAAAAACTGGAGGAATGGGAAAAAAACAGAAGATGGGAAGGAATTAACTGAACAGCTGATTGAAGCTGTCAGATTAATTATCTGGGTGTTTGCCAAGGCTGATCTCTGAGTCAGGGAAGTTGGGATCTCTCTTCTGGGATTATAGAAGAGGAGATAAGTATCCCACCCTGAATATAAGGGCTTGACTCCTGGCACTTGCGGGCAGCTACGAAATTCTTTGTGGTGCCACAGTAGAGCAAGCACAACATCAATGAAAACAGAGAAAAATGGATCCATGCTGGGCAGGCTGTAAGCACTATTTATGGAGCAATGGGGAGTTACTGGCAGCTGCAGGGAGTATGGAGCAGAAGCCACGCCACTTAACTGAAATGAATGCTCACAGTGGACCATTGGATCAGCAGGGGTGAGATCAATAGCACTCCTAGTTTTCCAAGTGGTTGCCTGCTTGCAACAGCAGTGAGCAGGAGTGATATTACTCAAGTTTTTGGGTGCATTTTGTTACTTTCCTCTGAATGAAGAGATCTCCTTTGGAATCCTGGACTCGGTGCACAAACTAGCCAGCCATCAACTTCCCTCAGAGACAAGATCTGTTAGCTAGTACACTGGCTATTTCTAAAAATTAATACTTTTCTTTGAGAGTGTAAAATACTCATGTAAAATTTTATCGCCTAAAACGTGGTATGTTAATCTGTGTCTATTTTGCACATGTAGGATTTGTGTCATCTAAGATTCACCATCTAGTCTAAAATAATCTAGGATTTCTTTATTAGTCAGTGGAGTGAGAAAAGCACCTGCAGAGGACAAATCATCTCAGATGGTGATAAAGAACTAAAAGCAAAATGAAGAGACTGCTGCTAGAGTGCATTATCAGTCTGTTTTCAGAATCAACTATTAAGGATTGGAGACCACTTGGAGAGAGACAATAGCCAGTTTAATGTGGACTGTGATAACACGTCTGCTAATATGTGCCCAAAAGGAAATAACCACATGGAAGAGGTTTGGCTTGTTGGCCATGACAGCGGCAGAATATGCAGAAAGAGTCTTGTGTCGCATGCCTCAAGCCTACAAATGTGTGCACAATTTCAGCAAATTCAGCAAAACACTGTACCATATACCTACCTTTAAATGCCAATCATGTTACAGTCCTGTAAGTCAGTGGAACCATTGATCTGCTCAAACACAAGCCCATGTGTATGTTTTACAGGGCCACAGGGCAGTGGCCTGCCTGGAGATTGCCCCTTTCTGCTAGGATGGCAGGGTGGGATTTCCTCTCCCTGATCTTATCATAGAATGTGCCACGATCATTGCAGATTATTTCAAACCCTAAAATCCTATGTCTGGAAAAGAGACATTGTTTCAAATGCTTGTGTGGGCAAGACATTTTCCAATTTTCTGTTTAATTTCTGTGCTGTGTTTGAGGACGGTGACACCTTGGCTGTCCGCGATGCGAGTTTACACGCGCACACAGACACGAGCACACACACGGACACACACACACACAAAGGTCTGCAGAAAGATTTTAAAGTTTCTGTGTGCAATAAACAACAAAGTCCCAGTTGAAAGGGCCCAGAGTGAAAGCTGAGCTCCCAAATGAATTAGACTAAAAAAGATAACACCCTGAGGCATCTGTGTGTCTCAGCATTTAAATTATATCCCTTGAAATATCAGTTTGGACTTGGTGCCAAGAAATGGTTGAAGAGCTTTTTCATGAATATACCCAATAGAAGACCAATCTGTTGAAATGAAATGTGTCTCTAATCATTTGGTATAAACATAACATGTTTCTACTTTATTATGTAACCTTGAATCATCTTAGTCTTTTAATGAGGATTTTGGATTGTAGCTAATGCTTTACAATTTCATGGAATTATATTGTCCTGGTGTTATGCTACATGGAGAATATACACTAGAATTTAATTTTCCACTTAGTTAAATGGATAAAATAATACCCAGGTTTCTTTAAAAAGAATTCTTTCTCTTTTTTTTTTTTCCTTTAAGGCCTTGTCTCATTTGTACAGATATTCCATTCAAATGATATAATGCTGAAAAAACTTTTTAGCAGATTTCACTTTCTGAGTCATTTGACAATTCTTTTATTCTTTTCTTTCTTGAATTATAGGCTGTATGTTCTTTTTCCTTTTTAGGATTAGTGATTACATGGATCTGACCCCTGTAGATATTGTAGGAAAGAGATGTTACCACTTCATTCATGCTGAAGATGTGGAAGGCATCAGACATAGTCACTTAGACTGTAAGTACTTCCATTTTTGTCACAATAATCTGGTACAACAGCTGGTTGCTCCTAAACTATTATTTATATTCCACAACTGGGATCTTTGTCTTGCACCTGCTTTTTTTTTTTATTGTCAGAGGTTTTCATAGAGGATGGCTTAAATATAATTCCTTGTGTGATTTATTTTCAAGTCTTTTTATAAATATATAAGATCATTTAAATATGTGGAAATAAAGCATTATATTTGTATTGCCAGAATTTCCAGCAGCTGTTAATAATTTACATGTACTATGCATTATTTTAATCCTTAAAGACATATTGCTTACATGAGAAACTCCCTCCCTGGCACAGAATAGGAGCTCCTCCTCTTTGAGGGTTTGGGGTTTTTCTGAATCATAACATGGAGGATAAAAACTGCCACATAATTGGAATTTCACCAAGTTTTTTGATACAGAACTGAGCTACAGCTCTACTAGTGCTTCAACCACCCCATGTGTCAATATCTAAATGGCCCCATCCTTAAAGCATCAGAGTCCCTGCTGTATGCACACTGGAAGTGTCTGCTTAGGATAAGGATAACACAAGTACAAAAATATTGCAGGATACAAACCTTACCAGAGAATGTGTGCACTGTCTGTGTATGGAGGAAGGGAGGTTCAGCTCGATTCCTTGTAATTAAACTCTTATTAAAAGCCATAGGGCCTAATTCTTTTCTTGTTGAGATCTGTTGACTTCAGTGATGGGGCTCCTGATTTACCCTTGTGCGAAAAAAGACTTATGCCCATAATCTCTAATTTATCTGTGCCTGCAGTGAAACCAGATAATTCTTTGGAAGTTTCAGTGACTGACTGTGTTTATGATCGACTTTGGTATTTTTCTTAATGCAGAAGACAATCTACAAACTGCTTCTTAAATTCAGAGTCACAAATTTGAATAACTCTGCTCCATCATGTCCTACTAGCATTTCCTAATAAAAGGGCAGCAGCCCAAATGCAGCCACATTTAATTAGATTTTACAAAACCATATGACTACAATAGAAGGTAGTAAAAAATGTTCCATTACCTTGCTTGATCTGCAAGGGAAGATAGGAGGATAACTCTGACTGGAAAGCAGGAGAATAGGGACAGCTTCTATGATAACATATGGCAGCCAACAGCAGTGTTAGGCTGTGTAAAGATTTCAGAAGTTTCTAGAATGTAAAGTGCATTTGTCATAAGATCAAGCTAGATATACTTCTACAGAAAAAATTAAACCAACTATCCAAAGGGATAAACAAAGTTATTTTGTATCATTTACATTTTAAGCACTTAATATCCGGGATAATATGTCAGTTGCTGAGAAATGAAGGAACAAATTCAGAAACTTACTTGGTGCTCTTGAAACTGGAAGTCAAAAATGACAAGTTGCACTTTCACTGCACTATCTGACCAAGGAAATAAAAGATATTTATGACTCAGATTTACCATACCACCTGGCATAGATGAACATCCCATTTGAAAAAGACCTTAATCTTCTGAATGACCACTTCTCTCTGAAATAGGATATGTTTTATGAAACATTCATCTTCAGAAAAATTCAAGATCTATGCAGAGAGTATGAGTGCAGAGTGGTCCAGTGTATAAGCACTGGACTAGGACTCAGGGGACCCTGGAGACAGGAATGACTTCTAGAAAATCACTTCAACTTTCTGTGTTCCTGCTCTCACTCTATGTCCAGTTTAGGTGATTGGATTGCAAACTTTACAGACACAGGGATTTCTCCCTCTATCAACATCCCACACAGCAGGGTTCACAAACTTGGCTGAGTGGCTATAACATAATTATTCTTGCTAGGCTAGTTGGTTTTCTTCAATAGACAGGGCTGGTTACATCTTTTATATATGTATTGTTTTCTTGGCTTATGGGAACAATATGCTTATAGAATCATTTAGGTTGGAAGGAACTCAGGGATATCATCTAGTTGCACCTAATGCTCAGACAGGATCAACACTAATTTGAAGCAAATTTTTTAGCACTTTGCCAAGTTGATGATGAAAAACTTAAGATTCTCCACAACTCCTCTGAGTGACCTGTTACAATTATTTTAATAAGTGTCAGTTATCCTCACAGTGATTTGGGTTTTTTTTTTCCTCCTATCCAGCTGGAATTTCCCTGTTTTGATTGTCCAGCTCATGGCTCCATCTTTGCAGCATCCTGCTTGCAGATATACTGCTAGATTCCCCTGAAGTCACCTCATCTTCAGGCTAAGCAAGCCTGGTTCCACAGCCTTTCCTCACAGAGCAAGTACACCAGCCCCTGGGTGTCTTGACAGACCTCTAGTGAGCTCACTGAAGTTTATCAATATATTTCCTGTGGTAGATGCAATTTAAAGAGTGCTGAGTGAAGGAGGGGTGATGACTTTCTGTGCTCTACTGGCTGTACACTTTTTAGTACAGCCCTGCTGATTCATGCTTGGCACACTGTCCAGCAGGACCTATAGGTCCCTTTTTCACAAAGCAACAACCCAGCCAGTGAGCCCCAGGCCTGTAACACAGCAGGGAATCAATCCATCCCAGATACAGCACTTTGCATCTGTCTTTTCATGTTCAGACTCATGCTCTTTACGAAATATCTTCAAGTTTAAACTAGTCTTGGGAATAACTGGGGCAGAACATCTGCCAACTATAAGTTCTGCAGAAGCCAAAGTTGTTCCTATCCTTGTCCAGAGAGATGTTCTACTTTATAGTAATTGAAAAAAAATTGTCTAGAAACCAAGAGAAAAAAAGTTGTAGAACCCCAAAATACTTCATAGCAACTCGTCAATCCTAGAAAATCAAATTCAAACCAAACTAGAAAGAGAGAATCCTCCTAGTTTAGTGAAAATAAAATTAGACCTAAAATTTATGAACTGGCAAACACTGACTGTGGAAGGTAAAACCCAGCAGAACTGGCTCCCCAAAACAGAGAGCACAGGATATTTTCCAGTACAACATAGGAAATAACTGCTTGAGATCACAATTTAAAAAAAAAACAAACAAATCAAAAAAGCAGTATTGTGCAATATTTTGAAGAGGAGCTGGAAGCTAAAGTAATGGATGGAAAGCACTAGTGAGAAAACAAAGCAGGACTTGAGAAAGCAGCAAACTGTAAAGGTTGTGCTTGATGGAGAATGCATTTTACAGGAGATAAAATAATTTTTAATGGTTAAAACAAGAAGAAACCCAAATTGCAACTGTAGATTTAAGGGTAAAAGAAGCACAAGTAAAATTGCTATTCTGCCTATTTACTGCCAACATATCATAAGGAAAAAGTAAGACCACTACATCCTGCCTTCTCATCCAAGATATTCAAAGACATCAAAGAGAAAAACAAGCAAAGAAAATGTTGCACAAAATCACACAGAAAAAAAATCAAGAGGGCTGCTGATGGCTTCAGATCATAGCAGCCCATTAGAAACTTAGAAAAGCAGGCCTTGTTAACTCTATCTGAGATAAAAGAAGACAAAAGCAGTTTCAGGAATGTGACCATAACAAGTATAATTGTGAAGAAGGTCTGCAAGACTATAGCAGAGACAACAGGCTTTTGTAAAGGAACTATTGCCCTAATGAAAGGTCAGTTATGGTCAGTGGAAAAGCTTTCATTGGCTTCAATGGACATGGGGGTTATGCCCTAAAAAAGACATTTTTTGTGGGCTAAAATCCTGAGCCCAGTGAAATAAATAGCAAAAATTCCAGGAGGTTCAATGGGGTCAAAACTTCTATTAAGAGATTTATGTTAGTTATACCTTGATGCCCTTGTAAATTAATAAAACAGCATTCATACTCTAGCTGTACATACACCTGCATTTATAGCAGCCCCATAATACATGGCATGATAACATAAGCTATTGAAACATAATTTTTTTTCCAAACAGATATAAAAGTTTGTGGCAGTTGTTTCTATCCTGTTTCATTCAAACTTTGAAGGATCATGCTTTCTCACAAGGCTCTCAGCCAATTTTTTGGTATTACAATTCTACCTTATTAAGCTCTTTCTTTTTTTATAATGCTTCATAGTTTCAGAAGTTTCCCAAATGTCTCATTTATCTTCGCCACGTTTGTTGAACAAATTGCTGGTAGAATCATGACAGGTATCACTTGCCATAAATCGAGTCTCTCACTGAGATAACAGTTAAAATGTTCTCTAGTCTCCTGTACACATCCAGCATCATGGCCCAGCTGTTGGCTCAGCTAACACACAGAACCTGGCTAAGCTGCAACAACTTTTGTTTCAATCCAAACCCTCAAAAATTACATGTCTGGCTGTACCCTGGCACAGATACAGTCTCTAATCCTAGTTCTGTAACAGAGCTCTTCATCAGATTACGTGGCATGAAGAGTTGTAATTGAATGGTTTATGTTTCATAGTTATGGATCTAGAAAGACCCCTTGTGGCCCAGTTCTACTTTACCACTTGTGAGAAGGGGAAGGTGGCAGGACCCTCTCCATTCCCTTGCCACAGCAGTGCAAGGCTGATCTGCGCGTCAAGCGTGGGGCGTTCGCTCACTTTCACCAAGCCATGAGTAGAGCTGCCCTCGCTCCTCTGACATCAGTGACAAACATCCCTGATCTTAAAGCTAGCAGGATACATTTGATGTCAAATCAACACCAGGAATCAAGCAGATTGATAAAATTTCTGCTATATCAAGTCTCTCAGCGCTCTCTAGAACTCAGGAAGGGCAATTGCTGTTCTTGGGAGTACGATTCTGTGCTTCCCTTTTTTCGACACTGTTATCACTCAGAAGTTGGTAACAGCCCTTTTTTAAGAAGTACATTTCATGCTAAGAATGAGTGGATGTCATGTGTTGTAGGAGTCTGCATCTTCTATTTAATTGTAAAAAATTAATGGTCTTCATTGAACATGAAGTACTTGATGTTACTGTTCAGTGAAGGTCATTAAGCAAGCAGCATGGAAGGGTAAAAGTCAAGACCTCTGAAGGCAACCACAAATATACTTTTGGGCAAATATATGATAACATGCCATCATTTCAAAATTAATATATTGTTTGCAAGAGCCTTCTCCCAAGTATATCCCAACTGATATTGGTATATAATATGTGCTTTTTCATTTTGGAATCCTAATTGAGGTCTAAATTCAGAAACCCAGCTCTGACAAGAAAGATACTGTTGTCGTCAGCTATTGCTTAGAAAAATACCATCCTCTTTCTTCAGGATTTGATTTACAGCTATAAGAAATACAATTCCTCAGGAACAGTGAGCCAGGGCAGTTCATTTCCCATAAAGCAAAGGTCTCTGATGAGTATGTTTGGTAGCACTCCCTCTCATCTACTTTATCTGGTTTCCAGTGGTTAGAATAATCCAGTCTTTCTGAAAATAAACTATTCCACATTCACCTTTTTCATGGCTCCTCTATTTTTCAAGGAATATTACCCCCTCAGTCTGCTTTTAAATCAGTTATATATTCATGATTTCTTTTATGTATGTTCAGTAGAAAAAATCTATTACCCTACAAAATATTGCTTAGTGGTTTAGCCTACCAGCTTTAGTTAAACTAACCCTTTTAACTTATGCACATCAGTTATAATTTTTTATTCTCTTAATAACCTCAAATACATGAAAAACAAATAGAATGAGTTGATAATTTCTAACAGTAAAATACTTCACATATTTTGCTATCATGCTGTGGAATAACTCTGCAATGTCAAGTAGCTCACAATTAGTAAAACTGTAGGGGGAAAAAAAGAAGTGTTTTGATCCTGAAGAATTTTTATCCTAATCAGATCGAAATTTCAATGCTCTTGTAGTGCTTAATATCTTCAATAACCAAAAAAATCAAACTGATTCCAATGTCAGGTTTTACATTCTGGGACTGAAATAAAATGCTAAAATATACAAATGAATCTCATGTTTGTACAAGTTTATTATCATCGGTGGAAAGCAAGATTGAGTCTAAATTAGGCTGGTAGAATGTCAGGGGTTTAGCTGTTTCTTGAACTAAACCCAACTGGCACCCTGATGCCAGCCTAGTGTATGTTGTTTTCAAAGTAAACAACTTTTGATTGTGCTGCTCTGACTACCTGCACAGTCATTCTCTCTGTCCATAATATGGGCCTGCAAAGGTTTCTGTGTTGGACACTGGCACTCTTTAGTCCTTTTGGCTGGAAACAGTGGTGATGCAGCAAGATGAGGGAACAGGAGATAAGAAACCAGAAGAACCAGAAGCATGTAAAGAAAATATGTATTTATTTAGTATCGTGGACTTTGGGTTTAGCACATGCCTAGTGTTTGTTTTTCAGTCCTAATGAATCTTTAGAGATATACACCTACCCAAGAGTGGGTATTTGTCATGCCTTTTAGCCATGCTTTGAAATCCTGATGTTGTCTTTGCTCCTGCAAATTCTTCTTTGGGTTATGCAAGATATTGGCCTGTCCAGCTTAATTTCTTTGTCTGTTTTTTGAACAAAGCCAGGTGCTTTAGAAGAAGGGGGAAAACAGTCTGCAGCATGCTATTATGTGTGCCTTGTACCCTTGTTTTATAGACTATTAACTCATGGCTGGCTCATTTCTTGACAGGTGATTCTTACATTTTTGTGTGTGGAGGATGGTTGTTACTATTGTAATATTTGATGGTTTAATTATCCATTAGCCATAAAAATACTCAGAAATCACTTTTAATCCCAAGAAATTTCCAATCTTTGTGGTATTTTGTGCTTCATATTTTCAAATGCAAATTTTGTTCTATTGGACAAATGTTTTCTGTATGTAAAGCAGATAAGTGCTTATCAGAAGAATCAGATCTTTGGGATAGTAAACAAACCAGAAAATTCTACAATGATAAATCTTTAAGCTATTTAAATCATTAGCTGCTAAACCTAGTTGCAGAATTTTGCCTTCTGTAGCTTAGCAATATACAGCTATTTTGCAAGATGCCTCAGATATAGTTTGCATCAATAGACCTTTAACTTAATTCCTGATGCTATTTCATCTTCAAATTAAATCTAATGCAATACTGATTTAGTACATTCCCATTTCAGTTTGTAGGTTTTCAATTGTGTCTTCCACAGCTCATAGCTAGTTGAAATTTGAACCCGAAATCTCTATTTTCACCTTAAAAGTGTACATAATATCAGCTGTATAAATACATGCTGCATTAAGGGGTTATAGAGTGAAGGCTGAGCTCTAACTTCTGCTGGTAACCTCTGTGTTTTCCAGTTTCTCTGTTAATAATTTTCTGGGGGTTTTTTAAGCCTTTTTGTGCTGAAAATTTCCAACCTCAAAAAGGAATTTATAGTTTGATATTATTCTTCTTATAAATTTCAGAAGCATATATTAAATTCCAAAGCCATGGGAATAAAGGATATTATTGTGCACATCCAGCAGCTTCACCTTCATTCTGTCCACCCAACTATTTCTGTGCTAACTTTCTGCTAGAGGATGTAAGTGTATACCATTTTAAAAAAGGACAAAAGCACTTCAATCACATATCTTTCTACCTTCATTGTTGAGGTTCTCTCTGAGATCTCTGAGACCAGAAGTTTCTATCACCTTATAGTCTAAGTCAGAAAGTGTGCTGCCCCACTGAAAATCCAAGAGTGCATTAAGGATTTTGTTTGTAGTTTACCAGGCATGAAATAACCCATCCTAAAATGTCACCATGAAGGTATGATGAAACTGTTGCAGATTTTTCCAGGATTTTAGAAATCCCTTAGTGCTGTGGGCTATTTCTCTTCTTTTTCTTTTTCAAAGGTCTGGACTGCTGACCTTGTGTGTCTGAGGGAGACAGTTTTCAGAGCTGTAAGGATACAAAAACAGTACCAATAAACTGTGTAGCACATATCAAATGTGTGACGGTGTGGCAATAGCTCTTATTAGCACTCCTTTGAAAGAACCTGCATAAATCACGTGAGGCTTTGCCATCCATGTGTCATGTGGTGGGTCCATGTTGGGTTTGATGCCTGGTAACTTATAAAGTGAATGGGCTGGTATAGGACTTTGCCTCAGTCCTTTGAGAATGCCCTTCAAAACACTTGAAGCCTTTTAACCCAAATTCCCTAGGTTGCTAAGTATTACTTCTGAGATCACAAGATGCATAATTATTCCAAAGTTCTTTTATTTTTCTTTTACAAAGTTGTGTTTGGGGTTACTTGTTAGCACTAAGGTATCTTTTCAAGGCCTGTAGACAAAGGTAGAGACCTTTGGTTTGCTTTTACTTTTTACAAGTCACCTGGTATAAAGGGACAGTATGTGTCAAAAATGTCTGCTGTCAGATGTGAGATGGTGATGAATCTTTGTGGTGGTTGGAGGGTATTTGAACATTCAGTTGTGCCATACCACCATGACTCTGTGCTCTGGATGCCTTTCCTCTAGAGATTAGCCTAAGGAAATCACTCATTTTGCTCAGCCCAAGCATCCAAACAGGGACTCTTATCCCAGGAATGAAAGCATGTTTAAAGGGATCCTGTTCCTTGAAACAAACCGTCTTTAACTCGAGTAATTCAAAGATAAAATTAATATTGCTGCCAATCTGCTTCCATGCATCTTCAGTCTCTTCCTATTTTTGGGAGATGTAGTTATGTACAGTCTGCAGATACATTTGGCATGGAAAGGGTTATATTCTAAAATCATTAATCTTATATAGGTTGTCATATGATGGACAGTAATGTTAGTGGAGAGATGGAGGACAGATTTCAGTTTCTTGAGCAAGCAGGGCCAAATTTCTCCTCTGATGTTGAGTTTTAGTAGCTAAGGGCAAAATTTGGATCTGGGATTTCATTTTCCCCTACAGTTTGAACAGAGAGTTCATTAATGATAATGGAAGTTCTGTCTGAAGTTGGTGTTCAAAGCAGGCTTGGGTTTCTAAACGACCGTTTCAATATTAACAGAAGAAAATCACTTTATGGCAGGATTGAAGTCATGGGGAGAGAGACAAATCATAAGGGAAAGAAAAAGTTAAGAAAGAGAGCAAGAGAGCCTAGAGAATCCTAGGTAGAAAAATCTACTGCTCATTTTTCAATCCAGTCTGTCATAAAATAAACTTATCTAGTTTATTTACATCAATTTTATCTATAGAAACCACCGAATCATTTTCTAATAAGCGTGCCATAAGCTTCCAGTGAATAGTGCCTCTAGCAATAAATTACAGTCCATTTGATCAGTACCTACATAATGTTTTGAAATAAACATTTTACCTAGAATTATATAGTCTTGTTAATACTCATGATTATGCATAATTATAAAGTTGTCATTTCAAATGCTGGGCCATGGGAAAATGGTGTGTTATAATAATCACAAAAAGGAGAGGGGAAGAAAAGTGTCTCTGTTGTTCTAGAAGGAGATGATGATTTCCACAATGCTGGGAAACTATTTTTTTGTGTCTTTGCTCAGTTTTAATGAATTTGCACTACTTTTGTGAGCTGATGTCTTGTAAATTGATAATATAGAATTGATTTTAAACAAGCATCTTCCTGGTCCTAATCTGAGATAATTTGCACATGCAGCATGCAAGGCTTTCCTCACTGTATTTGGCAAGTTGCAAACTTTGATCCTGATATGAATCCACATTTTTTAACAGTTTGACAGACCACTTTTAACATTTACTTTTCTGCAAAGAGCAGGAAAAGTACTGCTTAGTTTTTAAACATTCTTAAGGTTTCAAATTTTTCTAAAGGCTTGATTAAGGCTCTTTATTTTTTTCTGCGATGTTGTTGATACTTAATTTTGCCTAATTTATCACATATTTATGTGTGTAACATCCCTACACCGGAAGATTAAACAGTATTTCATATTGCAAAGTAAGCAATGAATCCATTGCCATGTTTAGGATTTTTAGGATGATTGTAGATGCTTATAAGGATATCCTAGATGAAGGAAGAAGTTAGGTGCGAGTTTGAATATCAGTGAGGCACAGTCTTCTTTCATGAACCTGTTCTGCTACTTTCTGCTTATGGTAGGAAAAGATGAATTTATGTTTGTAAAGCTGCAACTATCACTGTCTGATATTCATATCACAGTAGCAGCCAGGTCTCAGTCAGTGGTATTGACACAATAGATTGCATTCTACCCTATGCTAAAAAAGATGTTCTCTGTCCAGCACTCAGGGCTTTCTACTGTCATATGCCGTGAGTAAAACTGCAGCTTTCTAAAGCCTCACAGAACCAGTATTTTCTCAAACAGTTATCATCTTTGGGTTTTTCTGCCAAGAGCTCTGTTGAGATGCAGGGAGTCAGACAGGGCTGGTAAGGAGCTGTATGCAGCGAAGAGAGGTAGGGCAGTGGGACCCATGGGGACTCTCATGACAGGAAGGTGGCATTCTTTACCAAGCAATTTGCTGTGCAGGCCTTGCTTTTGGCCCAGTAGGTACCCAATGCATTTGCACACTGTCCAGGCTTAAGTCCCCTCCTCCTGACTCTATCCCATGTAGTAGATCCAAAATAGAAATGTTTGTGGAGAATTACCTAGCTGACATTTGATTCCTCACCACATGTCTACGAGTCTCCTATCATCTAGCTCCTAATTCTGTAGCAAGCATCATTTAACATTGCTAAATATTTTTCATTGCTAAAATCCAATTTGTGGATACCCACTATTTAAAACATCTAGCTCACTAATTGCAAAATCTATAGGAAAGTCCTTACAACATCAAAGACTCACTTGATCCTCGGAGCTGTTATAAATGGAAAACTGTCTCTGTTACAAGCAAATAAGGCACTTAATGCACTCTTTCTGGCTGTGATGCTATTTTTCCTGTGGGTTTTGAAAATGACCTTCCTGTAAGCATCAAGGACTGTAACTTTTCAGATAAAGAAACTTGTTCTTGTTTTAAGTGTATGCCAGGTTCATTCCCCTATAGCCCACAGTTTTCAAAAGCAGAAGAAAAAGTAATCCAGAATTAAAAAAATAAAAACCCCTCTGTTTCCAGAACGAAGTTACCCTGTCAGCTTGCCTTGGGCCTTAGGTGGAGAAGTGGAGATTAAAGAGTCAGTATTCCTTTTCATGTTTCGTCTGCCAGTTTTGTGAATGTAGAAAGAGTACTTGTGGCTGCAGCTAAGTATCCGACTGTAGTATTAAGTATGGCAATTTCATCCTCGTGCAGTAAATTAAAAATATTCTTATAAGTTTACCATGAGAGGAGTTCAGTATCAATACCATCCAGTCATTGATAAAGGTATTTCAAGGAGAAGGGTGAATAGCACAGCAGATGTAACCTCAATATTTTCACCGATTATAAAGAGCCTCTTTGTGAAGCTGTGTGAATATGTAAGATGATCTCATCATTTCCTATTTACTCAATACTTACCTGAATACGCAATATAGTGTAGCTTTTAAATGCATATGCACATGAGTAAAATGTCCTTTTGTAAGAGACTTTGCTAAAAGACTGCTTTTGATACACAATTTCTTCATCTCCTCTTCAAACTGAATTAAGCTACTTCCTTCTTTTAAAACACAACTCACTATTTAGAAGCTTTGGCTTTGATTTCTCAGAACAGCCTTACAGGAAGAAACTATGTTCTTTTTCTTTTTGTAACCATATTTCTGAAGACAAACTTGTACTGATTTATTTTAATTTTCTAACAGAAATAGGTTCCTGCAAAGAACACTGACTGTTTCTTCTTTTTCCCCCTCCTTCATTCCACCGCTACAAGAATATTGCTGTGCACAAAGCTACCAAGGAAAACTGAAATCCCTCTGTTGGGAACTGTGTACACAGCAATATATTCATACTTTGAGAAATAAGTGAGGGTTTTTTTAGTTCTTAGCATGACATACTGTGCACTTCTTGCATGCCAACCACTGAATTCAAATTGAGGAACTAGGTAACATTTCAGCAAATTTTAATCAGGTTTAGCATCCACCATTTTAAGGGATATATCTGTGCAGCTGACATAAAGGTCACCAATTTTAAAACATTAACCCTCAGTTATTCCCTTTGATTAAAGGGTTTGTGTATCTGTGTCCGTGTCTGTGTCTGTGTGTATATATATATATATATATATGTATAAAACTATATAACCCAATCCTGCATAATCCCATCACATGTCCCACCCCACCAATGAGGTCACAAGTCTCACCTTGTCTGCCATACTGGGCACTCCATGTATAACACAAATAGAAATATAAAATTATTTGCACTTCTCAGTCAGTGAGTGAGGGATTTGCCTGAAAATTCAGGATGTAATCTTCATGGCATTACATTTTCAGAAGTTTATGCTAAACTGAAATGTGTGGTCTGTTGCTAGTTAGAAAACATAACTTCACAATCAGAGCTTAGAGTGGAGTGATTCTTTGCTTTCATTTCTCCTCAAAATCAGTAACTTTATTAATGGACTTTCTGTACCTGCAAACCGAAGATCTTTAAAATGAAACTGAGCTTTAGTCAGTAACACTAGGTTATCAATAAACTGGATAGATTTTCCTCCCTAATGCCTCCTTCTAATTGCTTTTTTTGCCTCAAAATTTTCATCTAATTTCTAAGTTACAGGTTGGCAATGCCAGCAGTTTAAAAGTACTGTAAATTGGAAAACATTTCAAATTTTTTTCATTGTTTCCTTTCATCACATTGAGAAATTTCTTTCCAAGGTATACTGTGAATTTTCAGAACTGACTTGGGGGTGCCTAGGGCACTCTCAAAGGAGGTAAGAACCAGATTTAGCAGCACAGTGCAACTTGCCTGCCAAAGAACCTCTTTATAGAGAGAATTTTTATATTGAATCGTGGGACTTCCTTCAGAGCTTGGTCCACAAATCTCTTATATGAAATGTGCTTTAGACAGATGCAGCAGGCAAAATTCTGTGTATCTGGTAATATATCTGAGCTGGCCAAAAATAGAGTGGGAATTTGCAGGTAGATGAACTTCATGGAAAGTTCATTTTTAATACAGTATTTCAGACATTCTTTGTATGTATTCATTGTGCTTGGGAGCCCGAACTCTGAGTGTAGATGGTTTGTATATAGCTCTGATGCACTGAATTCTCATTCTTGAGAAAGCAGGCATCTTTTCCTCTTTTCCATAGCTCTGAAATGAATGCTTTGTTCAGTCCATGACACAGACTTTTCCAGTGGTGCAACAACCAATATAAAAGTTACTGAAGGATGAAGGACTTGTCTAGGATGACCAAAAGAGCTGGAGGATCTGGCTCCTTATAACTATCACTATGCAGAACTGCAGCGTGCCCTTCAGCCACTGGCTAGTGACTCACCTGGTACTTTGATTTTCAAATGTGTGTGTGGCCAGTTGTCCTTCAGCATCTGTGTAGCATGGTAAGCTCCCCAGATAAAAACTGTTCCAAGGAGGACAGCAGTGTTTTTAGTAGGCACAAGTGCAGATAGATTTTACTCGTTCCTGCATGCTGCTGTGGGTGTTTGTGTTTCCAGAAGAGAGATAGTACCACTCCACACTTGTGTGCACATCAGTTTTACACTCAGCTGTAAGCAGAGTATTTTGAATGTCCTATTTTACTGAAATGGAAATGCCTACCATAATCAAAACTTACAGCAGTGCTTTTTTTCCCTTATTCTTCATAACTGATAAAGTTGGGCTAAATTATGTGAGATTGTTTTCTAAAGTGGCTTACAACATTGGTTTGACAGAAATGCTGGGTAGTCAGTTGTTCATATTTTGTCTTTATTCTGCTGTATAATGAGGTTTTGAAGACAATGAATTATCGTAGTAGAATATTTAGATCTTGAAATACAAAAGTAAAAATTTAGGGAAATACTGATGTCTGCTAGGAGCAAACTTAGTTCACTAGAGGCTGCTGAAAAACAAGACCCAGATACAAATATTTGTTTATATTAGAGCTGCACATAACTTGCACTTCACATTCACTTTACATGGCACTATTTTACATACATATTTTTCTCTAGTAGTTGAAAAATTGCAGTGGGAATTGGGGGATACCTCCAAGGTAAGGAAACGTCACTGTTTGTATGGCTGCCTTTATAAACATCTTTTTCTGTAGATATCTGCTGTACATGGATTTAGATATAGATACATTCATATGTATAATTGGGGGTATAGACATTTGGTTAACTTGAAAGCTCCAAAGTGTCATTTGTCACATTTATGGTAGGAACTTTAACTGCCTTAAATACTTATCCTTTTCCAAAGTGACTTTTTTTCTTTTCTCTCTACATTAAAAAAAAAAAAAAAGGGAAAGAAAAAGAAAAAAAAAGAAAATGTACTTCATGAAACTATTGTATATGAAGCACTTATTAGCCGTAATTAAATGGACAATATGAATTTACTACGTCTTTAGGACTCTGGCTTGTTCTGGTTTAGAGCAAGATGATTAATGCAAATACATATTACTTGAGATAACCATTTAGCAGCTAATTTAGCCAAATTTATTACAGCAGTTAGAGGTTTTTCATTTTAGCAGACGGAGACAAGGACATGACAAAAGCCGGCGGTGAATGTGAAGGCACACTGCCCTCTAGTGCACCAAGTTTTGTGGGAATAGCAGGAGTGCAGCGAGGGAAAGCGCTCCAGCAACAACCGTGCCCAGATTTTGTGTCGTTTGCAGGTTTTATAAAACCACACTGCTCCCTTCCACTGAAAGATTTGCCTTGTATTCCCTTCTCCTGACACGGAAGAATCAGATACAAAAAAAATCAGTTTCAACTTGGCAATATTTTGGCTGAAGTATTACTTTAAACATCTGTAATTTTAAGCTGCCTTGCTGTGAGCATTTAATAGCACCGTTTCACATTACTGATTGCTTTTACTTCTTTCTCTGTTTCCTAGCATATTTCAAGCATTGGAGAGAGCTGTCACTCTTTGGCTCTAACCAAGCCATTCGGTGCCTCCCTTAGGCCTCTTTCTCAGCCTGTTGGTGGATTTACTTTGCTCTGGTAGAAAGTAAATTCTCCAAAGACTTTTCCCCCACTGACCAGTGGAGATTTGGTTCATCTGAGAACTGTAAATTCTGTTTGACAAGATCAAAGAAACAGATGTATAAGTTCAGTGGTTGATATCGCCTGCAATAAGGAGAAATGATCAAAGCAGCAGGGGTAGAGTATCTTCCCAAACCTTTCAAATATCCAGAATCTCAAAGAGGTCTACCTAGGAGCTATGAATAAATCACATATAAATTTGCCTCTTTTTTTCCTTTTCTTTTTTTACAGTTTGACATTGAGTGCATTGGAAATGTCCACACAGCAATAAGTATTCCATGAACCATAGAGATTTGTAGGATTTTTTACTTTTCTTCTTCCACTAGAGTTTCCAAAAGCACATAAAAATTATGCTTTAAAAACTTGTAAAACGTGTAGGCTCATTATAGTGAACTTCAGATCCTGTTTGTCATCTTGGTGGCATTAAATCCAAAGGAAGCCAAGTATCTTCTGCTTATACCTGTGGCATGTTGTACAAGGAAGGTCGTTTTACCACAACTCTAACATGTACTCTCTCTTGCTTGTGTTTTGTTTGTATTTTCCTGTCAGTGCTGAATAAGGGTCAGTGTGTAACAAAGTATTACCGATGGATGCAGAAGAACGGAGGTTATATCTGGATACAATCTAGTGCAACCATAGCTGTCAACGCCAAGAACGCAAGTGAGAAGAATATCATTTGGGTCAATTACCTCCTTAGGTAGGTCTCCCAGTCACTTCTGCCCCTTGAGATGCTGTCTCTGTTGCTTGTCTCTGTTGGTGAGAGGTCTGGAGGAAAAAACAACAGCCTACTAGAGATAGTTAAGAAGAACTTTTCATATAGTCCACATCAAAAGCCATTTTGTTATAGTTATTGAGGCACCTGTCATATCTCAGCACGTGAGAATATTCTTGAATTAATATGCTGCCTCAGTCTTCAAATAAACCCTCCATCATTTTATTGCATGCCCTGAATACTCAACCTGAGCTCAAAGGTAAAAATTATCCACACCAACTTTCAGTAGTTGTGTTATAAAATCTGGTGTGAAGTGTTTGGCACTGTTTTATTTGGATATTAAAAATGCAGGGAAGCAAACTGCTGGTATGCCAAAAAAAAGTTATGTCTGAAAGGCATTTGCCAGTTCACTCCAGAAAGAGGAACTTTCTCGGGCTCAAATTACTTTGTTGTTCTGTAAGCATCAGATAATATTCACAGTGAAAAATACAAAGTAGGATTTAAAAATAAAAGTACTATAAAGTACTGTTTTAAGCTATTAGAACTGGTTTAAACATAAATAGTAGTAATGGTTTGAATGAAAGGCTGTTCCCTGAGAAATTCTGTTTTACCAAAGTATTTTTAGAGGACTGGTTTTGGAGCTCAAGGGAAAACCAACAGTCACTGAGAGACAGTGAATTATAAACCTGACCTTTCTCATCTGAAAATACCTTTCAACACATTCTGTTTTGTGAAAATGTTCAATAAGACTGAGAGATTTTCTGTTTCGTTCCAAAGCAGAACAAATAAACAAATAAAATTTGAAACCTTGAGATTGTCATGAAATGCAACTGTCATTTTCTGGCCTGTTCTCCTTTTAAGTTGCTTGTCATGGTTTGTTACATTCCCTTTGATGCCATGAGAGTTCAAAGTGATGTCTAGGGGTTAGATTGTGACTTATTATGCCAAGTCCAGCAAGCCCTGAAGAGACTGTGCCTGCCTAAACTTGCATGTTGAAATGCTTTTGATTCCCCTTTTGGGGAAGAGAAGGAAGCAACCCCTGGCAGGAGAGCATTGAAGGGGTACTGTGGGAAACCTTGCACAGCACTGGAGTTTTCACTGGCACTTGTGTGTTTCTGGCCTGATATGACTGAGCACAGACTTTTCCAAATATATCCTTATCCTGCTACTTTTTTGTCCCTTTTTTGCAAGTGTGAGGCAGAATGCAGCATTTCAAGCAGTCAGCTTAAAGCTGACAATTCTGAACTGGAAGTACAGCTTCACTGCCCCAGTCCTTAACAGGGCTTCAAAATGCCCAGAAATGTTCTCATATTTCCAACTCTAGCTGTAAAAGTGGTCCATAAGATTTATGAACAGCTGCCTCTGTCTCCTTTGCTGCTTTCCAGACAACAGTGAACCTAGTCCACAAACATCCCACAAAATAATTTCCTCTACAAGCAGAATAAACCTAACAAAAAAAGAAAAGCACTGTGGTCTTCCCCAAGTCTTCTCCCAGAATCTGATTTTTCTAGTGTATTTCATTCACCAGTCTGTTAGAGAAATATTAACATCTTCACTGAATTTGTATTTTTAATTTAGATTTCTCCTTGTGCTGGAATCCACAAAAGATCCAAATGTCCAAATAATATTTTAATAACAGATCAAGGCATAATTAGGTCTACTCTTAGCAGGAGTACTGGTCTGTATACATTTCCATGCATTAGAAAGTATGATTCAGCTGTCTGTAAAAGGATAGACTAATTATAGTGACAGGGAGGATTAATGCCGTTCTTGTTCTAGCAACTTGTTATTCACAGTATGAAAGCCCTCAAACATCTTTTGCTTGGAGGGGGCAAATTTGGGGACTGCCCTGGGATGCAAGAGAATGAAGTCACTTTGTCAGGACAAAGCCATAAAGATGATAATCGTAGGGCGGCATCTCAATGTGAGCTGTGAGCGCTGCGTTTTCACAGTACACTCTGAGAGGCTGCATGTGAGCACACTGTCATTGTGATCGTGTGTCAGGCACCCCCAGTGCTGCCTCAGATTGTTCTGTGCAGCACTGGGGATTTTCTGGTTTACCAGACTTGAATTTGGACTGTATGGAAATGCTCACCTATTCAAAAATTATTAAAGACTTTGTTATTTTTAATATTCCTATGCCGCTTGTGTTTAGCTGTGTCTGTTCCCCTGCATGTGCGTGCATTTAAGAAAGGAACACATTTTAAAAGGTACAAACCAAGCAAAAGCATAGTGTTGTAGGGGTTTTCTTCCATTTCTCTGGCAGAGTAGCTTTTTTAGATTGCAGTCATGTTCACTGCTAACAAGTCACAGGTGAGCACCACATGAGCAGATGAAGATATGATTATAATGGGTGTGTTGACAGTTCTTTATCCCTAACATATGCATCTTAACATGCACATGTGCATCTGTCATACAGTTAGAGAGGTTGTTTTTGGTTTCTTGCTGATGTGGATGTATGTGTTCGGTGTTTAAAAAATATTAACCTATTTTATAAAATTTTTGGCCAGATTCTTTGGAGCAGTGGTCACTTCCTTTAGCCCTAGCTGAGCACATTCTTAATAATTTCATGTATTATATGCTTGACTAAAGTGTGGGAAACTGGAATGTTGAGAAAAACAGGTATTGAAAGGACTCTGGCAAGGTTGATAGAGAACATTTCTACAGAGATAACTCTAATAGACATTGCCAGTGGGAGAGAAACAGATTGGAAAAGTTAAAACACCCTCTCTGTCCTCCCAGGCACAGTAATGGTATCGAAATCGAGATATTTTGTTGTTGGATGATTACACAGTGTAGCTTTACTGCTAGATATCACACAAGCCATGATGCCCCACTTCAGTAAGGATGCTTTGATAGCTCTAAAACTTCACTAGAATCAAACAAAGTTTAGTACCTGGTCAATAAAAGTATTTGACTGCAGTATTAAAATAAACTTTCACAAAATTCCTGCTGTGAAGCTCTGAAGCCAAAAATACATGTTTCTGTGTTCACTCTGCTATTCTTCCTATTTATGTTCTTTGTTCCTGAACTTTGATATGAAAAGAGGAAAAAATCATGAAACTGCAAATCATCCAATTGTGTTTATATTTGCTGTATCCTCTTCAGTAACCCAGAGTACAAGGACACTCCAATGGATATTGCACAACTTCCTCATCTGCCAGAGAAAACCTCAGAATCCTCGGAGACCTCTGACTCTGAATCGGACTCAAAGGACAATTCAGGTAACACACACAGTGTGCCTTTACATCCACAGGTGGTTCCTATCATGACAGCTGCATGGTCAGCTTTCCAGTTGCTTTTGCTTCTCAAGTATTGTTCTATTATAAAAAAAAAAGAAATATATAAAATTAAATTGAAAAACACTAGCAAAGTCTTTTAATGACCTTAGCATTTCCATTTCCTCAGAATTTCTCTTCACTTTCTCCACACATTCTTGCCTACATAGCACCAAACTAAATATTTGATTTCTTATCTGTGCTTAGGAACAGGTACTGTGCCTTGTGCAGAGACTTGAGACTGCAACTGTTGGACAAAATTCCGATTCTTCTCTTTCCAAAGTAGGCAGACATTCTGCAGAGGGGTCTCTACTGTCAATCTTTATGACTCTTTCTGTATAAATACATTCTTGAAGAGTCTCACTAGGGGGCAGTGAAGATTGAAAAATTTTGAGAGTTTTCTTGGGTTAAAAGTTATATTTAATTAAAAGGTGTGGGTTCAAGAACTTGTTTCTAACCTCTTTAAGTCTGGGACGTCAGCAGTTTTTTAAAAGCTGAGTGTATTTGTCAAGCTCTGTGTGTCAATTAGTCCTCCAGATGGCCCAGTGCACAGATGGTTCACACATTCCCTGCTAGTTTTAATAGTGGTTACCTAGGCACAGGTACAAATCATCTGGCCTTGAAAGAAGTGTGTTTTCCTGTAGCCCAAGCAAAGATGATACTCAGCTGTCACATGCAACATGGATGGATGGATGGATGGATGGATGGATGGATGGATGGATGGATGGATGGATGGATGGATGGATGGATGGATGGATGGATGGATGGATGGATGGATGGATGGATGGATGGATGGATGGATGGATGGATGGATGGATGGATGGATGGATGGGCGGGCAGACAGACAGATGGATGGATGGATGATTTTTCTCTCATGTCTGTGATAACAACCAAAACCAGACTGGAGAAAATGGATCACAGTGATATAAATCAAAAAAAAGCAAGAATAGGATCAGGCTATTATGTTGTATTATATTATATAACTCTTTCTTTCATCTTTTGCTTTTATTTGTTCTCATTTGACAGCTTGGTTTAAGTCAATGTGCAAGTTTGCTGACCACTGTCATTGGGAATCTCTTCACCCATTCCCAGTGCTTCCTTTATGCTGTCTTGTTCCTAAATAGCCAAATAACACCTATAGGGAGAACAGTTTGCATTCCTCATATGCACTGGAAGTTTCTCAGGTGAGAACATGAGAAGTACATGCACATTCATGACTTCTAAAGCTGATGCAGAGCAAGACAGCATTCCAAAGGTGCACAGATATCTACATCTCAGAAGGAGATGTCTGGGAGTCTTGGAAGACAGAAGACACGGAGTCTTGTATATTACAAAGGAATTAAATAGAAAGGACCTGAAATTGAAGCAGCATTTCTGATGAAACTAACAAGTTCAGTTCAAGCTCTGATATAATCCTAAGCAAATATTGTGCAGCTTTAGACCACCTAACTCTAAGACCACTCTCTTCCCCAGCTAGAAACCATGGCCTTAAAAGAAAGCATCTTCAGAAACAGGAAGAAAAAAATGTAGGAGAAATTCAGTCCTAGGTGAAACAAAAAGCTGGACGAGACTTAGAGGTTTACGGCTGCTGCTTTGTTTCTATAGGTTTTATTTTTCAAAAGGAAGGGTTTCTCTGCTGCTGCTGCTGACACAAGCAAAAGTCCCACTAAGTGACTTGTGGAGTGCAGCGTCCTGAATGCTCAGGCAGCTTTCCTGTCAAACCCACCTTCAGCCCTTCTGGGAAATAGTTTGGTATTGACATGGCTCCAGAAGTAACCAATATCTTTAGAGGCAAACCGGCCTTTCCCCTCTCCCCTTAAAACAAGGATATTGAAAAGGGTAGTACTTGGCTCTGGTGAGTGAAAAACATCTTTTATTAGGCAACAAAAGATTTCTGGCTGGTCTGTAAAGGACGGGGTTTCCTGGAACCTTTCGTGACCCTTTCAAACATGGTGTGATAATGGAGCATATTCAGTCTCAAAGCTGCTTTGGCTCTCTGAGTCCAGTGGGCTAGAGTGTTTATCTCACCCGTATTAGAATTATAATTAAATGAATTCAGGCAACAAGACTGACAGCTTCTCAGTGCTGCAGCTGTGCTATTTTCAGTGGTCTTTAGATGATTTGGATCAATCAAGAATTTAATTCACTGGCTGATTATTTTTTTCTGTATATTTTTTATATTTATAAATATATGGGATATATTTATATATCCCATAAGGATATGGGAAGGCAGTCTGGCTACATAACTAAATTGTTTTAATACGAAACTGGCTTATTCATTCATTTTAACTGGTTTATTCATTCATTCATTCAGATTTATACACATATGAGTTGTTTCTCCTCGCACACAGGAGGAAATCAGCAGTAATTCCACTGCAGCCAGAGGCTCCATGCCACTTAAAAAGTGGCAATGGTCAGAGGAAAATGAGATGAGAGCACTAGAATCTTCATTAGTAAATAGTGCTATACCTGGATGCCTGCCCACTGTAGGAGAACATGGCTGTGAAAGAACAATCACCAGAACATAACGGTGATAATGGGATTGTTCACTGACTCCTCTTTGGATGGCACGGCTACAATGCCGTCGTGCTCACAGCTGTCAACATGATTCTTGTCCAGTGAGCAGATGAAAAGGCCCCCTCAATCGAGGTGCAGCCATATAGCAGAGGCTTCTAGTGCATTAACAGTCCTGAGTCATTCTCAGAGACATTCATGGTGACCAAAACTCTCCTAACACAACACTGAAAATACAATGCAGCTCTACAGGACAGAACGTCTTTTGCCAAAAGAGGTTAAAGGAAATCTGATCTCATTGGTAGGTAGAAATCTGGACTTGGATTATAATATTATGTTCCTATTGCTAATGATTTGTTTCACTTTCATTTTGCTCCAGAGGACAATGAGAACTCAAAGTCAGATGAGAAAGGAAACCAGTCAGAAAACAGTGAAGACCCTGAATCCGACAGGAAAAAGTCAGGAAATCAGTCAGATAATGAAATGAACTGTAATGAGGATGGGAACAGCTCCAGCAACCAGGACAGCAGAGACAGTGACGACAGCTTTGAAAACTCAGACTTCGAGAATCAGAAGGCCCCTGAGGACAGTTTTGGCACTCTTGGCTCTATGCAGATCAAGGTGGAGCGCTACGTTGAGAGTGAGTCAGACTTGCGGTTGCAGAACTGTGAATCACTGACCTCCGACAGTGCCAAGGACTCAGACAGTGCAGGTGAAGTAAATGCCCAGTCTTCCAGCAAACATCAGAAGAGGAAGAAGAGGAGAAAAAAGCAAAAGGGAGGCAGCATGACCCGGAGAAGGCTGTCAAGCACCTCGAGTCCAAACGGACTTGACTCAGCTTTGGTGGACCAGCCCCAGCTGCTCTCGTCACCAAACAGTGCCTCAGTGCTCAAAATTAAAACAGAAATCTCAGAACCTATCAATTTTGATAATGATAGCAGTATTTGGAATTACCCACCCAACAGGGAAATCTCAAGGAATGAATCACCCTACAGTATGACCAAGCCCCCCAGCTCCGAGCACTTCCCTTCCCCCCAAGCCAGCAGTAGTTTACATGTCTCCATTCCAGACTCTGTTCTCACCCCACCGGGGACTGAAAATACTGCCAGCCGTAAAACTCAGTTCAGCACCTCATCCAACTCGGCCTTGGCTCCAGTGTCCTCTGACCCTTTGTCACCCCCACTTTCAGCATCTCCAAGGGACAAACATCCAGGAGGTCCCACAACTTCCAACTCTTTGTTGTACACTGGGGACCTGGAAGCCCTTCAGAGGTTACAAGCAGGCAATGTGGTGCTTCCTTTGGTTCACAGGGTAACGGGAACCCTTGCTGCGACCAGCACTGCTGCTCAGAGGGTCTACACCACTGGCACTATTCGGTATGCTCCAGCTGAAGTTACTCTAGCCATGCAGGGCAACCTCCTCCCCAACACCCATGCTGTTAACTTTGTTGATGTTAACAGCCCCAGCTTTGGGCTGGATCCTAAAACACCGATGGAAATGCTCTACCACCACGTTCACCGACTCAATATGTCGGGACCGTTTGGAAGTGCTGTGAGCGGGGCCAGTCTGACCCAAATGCCTGCAGGGAATGTGTTCACAACTGCCGAAGGACTTTTTTCCACTCTTCCATTTCCTGTGTACAGCAATGGCATTCACACTACACAGACTCTGGAACGGAAAGAGGATTGAAATATGACCACATACTGTGTTCAGTGTTATACTCTGAGGCATAGACTATGTTTTAATTTAGACCTTTAATTCTAGCACTTTGAATTTGAGCAGGTCAGCTTATTATCTCAATATGACGGTCCCCATTTCATTCCCTTTCTCTTTAACTTGACTTATTCTTTAATGTAAAGATATTTTTTTATTTTTGCCTTCAGAGAGTCGAAGTACCAGTTGCCTGCCATTTTGTCTTCTTCTAAGATGTGTGTTTTTTCCTTTGCATCTTTATTAAGATGCCTTTAATATGTGTATGCCTCTGCCATAGAATACTCAGTGTTGTGGTAAAGAGATTTTAAAGTGACAACCATTGGTTTTACTTCAAAATGATCTTGATATGATCAAGATTAAAAGAGACAAGCATAAACAATGTGCCCTGTTTGACTAAGTCAAATGAAAGGGGGGTTTTGTTCCTAATTCCTTTAAAATAGGGGATAGTATTTTAGAATTTTATGCAGAGTTTAATTCTCTTTTTATGGTTAAGATTTTCTTACTTGCACATAAAATAATTTGGGTTCTTAAAAAGTTAATTTCTGGCCTGTGACTAGAATGTTAAAAAGTTGGACTAAATGTTAATTACTGAAACTTTAACTTAATTTCTAAAACCATGGTGCTATCATTTATTAATCTGTAATGTCTTCATACAATATGCAGCTTGTGGGCTGGGTTTTTTGGAAAGAATGTGTTCCGTACTGGTTTATAGTGGGGTGCTGCAGTCTCCTTGGTTAGTTAAGACAAAAGCCCTCATTAACATTTGCTGCAGGACTTAAAATTTGTTACCTCCAAACTAACAAGCATAGCCTCACATCAAATTTAAATGGGTCAGGAAGCCTTTTTCAAAAAGTGCTTAAAAACAAAAAACTCAATTTAATTGACGCGAGGAGCAGTTTCTTAGGTGCATATTGTTTTGCTTTATTTTTTTCTCAGTGTAACTGAGGCTAATTTTACAACATCAAATAACACTTCAGAGTAAAAGAAAAAAAACAGAAGAACTATTTAACATGTTTTATTTTGGTTTTCATTTAATATTATAGAGGGAAGGTTGTAAATTTCTTTTTGTTCTTTGATTTGGGTATTTTTTGTTGTTTTCTTTTTCCTTATTTCTAGTGTTGAAACCAATATGTTTTAAAACTAAAGGATGGGTTAATAAGCTTGAAATAGATAACTACAACTTAAAACTGCACATTAAGTAAAAGAAAAGAAATCTCCTATTTTGTCTTTGTTGCCAGAAATCACAGTGTAGTGTCAAACACTCCAAATGACTGTCAAATATAAATTCTTCTTCCACTCCATCTTTGGCAGCTGTTTGTTAAGGCATCTAATAACAGATGTGAGAACTGTAATGTGTACAATGTGTAAGTGTCCTTGGCTGTCAGTCCCATTGCAGTTTCAATGTGTGTTACTATATGCAGTATATACTAAGCTAATGTAGTTGTTTTGTCCTTTGTCTTCTCTGTGCTTTATCTCTAGTCCGGAGTGGTAAAGTCCCATTCCTGCAGTCCTAGTGAACCAGTGATTCTTGGGGGTTAGTGGTTTTTGTGTGGTGGCCTTCCTCTGTAATGTCACCTTATGCTGCTTCCACTGTCTGTATACCTTTTAATTTCTGCTGTTGCTTTGCTGTTGTGTATTCTCAGACCTCTCTCTCCCCCTTCCTTTCTCCCCTCCTCCTCCACACGTTTCCCCCCTCTCTTTCTCTCGCTCTCTCGTTCTCTCTTCTTCACTCTCAGAGATAAAAGACTCTTAACTAGCTCAAGGTTAATGGAGCCATTTTTCCCACAGAGGAATTCTGGGTATGACTTACTCTTCCAGTGTACCCCACAATGCACTACAGAGTAATGCTCAGATATATTAAGCAAATTGACGCCATATAGCCTCAGTTGTTAACATTCCCAGAGTCCTTGTGCTCGAACTGTGAGCAGAGGGTGCATTTCTTTGGTTTTCTCCTAGGTAGGCTGGCAGAGCAATATGTAGAGCAATTACCAGTGAGATAGGAAATTCTTTCAAAGGTCAACTGGCATTGTTTAAAAAGGAAACTGAGCTTAGAATTGTCATATATATTCGCTTATGTGTGCAATGCTAATGTATTAACTCAGCTGTCCTTCGAATTTTTGATTACTCACTGCGTTGAGTCAATTTCTGCGGTAGCTTTGAATTTGAGAAGTAGGTCCAAGCCACAGAGGAGTGATAGCAAAAGAGGAATTGGACGCTAGAAATTTAATTAATGAGCTTTAAAAGGTTCCATAGGAAGGATTTATGTAGGTCTGAAAAAGGTGAGAAAGCTGATTGGGAAATTCAAAGTTTAATTTTGGAAGCTCTGCTCTAGCTATGGAACAATCAAAGGACTGCACCTATCAGCTACAAAGAACAGCTAGACAGCTGTTGTTGTTTTGGGTTTTTTTTATAAATGTTTCTGTGTTGTGTCAAAATGATTTCTGGTGATTTAAACTAACAGATAATCACAGCTGCTGTCTAAATCCATAGTGTTTAAAATTACAAAATGAAAAAAAAACTTCATTACCTGTGAAGACTGTGTCTGTGTTTTTAACTATTTCTTGTACAAATATATGAAATCTTTTATGAGGAGACTGGTGCCAAGTAGCTGAATAATGGGGAAAGGGATTCTGTTCGTATAAATCTTAGCAGTGTTACCAACTCTACAATATAAAAAAATTAAAATGTTAAAAAGTGACAGCTATGGTACATTTATTTTGTGTTAAGCTAACCGAATCTAACTTCTTGAGTGCCTGGCTTATTTGAAACATTTTTTTCATTGATCATTGATAATGCTGCAAATCAGAAATGTACATACTTCATTTACAACAGGGTTCTTTTTATACTTTTGTAGATTCTCATACATGTCATACATGGTTGTCTTTATGTAACTTAATTTTTTTTCATCCCGCAGGTGCCATTTTCATAATAAACTTCTCTTGGATTTGTTACTATCTGGCATCATTTCTTTTACATATAACCATCCTGACTAATGAATGCTGGTAGTATTTGTTTGAGCAGGTATTTTTTAATTGTTTTGTAAAAAAAAAAAAAAAAAAGAAAAAAAAGCAACCAAAAATCAAAGAGGAAAAAGCAAGATTTTATTAACACTTGTGAAATGAAGAAAAGAAGCTGTCAAGATGTAGGTTAAGAATGCTAATCCAAATACTACAACAAACTTGCCACCATTCTAAATTTTCAGCAACCCCAACTCATTGTCATATTGAGCATTTTTATGCACATTATCAAAGCTGAATAATGGACCTGCAACATTAACCACTATAGAAAGTGTGCATTTTTTTCTTGATTAATGCACACTCGAAGAGGTCAGCTTTTGTACATTAATCATTTAAAATGCACTTTATATTTTCATTTTTGTACTCTAAAATGTTACAGTGAAACTCTTCAGTCACATTATATCCTACCTAGGCTGATGATTCTTTTAAATGTGTACTTTCTTTCCCCAGAGTGGCGACCTGTAAGTTGTCGGTGTCGTGCTGCTAGACATTCTGCCTTACCAACTGAGGACAGAAACATTTGCCAGTGCAGAACTGACCAGACAAAAAAGCCTTGGTCCCACAAATGAAAGGGGGAATAAAAGGTCAAATACAGTTTTGATTACACAGATATCCATACACAGTGGCTGGCCTTAAAAAGGGAGCAAGATGCATAAATTCTGAAAAAAAAAAGAAAGGCCCAAGGCAAGTGGTTTTGGTCTCTGCAGTGAAAAGCAGGGAGAAGTTAAGTACAGGAGGTGCCACCCCAGGTACCCATCGCTGTGTGCCGACTCCATGGCAGCTGCTGCATGTGCAGAGGACAGACTGGGGGTGGGACAGGAGGGGAGCAGAAACCTTCTCACCCGCAGCAGTTCTTCATTCATAGCCTTTCTTTACAGTGCCTCTCCCACCTGTGACAAATATTTCCAAATCCCATATTTTATTTTGTAATTGCTGAGTATTCAGTCTCTAAGAATGCAAATTTGCCAATAGCCAAAATCTCTAAGCAATTTTGAGTGCCTACTCTTTTCTCTTCTGTATGTCCGCTTGGAAATTAATGCTACTGGGCTAATCATTCTGGGTCAGATTCTGTTTGCCTTATTAATGCTGAGTGAAACTGTCTATTCCCAGTTTGCAGCACAACTCTTTACAGTGAAAGATACACTCAGCTGAAGCAAGAGCATGTGAATCTGGCTTGCTGAGCTGATTAAAAAAAAAGTATGCATAGTTTACAGCCCAGTGAGCCAGCTCAGTACCTTAATAGACTGAAGTCTGGCTCTTTGAGCTTCCAAGCAGTTCAGGATGCCCACTTCCCAGGCTCCAAGCATTGAGTTTGATACAACTCCAAGTTGCAGGGGGTAGAAAGAAGCAGAGGTTAGCGGTGCTGCTTTCAGCACTGCTTGCATGTTCCAGTTGGCAATGCATCTTGTTTATGAGGTAGCTAAGGGTGCCAATGCCAGCTGAGAGGAAAACAGAATTTAAATGCAGATTGAAAGAATGACCAGAATAAAGCTTAATGGAAGAATAACATGCCTGTTCCAAAAAAGTGTTAAGCAGTACTACTAATTCCAAGAAGGGGCTTGAGAGGGGCATTTCTGAGCTATTATAAGGGCTTTTTATATCTCAACCATACTGCCTACACATGCATCTGATCATGGAGTTGATGGTCAAACTTAATAGACTGCTCTAAGATTTCCAGTTGAATGAAGAAGTTTGTGTATTAAAGAAAATTATGGAAAGGCCATTTCATGGGGGGTTTTCATAGTGATGTTGTTGCATTTGTCTATCTCTGTTATCTGCAGCAACTTTAATAAACAAAAGCAACTGCTTGAAAGGGTTGAGCCATTTGAAAATGGTTCTTTGGGGTAGGCCTAGCTGCTATCTTTGTAATATTTAAGGAAAAACTCTTTGCCATGCAGGAAGTTGGGCAAACTTTCTCAAGCCATTTCATCAAAGAACATTTCCCAAAACAGCTGATCTCAGTAACTGCCATCTCTAGAAAATTCGTTCCTGACTCTCTTGTTTTGCAAGGTCATGTATTTAAAAGCTGCCTGAAGGGTTGCAAGAGGAAAAGGGCTCTTTCAAAGCCTCATGACTCTGAGAAGTTGCAAAGAAAGAAAAATATTTCAGGAGTACTTAAATAATCAGCTCTGACAGCTTGCACTGGTGCTCTAGCACAGTGGTCGTGTCACTGGAGTAACTGCGATGCCCCTGACAGCACATTTATTGTTATGATTCTAGGAAATGCATTAGTTTAAATGTGTCAGTGCTCTCAGAGCTATTTGCATAGTATTTTCCCTTCTTACTGCTGCAATTTCTTTATTTTCATTTTAGAGCTGGGGGAGGAGGGTGGAAAGACTGGATATGCATTGTCAACTAATTTAATGAACTGTCATCTATCCAGTGAGTTTACTGAAGAGCCTACAGAAATGTTAACAAATGGGATGTCACCAGAGCCACAGCTGCTCAGGTAAGATCAAACCTTATAGAACATGCACATGCATGTGCACAGACATTCAGATCTGCTACCTCTGAAAGCCAGTTGGGCTTTCAGGCTGGGCAGGGTGGTATCTATGTATATATGCATAATAAAGCTCCTTTCTTCCTCTTTCACCTATTCTTTCATCATAAGTGAGAATTGGAAGCTATTTTCATAAAACCTATCAAACCATATCCACATTTTTTCAGCAAATCACAGTATCATAGAGTGGTTTGGGTTGGAAGAAACCTTAAAGACCATCTAGTTCCAACCTCCTTGCCATCAGCAGGGATGTCACCCCCTAGATCAGATTCTTAAGGCCTCATCCAACCTGGCCTTGAACACTTCAAGGGATGGGTTATGCACAACTTCTTTGAACAACCTGTTCCAGTGATTCACCACTCTCCGAGTAAAGAATTTCTTCCTAGCATCTTATCTAAACCTGCCCTCTTTCTGTTTAAAACCATTTTCCTTTGTCCTGTCATTTTGAAATCCTGCTATTTTGAAAGCAATAGGACTTGAGATAAACCAAGGATGGAGAGTTATTTTAATTGACCTGAATCAGGTTGGGTGTTCTCCCCTATAGTTTTGTTCAGAATCCTTAAGTCAGCAAGAGAGAGTGGAAGAACAGCTTTTATTTCCATAATCACCATGAGGTGCGTCTTTCAGCAAAACAAAAAGTCAGAGTAGTTCAGAAATATTTCATATAATATATTTCATATTTCTAGAAGTATCATACTCTAGAAGTAAATACAGAGAGCTTAGTGACTCAGGTCTGAAGCCAGGCAAATGAAGACAATAAGTGTGAGTTTGATCACATTTGTAGGAAGTCATAATTTTTTTCCCCAATTTGTAGGAGCTGTGTAGACTAGATGCAATGTGGAAAACAAGGAATATTTTGGTAGACACCAACAGTACAACGGGATTTTTGCCAATACTTGGGCATAAAGATTATTAAGACCCAAAAAAGGCTTATGGGATGTCAGTGGGAGACTGTATTGCCCAGTACTTTGTCTCAAATTACCTTTCACTGACTCTAGAGACATGGAAATATTGAGATTACCATTCCCATTACAAGTTTTCCTCAGAAGAAGGATCCCTTGTTTTTCTTGTTTGTAATAAAAGGGAACATAATATTTTCTGGCAAAAGGAAAGGAATCAGGTTTTCCTCTTGCTTTAAAAGCATTCACAGATTTATAGCGGAAATGACAGGAACAGGATGTATTAACCATATGACCCCAGCAGAATGAGTCTACACTCTTGATTGATTTAAAAGTTTATCTCTGTCCTTTGAACAGCCACAAAGGGTCAAGTCTTGGTCTTGCTCAAATCAATGAGAGCTTGACTAATGACTTTAATGGGTTCAAGACCAAAGTTTTGAGCCAATACTCATAATCAAATAACAAAGCACAGCCTATAGCATGAACCAGAGAGCAATGAGTCAGGCTAATTGTTACACTGCATCGTTTCTTTTCTAATCTGTACCACACCAGTCACACACTAAGAGAGCAGCTCCTTTTGTGTTTAATTAAAAAGTCTTTCCCAATTTTCCCAAACTGCCTGGTCTGATCCTTCCAGAGAATCCTACATTTAAAACAGGTGGGAGTGAGGCAAAGGCATAGATAGGCTGAGACTGTCTTCTCACGCAAGATCTGTGGGAGTGGGCCTGGCAGCCTGGGTCTTTAATATGAAAACAGTGGTGGAAACTGCTGGACATCAAAGCTGTCTTTTCGTGAACTGACAGCAGAACTGAGTGATGGCACACCAGTGTCACCAGTACAGCTTTCCCAGACCCTCTTTTAATATCATCCAAGAGATGGGAAAGTGTACACTGTAAGGAGGTGAGTATTCACTAAACCAGTTTCCAATTTCTGTTCTATACTGTGAATTTCTGAGGTCTCTTAGCATCCTCTGTTGACTTTCTTGTACTTAATTTCTTTCTTCTTTCTACCCACTTGTCTGCTTTATTACAGCATGTAAGATAGCATCTTGCAGGGTAGTGACCAAAAATGATTTAATCTCAGGAAGTCCAGTCTCCTTAGATCATAGCAAATGGAAAGAACTAGGATTCTCCAAAGATTTCTTAAAGCTGAAAACACAACCTAAATGCTATGATTCATCCTCACAGCAAGGACCAAGGGATCTTGGACTTTTCAAGATAAGATAAATTTCTGAGAACATGCCTCCCACTTACTGCTCACTGGCACTTCAAAAAAACTCTAAGTTTTGCCCTCTCTCCTATTTAAAAGGAAAGGTCCTTGCTGCTCTGTATACGTTTGCCTTGCTATGAGACCTGCACTTTATGTGCCTGAATTGGACCCCTTCAGTTCCTAGACAATTTTCTTCACTGAATATTACCTGAAATTTCGGATTGCATTTTGGTGTGATCGTTTGCTTCTCATTAGACTGTAGCCTTCATGTCTTCTTTTCGGCAGCATTTTTCCTCTTTTGCCCCACCACCTTTGTTTTTGGCTTTGCCCATCCTTATTATTTTTAGAATGTCTTCAAACACACACCCCAGGGTACATAGCTTCCCCATAATCTATAGCATGATCTATAACCATTACTGCCGTTCCATGGGCCTTGTTACCAAGCCAATTTTATATCCAATTGAGTATTTTACTACCAGTCCCATACTTGCTAACCTTATAAATTAATCTGTTACGTGGCACTGTATTGAGAGCCTTTTCAAGTCCAAGTAAATTATGTCTCCTTCTTCATCGCTGTCCACTTTCATTGTCACTTCCTCAGAGAAATGAATCAAGATTGTTAAGCATGACCTCCTTTTTGTAAATCCATGCTGACTACCTCTAACCAATCTATATTAGATTGATATTAAGTCAGGACACAGACTCAAAGGAGGCCTGCTATATAAATGCAACCTAGGGTTGCTTCGTGTGGCGATGAGAGATGGGAATCACTGATACACTGAAGTTAGATGTACCAGGTCTGATGGTTTGCCAATAACTTATTAGTGGCCAGATCCCTCCCCAGGGTCTCAAGCAGAACTCCCCTGGAGAGAACAAAAAGTTTTATCTGCATTTGCCTAGCCTGTTTCTGTTGCAGAAGTGAATGTGATCACCAAGGATGAGAACTGGTTCTGCTTTTATTCACCTGTGATTAAGTCAAAAATCACAAAAACATTGCAAAATTCTCATTTTCAACAGAATGTTGTCCCTCAGCTTCTGAGAGAGTTGTATCTGCATTGCCTAAGGTGTATGTCAGAAGGCAGCATGGGTATTTGCTTTCTGTGCAAATGCAGCCAAAGGATGCCAAGAGAATCTCCCACCTTGGCCGAGGTGCTGGAGAGCACGGTGCTATGTCAACTGCAACAATTTTCCCAACATCCCATTAAGATGTGGGATCTTGCTTTCCATGAAACATGTGTCTACTCTGAGTACACATCACTGCTGACTAAAGCCAGAAAAGCAACTTTTTCCTCAGCAAGGGGTGGGGTCAGGGACTACAAGGTGCAGCTGGGTGAACTGCACTATGTCCCCTTGCTTGCTTGCTGAGGTACGAAGTTGGCAGCCCTCAGAAGCAGGATGAGGAAAGAGACTCTCAGCAGTGAATCCTGGCAGCAGTTTAGATATAAATTAAGTGTGTTTTGCCAGCTTTTCTACCTCAGTGACTGGAAATACCTCTCTCAATGGTGTAAGCATTGTAGTGGTCTCTAGTTTGGGAGGAGAAGGCAAATCGATCCCAACAGTCTGTCTTGAGCTTGTTTGACAACATATGCATCAAGCACACTGAGATCCAGAGGAAGTCAAAGACATCCCCCAGGAAACTAACCTTTGGCCTTCTGCCTCACAGGACACCCAAGGTGCACAAGGAGCCTTCTAATCTACACCGTGTGGAGGCCTGTTGCTGATATCCTGTATATACACATGTGGTTCCCTTGTGTCTTCAAATCAGAAATGTGGTAGTCCGTGTATGGTGGGAGAGATGTTGCTTTGGGAGAGTTCAGCACAGTCAGTTCTGCTGCAGGACTTAGATATTCTGGCAAACATCCACGGAAACAAAGGAAAGAGCCTCCCTCCAAACAGTTTGGCTTGTGTTCAAGGCCTTGACCCTGTAACAGCCAGTACAGACATGCTCAGAAAAATAACTTGCAAACACACTAGGTCAGTACAGAGAAGTATAACTTAAAGATAAGGGTTATAAGGGTATAAATTAGTTGAAGCACGTCTTCCCTGTTTGGAAGAGAAGACTGCTCATGTGCTTTATGATGAAAGAGTTCTGAAGAGAAAGCAAGGCTATCATGTATTTCTTATGCAAATATTACAGCAGAAAGGAAAAAAAAAACCAAATCACATTGCTAGAGTTCTCATGTTACCTATCTGCAGGTAAAACAGTCTTGCCATTGGCATAAGATACATCACAGCTACATGGAGTCCCACAGTCAAAGGAACATGGTTTAATATCAAGTGCATCATGTAAACTTTTACATATAATCCAAATTACCTAACATCTTTAAAGAATCAGTATACACCTTAGAAAATATATCAGACATCTGACAATAAGTTATATAGCACACCCTTCAAGCAGAAATTGTAACAATGCTTTTCTAAACAAATCTGATCATGAGTGAGAGGTCAGATGATGGCAACCCTCCCTTCTGATGGTAAAACCCCATTACTGAAACTAATGAGAAGTCTGCTGTATATATGCACAACTTGTAGAATTAATTCTTAGACAAATTAGGAACAATAAAAAGTGAACCAAAAATGTAAACAAAAATAGCAGCAAAATCATTTGTCATAACTGTAAGGTTCTGCCTGTGCTTTCTGTGCATATTTTTGTGAGCAAATAGGGAAGTTTTGTGAAGGATCAAGAGTACCTTTTCATTACTATGTTTTCTCTGTGTTACCCTGCAGCAGATGACTTGTACTTATGGGAATCCACAGTGGATTTCAGAGAAAGCATCCATGAGAGCAGAGGGTGGGAAGTGGCATTTGAGATAGGAGATATCCTTTACCTTCATCTTTGAGTGTCTGTGGGACATTTGCCTTCTCTGATTCTTTGTATCACAGCTCAAACATGCACTAGAAGTGATCTGGCTCCCCATGATAAGCAGGGCCTCGCACCAGCCAGGCAGCTTGAGCACTGAGTGGCAGAGTCACAGCAGGGCAACACAGGACATGGAACTCCCCCACAGTCCTGCCTTGCACATGTCATTCCTGGCTGGCAGTGTCAGGGATACACTGGCTCGGGGGGTGTGAGCACAGCACAAAATTTCTAAATACACTTAGGGCTGTTAAAATCAAGTTGCTTAGAATATGAAAATTCATATGACCAGAAATCATACCCTGAAACAATTTTCCCAAACTGCATAAGTATTAACTTCAACATTGGCTTAGCACCAAGTTTAAAAAGAACACGATGTTCAAAAACTCTTCCATTGCTTTAAAGGCATGGTGCTGAGGTGTGGATCACCTCAAACATGCACCACTTCAGCTACGTGATGCTGCAACAAGATACAGACTTTGTCAGCTAGTCATGCATTTATTTCCATTACTTAAATTCATGTTCCAATGCAGAGAAGAGGAGGTTTTTTAAAACTGAATTAAACCACTACAATATTCTAGACTTTTGCTTTGACCATGAACACAAACCTTCCTTTCTTACAGAGACTACAGAAGGAAAGATACCTCCCGGTAGTCAGCACATCCCCCTAAAAAGTGGAAAATCCAAAGTACCTCCTTTGAGAGATTCTTGTGTTGGCTCAAAATATCTTCTCCTCATCTATTTTGGTCAGGTCCAGAGGAAGACAAAACATTTGAGAGAGTGATAAATAAATGAATCTAAGAAAACAGTTAATTGTAATTCCCTAAAAGTGTGTTGTGATACCACTTAGTAGCACTACTGAGTAACTACTGTGTTAGCATCAGCAGTAATGTGGTGTACTGTAGAAATAGTACCACTTCTGCTCTCCCACAGTAGCAATGGTAGTGTTACAAGGATAAGTTCAAAGTACTGCTGGATTTTCCTGTGCTTATGAAAGTGCACTTAGCTGGGAATGTTTGCTTCCAACTTCCTTGACCCTCTCTGCTTGCTTCTACCCATTTTGGTCACTGATAGACTCATTTTTTCATTGTGGACAAGATTCCACACTGTCAGAGGTTAGCAAAGTAGGCAATTTGGAGTCTTTATGTTAGAATATTGTTTGTCAGTTGACCTTGTAATACTATCATTTGATAACTGCATATGACACCAGCATTTAATGCTCTGTCTGGGCTGACACATAAAATTCAAGGCACAAATCAGTAACTGTCCAAGGGCCTGATCACCACAAAGATGGCAGCAAACTAATGCTGCCCAAAGAAATCTATATAAGCTATCACTAGGGATTCACCATGATGGGTCACTGGTTCTTAAAATTAGTTACTTTATAATTTGTCACAGTGGGAACTTGATAGCCTTGTAAGGGGCATGCAAGAAGCTTTACTTTAGTTGCCTCAAACAGTTGATAAATGCTATGATGTTATATGTCAGAAATAATATTTTCTTTGATGATATGGGTGGGTCTGGGAACCTCTGCTCCATACTGTAAGAATATATCCCAGACCAGGGCTCAAAGAGTCCTTAAGTGCTGATCACTAACTCAAAACAGTATGATAGCATTAAAAATAATGATAATAATGATGAATTGTAGCAATGTCTTATTCATAATTGTTCATTACAACTGAAGTCTGATTCAATCTTCAAACACATCCCATCCCTATACCTGACAGCCCTCTGCTGAGCTATAAAGGTGAGTGGCACGTGCTCAGTGAAGCTGACCCATACAGTGAAATGGTTTATGAGAAATGACGATATATGATGAGAATACAAAACTTGATAATGGGTTTATTTATTGATTGCAAATAAAATTCATGAACTGTGAAGCTGGAAACTGCACCAAAGGGAATTGGTCCAAGAGGACATTAGGGGAGGAAGGGGAGAGGGAGAAAGAGAATATATTACATGTAAACTAAGTTAAAGGTTGCCTAAAGGCTTCTGATTCCACAAGCAGAGCCTCTGAGGATAGGATCTGAAAGCCTTTAATGCTACTAAGGCTTTGTCAGGGAGATATTTGCATATTTTGCCTACAAACCCAAAACGCTGTATTAATTCATTTTTATTTACCTTTCTGCCACTTCTAAAAGAAACCTCGCAGGAAGCTATTAATGACAACGCTTCATAAGAGATCATTTTCAGAGAGGCTTTGCAGGTAGTGACTGAAGGGGGGGAAAATGTGTGTCAAATTTAGGTTATTAACAATATAATCCTTAAACAGACAGTATCTCAAAGACTAATTCATCTTCAAATTTGTCTGTAAAAACTGCATGATCCTTCACTCTGTCTGCATGCGAATTTATATTGCATGTCTTTTTTACTTCATGTTTACTAGAAAGGGAAGCAGGAGAGTTTTGCAGCACTGGGCTGGAGGCTGGCAGACACAATTTTGCTATGGCACCTTCATGCTGCGGCACCTTCTGTTCAAATTCAGGTCCCTTTCTCCACAGTCCACCAGCAAAACCAACAGGCAAGCAGCTTTTTCTCACAGACTATATGCAAAGCAGCGGAGTAGCAACAGTAATGAGATTGATGTGTTTTGTTGTAAGTTACACAATATTTTTTGCTTAGTGCAATGCCAGATTCTTGCTGGACGAAGCTCTGGACTAAATGAGAAGCAATTGCTCTTAAATCTGTGGCTACAAGAAATCAGGAGTCCAATTTAATACAATTTTAACAGCATGATTTTTAAATCACAGTATGGCAAAAAGGAGTCTTGACCTTTTCCCTACTTAAGCATAAAGTACTGAAACCTTTGTGTCTTCCCACACTGAGAGAAGTAAAGACCTTTTTCTCATGTGAATTTATAATATTCTGAACAAACTTCTTTTAAACTTTCCTGTTGTTTGGAGGTACATTTTTCCCCCTTCTACGCAGATCCTTTTAAGATATAATTTATTAGAGGTTTACTCTTCCTTCCTGTACTTTTCTACACTGGGTGTTCTATTTATAGTCTTTGTAATGTCAAAATTATCTCTGATGAAAAACACAGTCATATATGTAGGCAACATAAATGGTCCCCATTCCACTGTCCAGTCCAGCATCTTTGCACCTCATTTGTCCTTTAAACAGAGGAAAACGTTCTCCTGATTTATTTACATACTAAGTTGTCTGCATTTAATCATTTTATCTACATTTAATTTATGTCTATACAATAGACATAAATAGCCTTTTTCTCCCCACATGCTCCATAGACCCTGCTCCCATTTCATCCCTTGCTAGGCTGGCACAAATACCATGTCCCACTGTGCAGGCAAGTGCCATGTCCTGGTTACAGCCATCCATGGCTCCCAGAGATGAAATGGAAGGTTATATACATGAACCACACAGGGTGCTGGGGGCCTGGGCCCCACTGCCCTGAAGGGTGGGCAGAGAATGGGGATCAGCAGCATCTTCATTTCATGACCGCTGTCCTTCCACCACCTTCTCGGCCACGGAGCCTGGCTGAAGCTACTGAGATTCTGTGCAGTTGTGAGATTCCTTGGGGATAGGGCAAGGAGGAAGAAATTATACCTGATCATGCCCTGGCAAAATCATCTCCTACCTCCCAATCCCACCCAAGTGGGTCTGCACCCAGATGGTCCTTTTTTTTCAGGATAAAACTTAACCCATATTGTTCTGGAGGAAGGCAAAATGCCTCTATTCCTTGCAGAGCAGTTATTCCTAGGCACAACCCTGCTGAAATCAACAGCACTTCTTCAGCACAAGTTTCAAAGCCGAACCCCACCGAGGGGGGAACACCTGCAGTCCATTACAAGGTCCCTTCTTTCTGTGATGGATGAGCAGCTGAAAATGCTTAAACCAGAGCCTCAGCCTTTCTGGGTGCCTAACAGCCCTGCACCCCATGCACACAAAGCTAGCAGGGAGGAGGACAGGGAGGGCAAAATACAGCTATGGCAGCAATGACGCCTTGTGAGTGGAAAGGCCTCAGTTTCCAGTAGAGCCTTCCATGTGATCTTGGAAGGTTTTCATGACTCTGTGCTGAAAGGCTACAGCAAACTGCAATTATATTTGTTCTTTGCAGGTGCTGTTTTGTTTTCCTGGGGTTTTTCCACACAAAGTGAGGAAACATTGCATCTGGAAAATTACAAGTTCTGCTCATGCCAGCAGCTATTTCTGAAGAAGCAGCCCTGTGACACCATTAACACAGTTAATTAGTAGCAAACCCCAAAGATGTTTCTTAGATCATGGCATAGAGAGATAGTAGAGACAGTATGAAAAAGAAAACTCAGGGTAGGGGTCTTCAAAATGGGATATTTCCTAGAGAAATTAATATGAGGGAATTAAAAAAAAAGAAAAGAAAAGAAAGCTCAGGAACGTAAGGATGGCACAGAATCACAGAATATGCTGAGTTGGAAGGGACCCACAAGGATTATCAAGTCCAAATCCTGGCCCTGCACAGGAGCATCCCCAAGAGTCACACCCTATGCCTGAGAGCATTGTCCAAATGCTTCACAAACTCTGTCAGACTTGGTGCTGTGACCACTTCCCTGGGGACCTGTTCCAGGGCTCAATCACCCTCTTGGTGGAGAACCTTTTTCCTCATATCCAACCTAACCCTTCCTTGGTACAGTTTCAGGTCATTCCCTCAGGTCCTGTCACTGTCACCTCAGACACCAGTGCCTGCCCCTCCTCTTCCCCTCATGAGGAAGCTGTAACTGCAGTGAGGTGTCCCCTCAGCCTCCTCTTCTCCAGGCTGAACAGACCAAAGTAACCTCAGCCACTCTCATACAGTTTCCCCTCAAGACCCTTCACCATCTTTGTTGCTTCCTCTAAGTACAAGTGCTTGAGATATCTTTGGAAGCTTGCAGCAGCTCTGTGTGACAGCATCTTTGCTGCTGTGTGTTATCCTGGAGATGTGGCAGGACAAGATGCCCTGGTGGTGAAATCACATAAATGGAATCACAGGCTTCTCCAATGTACCTGTTCTTGAGTGTGCAGGAGCAGTATCTGGAAAGGTCTTTTGTGTTGACATTCATGCCCTGTAGCTCTAATACGACAATTATTTTATAATCCGTTAATATATTTTTACCTAATTTAAAGTTCAGGGCTGAAAGCAGATTAGCCATACAGCTCAATTACTTAAATGCTTAAGACTCTTCTTACACACCAAAAAGAAGGAAAGTTTAGGTATTTCAGCTTTAATGTCCCATGATAATTTTTCCCCTTCCTTCAAAAACAGCTGCAGAACAAATAAATTAAGTGAAACATTCGGGGCCAGAAACTCTTTCTCTTTGCTGCTCTTCAGAAGTCGTTATCAAGGTTTAATCCTCATTTGCAGTCCAGTAAGACAAGCAAACCACAGACATGCTTTAGTGGCAAACACAGTGGTGCTGGTTGAACTCAGTGACCTTAGAGGTCTTTTCCAACTTAAATGATTCTGATTCTTTGACCTCCAGATACCTGGAAAGGTTAATCTGGAAGACACTGTACCTAACTCAGTTGCCATGCAAGTCAGCAGTGGCAATCCCAATCATTCACCCCCTCGTCCCTGGTGGATTGAGTGCATCTGCTTCCAGATTCACACAGGATCAGCAGGACTGGGATGGGTCCAAAGATAATGATCCTGCCCTTGGCATGCTGTGTACCACATCTGTCACCTACTGCTTTGGAAAAAAGCAGGACATGTCTTTGCTGCTAGGGTGTTGTCTATTGTTCATGGTCATTTTAGTTTGGGCAAATTGCCTCCAAATTTGTTCTCACCCCACTATAGCTCTATAATATATGGCCTATCATTTGATCACCAAAATATGCACACTCTGCTCAACCAAATATACTTGGGCTTTTTGGTTTTCCTTTTTTTTGCTTTGTTTCTATTTTTTTTGACAAGGTACAGAGATTCACTAGAGATTTAACAACTGCAGTACAGGCACTGTATCTATACCATAAGCAAAAGTACAAACAACTAGAAAGCATCCTGGACTTTGTAAAGTGTCAATAAAAATAAGAGGGTTCTAAATAGTTGTCTAGTTGTCAAATACCTTGCTTAAAACTACTCTTTGTGGATGAACAGAATTATAGTTGAAGTCATACTTGTCCAGTGACTCCTCTGTGTTTCATTTTCACATGGTTTTATGACAGTTTCTGTTTAAGTTTCTCTCTTCATTAAGAGAAAGAATTCAACAGAGGGGGAAAGAAAGTATATATTTTGTTTACAAATACAGGTGCAACAGATACAACAGATACAGTCATGTACAAACTCAAGATTTGGCCTCTTCCATCTGCAAAACTTCACAGGAAAAGAAAGAAAATCTAATTTTGCTATAATATTTTCCAAAATAATTACTTCATCTGCTAGTGAATTTATTATATTAAATTGTCTGCTTCTTTATCTGTATTAATTGTTTATGAAAGGAGCAGTAGTAAAAATAGGAAGTGGAAGAACTATATACAACTGTGATGTCTAAAGAGGAGATATCATATTGGAAAATAATTAGCTATTCAAAAATGATCATATTAAACTTACTCTGTATAACAGGCTAAAATATAAGCCATTTTAGGCAAATACTCCTGCTCCTGTTAAGACATATTTTATGCAGATATAATCCTAATTTTAAACCTTTCCCTCTGGGTAACAATGCTAGGTGTTATTCAGGTTAACATCACCCTTTGCATTTATTTTAATTCTCTTTATAATGTCAAAAAAATAAAATTGAAATGTACTCACAGTCACATTTGTAAGAGTTTTGGAAATCATGCAGCAAGATTTTTTGACACCTTTTTTCCTATTAAGTTTCAACAACACACCAATTCCCTTCCACTGCATCCTTTTAGGGGATCAGCTGCATTAATTTAACTCTTCTACTGTGACTTGTAGTTAACAAAGATTACACCTGGGGATAAAAGGAGCTTGGTGACTGATTCTTTCTATCTGGTCTAAAGATAATGGTGGCAACATTGACAATGTTAAAAAAAATTGAGGAGTACTTCAGGTTTGCACTCCAAAAAACACATGAGAAAAGGAGAGGTTGTTGAGGAAAAAAGCTGAGAAAACAAGTCAGCTTTCAAAAAGCATCTTTTTTACCTAAAGTTTTCCTGTTGGGCTCCTATTCCAGATGTTTGACTTATCCAAGCAGCCAATCCAGCACTGCACTACCTATATGAGGGCCCACCACAACTTTCAGCTCTCCACACTCCTGCACCACCTCATCTTCCCACCCACCCACAGAAAGCACCATCCAGCTCATCTGTTTGCTGGTGCCAGAGGCCACACTGCATGGGAAGCAGAAGGGCATGGGACCTGCAGACCCTCTGCACCCCTGGCACGTGCTGGGATTGAAATATGCCTGTCCAGAGATGGGATCTGTGTGTGTGCACGTGCACAAGTCTGTACATCCCTCCCTACACTGCCTTTGGCTGCCCTGTGCCCCAGGTGGCTCTGGGGAGCCCTGTCTCCATGGGAGAGACACCTCTCAAGAATAAAGTGTGCCTCACAACATAAATAGCAAGGAAGCACCTCAGTCTTGTTTCCACAAAAGATTTCTTTTCTTTTTTTCAGTAATCTAGGCTTTCTAAACAGCAGGGAAGCAAAGGGCATTATTCAGCTCCTGCACAGTAATGAAAAATACGTGGCTAAAGTACAACGTACTTAATACCTTAGCTGAAAAACAAAACACCTCAGCACACATATAAGCATCAATAAAAAACATATAAATCTGCAGATGATTTCAAAAGTGCCCAAGTCCCTCAGGAGGGGGTGCACTAGAAATGTCAGGAGAGGACTGGGAAATTCCTCATCCAGTCTTCAAGGTCTGGGGGAGACATTCCACGGCGGGGCCACTCTCTCTGCTCACATGTGAGGCTGAGGGGGGAGGGTTATGCCACATCCCAAAAATACAAGGCATCAAAGACTACTGGAACAGTCCCATACATCCAGAAAGCCTTTCATATTTGCCTCTCCATTGCCTGCAGCTCCAGAAGAAGCTGAATAAACTCTGTGACTCCACGGAGGTGGATGCAAGCATCATCATTTAACATCATGGGAAGTAAAACAAGTTACACACACAAAAAAAAATAGGTAAAAAAACCCAAAGAGGAATCTTTTAATAAAACATCAGGGCATCTCAGATAACATTGCTGTGATCTAGAAGTTATGAGCCATTGCCTAATACAGCTTGTACCACTTGGTGGCAACACTTCCATGTTTGATTTATTGAACTTTTCTCATAATCTTTCTTCTGATACTTAAAAGGACAAGTGTAGGCTATGGTATGTGCAATTAATTACTGCAGGGAATAAAAATAAAAGGTTTGAATGGCTTTGGTACTACTTTCTGTCCAGGACTCATACTAAATTCTTTTCAAGATTATGTTGTTTTATGTCCTGAGACATTTCTAATAGGAAAATTTCACATTCCTCAGATATCAGTGAGAAGCCTTGTACAGCAATTTCATCTTAAATACTGGCAGAAGATAATTTCTTTCAATGTGCAACCAGAACCATGAGAGAAAGTGTTGACCAGCTGCTTGCAGAGCACCAGGTGCTCAGGAAAGACAAGTTAGATGGCTACCACTGTGCAGGTTTCTCCACTGCAAGTACATTTTAAGACTGCAGGAGAACAACTGAAGGGCATTCAAGCTGTAGTCTTGCACGGTGCACAGGCAACAACCATGCCATGGCTCACTCTTGCAGTTTAAGTTTGATCTGCAAGACTCATTCTTCCAGCAAAGGTTGCTCAGTGTCCCCACCTGCTCAACGCTGGGCACCCCACTAAACCTGACAAGCAACATCATTAATTTCTAAATTGAAGGATGTGCAAACTCACTGGCACTGGGCCCATATACCTGCAGATTGTGGTGCTCTGCTCTGCCACCTGTCTCTACTCTGACACGTCACTCTAAGGCCACCAAGGGCCAGGCAGGATAGCTTTGGGAAAAGCAGCCCACAGTCACTCAGTGGTCCAGGGGTGGTACTGAGAACAGGGATGCTCTTGGGTCTCTGTTCACAGCCACAGGCAGATTCTGGGTAGCAAAGCAGTCCACAGACTGTGGTGAGGCTCATGTGCTGCAACAGCCTGCAGGAGTGCTCACCAGCCCAGACCACGGCAGCCTCAGCAAAAACAGGAACAATGCACAAGGCTCTGTAATGACCAGGTGACTGGCCAGGATTTAGGAATGCTGAACTTCTGTAATCATTACCAAACCAGGAGGCAGCAGCCAAATGAATAGAGCACCCAGGCTGCTGCTGGCCTCCATGGGCCCTCTGCAGCATTTCAGCATCTTTCCATGAGACTCGTAACTACAAGCTCCCTACAAGACATGGGATTTGCAAAGGGATTTTAAAAGAATAGGTTTTTCCACCCACATTGAGCCTGTAGCCCAGGTTGCACTCACAGTAGAAGGAGCTGAGTGCTGATGCAGCCGTGCTGGCAGCCATGCTCCTGCACACACAGGCCCACCCCAGCAAGACAGAACAGGCATTAGATCAGTCAGATACATGGGGGCCCTGGCTCTGGCACGTGCCCTGTCACTGCAGTCACAGCCACCAGGACACCCCACACAGCCTCAGCCCTTCCAGCCTCAACACTCACATGTTGATTTCCAGTGCAGACATGGGCACTGTGCAGGGAAGGTTTCTGAACCACCCCAGCTTTCTAATTTACCCAAGTGCTAAATCAACACTGGGTATTAACTGATATTTTTGATAGCTTGAGCTGAGTAAGTATAAGCTTGAGCTCAGCTGGAACGTGCTACAGGAGCAAGGTCTGAGTGTCTGTGCAGCCAGTAGAGCCAGTGGGAACTGGGCAGCAGGGCAGGCAGGAAACAGGCAGAGCTTTGGAGGCAAAGACATCAGGTGCAGGAACATATCAGGGTCCTGGGAAGCAATATCTTGTCAGCCTGGACTCCCCTGCCCCAGCAAGTTGAGACTCACCATGGCACTACTGCACTCCCTGGCAAGGAAACACTGCCTGGAAGAGGCTGGCAGCTGCCTTCTGCCCTTCAACAGATGCTGAAACAGGTAAGGTCTCACCAGACTGCTGCAGTGCCAAGTCTCCAGCAAAGCCTGCCAGCAGGGTGAGGGACAGACAGGTCCCGACCTGTGCCAGCACCATCATGGTGCAAAACAGCCTCCTGGCTCACAGCCAGACACTCCTGAGCAGCACCACGTGGCCAGGGATCTCTCAAACACAAACATGCACTGGATGCCATGCACGTGTCTGCGTAGGAGGTGACCCTGCTAGAGCCACATTAAAATATATATATGGATCTGTGAAATATATCTATGGCTCTGGGATGTGTCCCCCAGCCCTATCACACCCAGGGAAACCAGATCCACATTTCCTGCTCTTTAACATTCCCATCACTGCTACCACAACCTCCTGGCTTGGGTCAGAGCTACCAGGCACAGGTGAAGAAAACCGCATGCTTGCAATGCTTGCAAAACTTTCCTTCTCTCACATCAGGAAAGGGGAGCAAGTGGCAAGGCCACCCACCCCAACACCTCCCCACTGGGGAGATCATTTCCCTGCCTATGCTACTCCTAGCAAGGGCAGCCACCCCTCTGAATGTCATCTTCTAGCCCAGGTGAGAAGCAGGCACCCGACACTGGCACCTCTCTCACACTACAGAGCTTGTCCTGGAACTGTTTCCTAAGCTGCCTCATGAGCTCAAAGGACTCCAGCAGGAAGATTTGTTCCTCCAGCAGCTCTGAGGCCATGGCCCACAGCAAATTCATGTCTGCCTGCTGGATGTCCATGGAGTGTATCTTGACAGCAGCATTGCAAGTCTGGTGGCCACCACGATGACATGGTCATGGGGTCATCTATCCATCACAAAGAAAGCAATCCAGTCTCCCCTGGGTTTTGCTGGATTTTGCCAGTTTCTGCCTAAAACTAGAGATTGCCTTCTTGCTCAGATTTTTTTAAGGGCAGAAAATGAGACACACACACATAAGATCACACACATGGCAGGGATTGAGCCAAAGAGCCTCTTTGGACATTTGGATGCTACTACTTCCAGTGCAAACTGGGAGAGTGTTTACCAAGTGAAATGTCAATTAACATATTTTACTTGACTTGTATGTACTTAAGTCTGGGATAATTTGACCCTAATGGCAAGCAAACACTTTGAATCCCCTTGGGATGATGCCCAGACCTGGGCTGTTTTCTCAACTGCTCCAAAGGTCTCCAAGACATAGCACTACTTTCTCCATTTGGTGCCTGCACTGTTTTAAACTGGGATTGCTTTAAATTCCTCTGCCATGGGAAGAAAGAGGCTGGTGTCCATGGGTTTGCTTTGTTCTTCTTCCCTAGGAGACTCATGCAGAAAGGGGGTTCCACCTCATGCCTGTTAATTACTGCCCAGTTTCCCTGATGGTTTTGTAGCTGCATTTAGCTCTTTGTAAAGTAATTTATTAAATAATGGGAAGAGTATTTACTGAACCCACATAGACTTTCTGGGCTGTGCACCAACAATTTAGCACTTTTAATGAGAAATACAAGTTTGGATTAATTTTTAAGCATTCCTTTGGTGTCCAACAGCTCCTGGGGCAGGAGAGTATGGTGCTATGCTTCCAGACAGCACCAGGATCTGGCAGAGGTGGTGCTTGGAGCAATGCCTTCAAGGTAGAAGAAAAGAGCAAGAAGAAAAGAGCAAGAAGCAAAGCTTGGATTCAGCTTGAGAGAAGCCATGGAGGAAGAAATCCACCTGAAGAATGGTAGCATTTTCATAGCATGCAGAAAAGCCTAAAATCAGTTTCTATTGCAAACTCCCAGGTAATAACCAGAACAAGGCCTTTATGGGCAGAGGAGAGCCTGTAGTCCCAGTGTTGCATTCTGCTGAGGGTCCTGCACAGTCATCCCCATTCCACATGCTTTTCTCAGATCACAAAATATTCTGTTGGAGGGGACCCGCAAGGATCATTGAGTCCAGCTCCAAGTCCAACATTGAGTCCAGTGAACGGCCCACACAAGGGTTGAACCCACAGCCTTGGTGTAATTAGCACCATGCTCTGATCAGCTGAGCTAATCTCAGGGCCACCACAAAAAGCACTTTGTGAGCCTCTTCCTGAGGCAGCAAGGCCTAAGCTGTGCAATGCCTGGGATGTTGTGGCAGATACTGCATTTCCAGGCCTGGGCAGGACTCTCCAGTCTGTATTTCCTGAGAATGGGAGGCCACGTGCTGACCCTACATCTGCAGCCCTGCATGGGTCCCAAAGGCACTGAGGAGCCTCAGCCTGCCCCAGGGAGCCCTTACAGAAACCCATCTTGGGGTTGCTGCTGCAGAAGCATAGGTCCAGCAATGAGGCAGGTGATCTTCAGAGCTGGGGTGCTTTTAGCTATTCCTCAACTCTCAGGAGACAGAGCACAAATATAACAGCACAGAAACCTTGAGATCAGCAGTGGACACAGCAAACTGGGACACTGAGTCTTAAGATGGCAGGGGTGAAGTGTCCTGTGTGCTGCTGCACAGGGTGATGGTGGTCAGGGTGGCAAGGGTGCTCTGTCCAGTAGGGATGGAAGAGGGATCCATCCCTGTGAAATGCCAAGCCAGCTTGAGGAAGACATGCCACCTGCAGAGGCTGGGGACACCCCCACGTCCTCCAAAATGGCCTCATCCTCATCTTATGGTCATGATTTGCTGAAAAGGAGAATGAAAGGAAGCTGAGATTCCAACAATTTTCATGTGCTCCCTGGGCACATTGGCAAAGACTAAGCAAAGGAAATACATTAACAATAAAGGGAAAATGTTTAGCTTATGATATTAACATGTTTACAACAGCAACAATAGTATAGGTTCCAACCTTATATAAAATTTTGATGAACTGCCAGTTTTAAAAGTCAAAGAAAAGTTTACAAGAACTACTCACGGTATTTAACATTAATAATAAACACATCTATGCTCAAGTACTGATATTCAAAGTGATTGAATTTATGATCACATTAGTTAATTCAAGTTCTTTCAGATGTGTGAATTAATGACTCAGCTGAGAATTACTTAAAATATACTTGGAAAGCAACATGGGTTGGCAAAGGGGAGAAAATATTCAATGGACGTAGCAAACACTGACTCTTAGACACACACACATTCTTTTTAATTAGAATATGAACTTGTGGAGAGTGGGGAAGTTCCTGCCTTTAAAACCATATGCCCCCAAAGGCATATAGTATAGTTCTTCATCATTCCTTTTTTTTTGCCCCCAGTATTGTTTTCATCAGTAATGAATGACTGAAGGTGACCTATAACTATGCATTTCCTAAAAAACAGAGAACACAACCAGCGTCATGGCTGATCTGGACAGGAGGAGAAGTTGCTTCCTACTGCATCTTGAGTCTTGATACCAAGGGGCATCACACTCAGGATTGCAATTCCTGAATTTGAGACAGGAACAAGAGGATGAGAGGAATGCACAGCTTTAGGTTTGGACAACAAATATGAGAATGTATAACCTGCATGAAGTATCTTACAGCAAGCGGGTTCCAAAGGAGATACCGATGCCTCGTTGCTGTGGAAAGTGTGGATTCAGCTGTTTGCTGCCCAAGAAGACAAGAGGTGCTGCTCAGCACAGGGCAGTGCCAGGCAGCAGGATCCTCCTGAGGTGTGTGCTCACCAAGCCCAGCCTGCTGTGCAGGGCATGCCTGTGGTAACTGCATCATGACAGAAAGAAAAGGGCAGGGGAGAACAGCCGCTCATGGCAGCGTTGGGCTGAACGTCACTCCTGGGGAAGGGCAGCTCTGGTCTAGTGCTGCAACAATGCATGGTAGTGGTCTCCATAACCTTTACTGGAACAGGACAACTTCATACCTCTTCCCTTCATGGGATGTCTTGGCCATGTAGGCTCAGAAGTAATGCTTACATTGCCACGACACAGAACATGTCATTTAGCCTGGTTGGTCCTTACCCATTGCTCAAAGGAAAACAAATCACTTCTATTTACATCATTCCTGGCAGACATTTTTCCAACCAAATCTCTGGTAAGGGCAGCTCCACAAGATCTTCAGGCAGTCCAGTGGTTCAGCATCCAGCCATAAGAAAGCTTTTCCCAACAAATGACTCATAACTTCCTTGCCCCAATTTTATCCTATTATTTGTGTGTTATGCATTACAGGTACAGAGAACAAACTACTTCCTTATTCTTTGCAGTAACATTTCCTGTATTTTAAGACACTTATAATGCTTTTACTTCCTCCTTCACCTGTCTTCCCACTCTCCTTGTCCCTGGAAGGAACAGTACCAGATCTTTTAGCTTATAGGTTATATTTTGTAGGTCTCTGACCATACTTATTTTTTCCAGTGGACTAATAGGGGAACATTTTTTTCCACATCTTTCTTGAAGACAGAAGCCACAATATCAGAGTTCACACAAATTTCCTCTTGAATCAATGAAAAGATATTTATTCCCTCAGAAATGTAACAACTTCAGTGGGTTCAACAGAAAGGTCACACTCCTCCCTCACCACATGGATATGCTGTGTAGCCTAATACTGAGGATCTTCTCCTGTGGGATAAATGAAGCCAGTCTGACTCTCCTTGGGTAAGCCTGGTGTCTGACCTCTGGCATCCTGCATCCATGCACTGACAGACAGGGATCAGAGAAGGGTAGAGAGGGCAATTCCTCTCCCTCCTGTTTTTGTCTCAGTGCTGGCTTTGGCTAGGGTAGTTAATTTTCTTCACAGTGGCTGTTTTGGATCTGTGCTGAACACAGGATTGATAATACAGAGATGTTTTTGTTATTGCTGAGCAATGCACATAGAGAGTTTAGACCTTTTCTGCTTTATGTACTGCCACAATGGCAAGGGGGGCTGGGGGTACGTGGGAGGCAGGGAGGAGACATAGCCAGGACAGGTGACCCCAAGTGACCAAAGGGACATTCCAGACCATATGGCACCATGCTCAGTATATAAAGTGGGGGGAAGAAGGAGGAAGAGGGGAGCATTTGGAGTGATGGTGCTTTTCTTCACAAGCCACTGTTACACGTGATGGGGCCCTGTTCTCCTGGAGATGGCTCAACACCTGCCTGCCCATGGGGAGCAGTGACTTAATATTTTGCTTTGTTATTGTGCACAGCTTTTGCTTTCCCTTTCCCCATGTTTATCTCAACCCACGAATTTACCCTTTTGATTTTGTCAAGACTTAGGCAGCTCTTGACCAACTAGCAGGAGAGCTGTTGGTGCTCTGGGAACTCTGCTAAAATAGATGTAGATGACTGTGGTTGGAGGCTGGAGGCTGAGAAGCTCCAAATGTAGATTTTTGGCATGCAGCATAGCACTTGGGTACCCACAGCCACATGGTTATTACAGTTTAAAAAGCTGAGCTGCTTAACTGACAGTGGCTCAGGTTCCTCCATCTCCCTGTCCCTGGCAGAGACCCAAGCACTGCACTTGCACAATTGCACCCAGACCACAGCACTGGCTTGCCTCTGCCATGTCCATTCATGCAGCACAGGGAGCTAAAAATAAAGTAATCAACCTTTCCCAAATCAAGGAAAGATAGTGCAGGTGAGAGTGAAGAGAGTAGAAGCTAAGTAGAAGGCAAAATAAAACATTTGAAGAAAGAGAAATCAAAACAACTTTCTGTATTGACACTTGTTTTTAAACTAAAGACATAATTATCCTGTAGCAAGCCTTGGCTACAGAGAAAAACATCTTGTCAGGAACTAATTAAAGAATTAGCCAGTGTTTAGCTTCTCATAGATAAAGGAGCATAAGCTTTGAAACAGAAGTGTTTGCAGTATGCTTTTGAAAACTCTCTGAAGACAGCCGAGCTTAAGTCTGTTAAGACTCTTCCTTTGACTATTAAATGTCTGTTCAGATGTCTTTCTTTTTTTCTTCCTTGATTTTTTTTCTTCTTATAGAAGAAGTTGCTCGTATCTCTTAACAGCAGGCATTTTCCTTCTTGCTTAGAGTGTGGGGTGGTGTGCTGCCAAGTATCAGAGTCATGAACATAGGTCATCCACTGAACCATTGTATAGGTGGGACAGGTCAAAGCTGGCATGAAACACAGTGTTTAATAAATTAAAAGCAACCTGCTGGCACTGCATGCCACATCAAGCCCCCAGGGTTACATTCTAACCAGACCTTTGCCAGGCACAAGGTGGATCAGCACCATGTCCTTGACAACCTCTGGGTGCTGCAGGGGACTGCAAAGTCCCCTTTAGGAAGCTAATCAACTTCTTGGTTCAGCAAGAGGGGACAATGACAATAACCATTGTCTCTCACCCACTTTAACAACTCAGCGTGCTCTGCCAGGAAAGGGATAAGCCATGGTGTGTGCTCAGAGCTGGGCACTCTTCTTGGGGATAACTTGGGCCTGGCTTCAGAAGCAACTTGTCCCCTCTGCTCCTCTGCCCAGCAGCCTGAGGGGAGCTGGGAACTCATGTTGCCACAAGTGATTTTTCAGAGCTCTACTAGTTTGGGCTACAGGGTCTTTCTCTGCATGCTTCTCACCAGCCCCACACACAGCAGGATTTTAGGAGCCAATTACGCTCTGGACTCCCTTCCTGCCAAATCAGTGTCCAGGGTGCTGGTTCAGATCAGGGATCACAAACTTCCTCCTCTCTAGCAGAAAGGCTGTGTGTGCCCAGCAAAGGAGCACTGGGCATGCTGGCACTGACTCTGTTTGCCACCACCTAAGAACTGCTGTCAACTGCAGTTGACCAGTGTAGTTTATTTAGCATCGTCAGCTTTCTTTAAAAAAGCACACATGCAGATGAAATTATCCCTGCTTTCCACAAGACAGATAAAAAAACCCTATCTATGCCTTGTGGAAGAGGATGGGAGTTTTAACCAACTCTGTGAAGTGGAAGTACTCCACAGAGACAACACTATGTGGGAAAGGGGAATCAATTTTTACTAACCTCTCTTCCACTGTCATGCTGCTTTGCAATTTTCAGTGCAGCCTCTGATATCAGATGCATTCTCAAGAGCCATGAGAATTGTCAGTGCAAATATATTTAGCCATATCCCTTTGGGTAGGTGGGGGAGGAAAGAAACCCCTAAATAGCTGCAAGATAACAATTACTGCAAACATATTTGCTTAGAGAAAGTTTAGTCAGAGTTCAAAGTCCTTGGCAGCTGGATGGCCAAGGGCCAACTTCTTCTCAAGCTGTCCCCACAAACCTTTACTCTTTGAGGAGCATGCTCAGAAGAGGAACCCCTCTGCTTTCCATAGATCTTCTCCATATGCTCTAAGAACTCCTCAGTCTAAAAGAAATGCTTAAATAAGTGGCAAATTATTTAGGACATCTCTTCCCTCTTTAAGAAAAATAATCCCCAAAAGTCGAATCCAAGCCCTCCAGGATAGAAACCATGTTTTAGATAGTAAAAGGGAAATTCTCACTATTCATAACATTGCAAAGGAATCAGAAAGTTCACAGCTCTACCAAAGGAGTGAAAATGCCCTGGCTTCCATTCAACTGCACTGTTAGTGGGAGCGAGGAGAAGTCTCCCACACAGCCACAGGAGAAAACTGTGGGATTCAGACTGGAAAAGTAGCAGGGGGAGGATGTGAACACTGTTAAAAATAAAACTTATCAGACAACAATTGAATCGTGAGAATGTTATCTGGTTCAACAGGAGCGTGAAAACAAATAGGCATTTCAAGAAGAGGGTCACTAGCAAGGTAAATAACTTCAAAATAGCAGGAAGTGACCAAGGAAATGTGCCAAGCTAAGGGCAACAAAAACAGGTCTCTCCAACAGCAGAAGACAGTCGTGGATACAGATTTCAGTGTCACCCAACATGCAGCTGTGGGGCACTGCACACACCCACTGCATCCCTGGCCACAGTAAGACACAAAACTGAAGAGATTTGCACAGGACAATGTTAAACATGACCCAGTGTTTATTGACTCCTGCTACATATTTTTTTTTAATAGTAACAGGAACACAAAAAGTGATGTGTGGTAAAATGCTACTGGGGGTTTCTGTATGGATCCAATGCAAAGTGCCAGCATTGTTGACCCGCATACAACCTGACAAGAGCAGATGTAGTCATAACTCACTCTCAGATATCTGCTGGGAGTACATCACTCAAAGTAGAACTAGTCATTTGCCTGCAAATAGACACATTTTCTTCTATATGCAAGTGGTGTTAGAGCCAGCTATTTTGCAACAACAAGAAATACATATAATATATTCCAACATTTTAAAAAACACAAAGGAATAAAACTGTTTAAAAATAGAAGGGAAAAAAAGAGTGGATCTTTTTAGACACTATTTTGTAGAAGTCATTCTTCATAGAACCAGAAATAATCTAGTGAAAAAGATTTATTAGAGGTTACTTTCTTCAAAAGGCCAGTCGTCACAGGTTTAAGAATAAAAAGTCTCTTGATTTTCAGCACTGTCTCTTGGCCTTTCTCCCTCCCCGCACAACAAAAATCTCCTGTTGAAAACTGTGGCTTAGTGGCTCTGCACATTTTTCCCACACAACTGAAAAGGCAACCACATTTTTTGAAGAGCCATCAAAAACTTGCATGACATGCATGTGCAGCATGGAACATCTTCACACATATGAACAAAGGCACATTACCTAAAGGTGAAAAAATTTTTAAAACCAACAGAATTTTGGGAGATTTTTAAGTTAAATGCCTTAGAAAAGGCATTCCTTTTCACAACTGGCTGACAAGTGCTATTTAGCCATTTGATTCAAACAGTTTGCTGTGAAGACAAAATACAAGGAAAAAGCATCTTTGAAATACCCTCCCCACTGTAGCAGCCCACTTCCCTGACACAGACAATTTCATTCTTACAGAGCAGTTTGCAACAATTCTAGAGACAGGCAAGAGGAATCTGTGTAGGCAACATCACAGCTGTGTATTCCTACATGACCAACAACCCCTACACCCCATCCCAGCTGAACTACAGCTTCGGCAAAGAGATCATCCCACTGGAAACAGTAGAGATCTGAAATAGAGGATTGAGGAATTGGTTTCTCAAGATCTCAAGCCCTCAACTTTTTCTGCACTTGATTACATGTTTTAATAAAGACAATGCTCTCTGCCACAGAATAATTGTTCTGTCTTCTATAAATGTAATATAGATGAGGAAGATATTGGCTAAAAATGAAAATATGTACTTTATTTACAATAAATGCAACTATGCTGCTCCATGCTCCATCCACCACATGTGTTGCTGGCCACTGTGGAAATCTGGGGGTAGCAACAGTGATAACTGAAGTACCTTTCTTTTTCAGCCTTCACACAAAGCTTTTCCCCTTCCACCACATTGTTCTTCCACTGTTCCAGGCTCCAGCTAGATGTGTACTAAGAATGCTTTCTAGTTCATTTTCAAGGTTACAGTTCCTAGAGGCAAACCAATATTTGCTCTGCTCTGTTTTATCTGGTCTTCTTCCTTTTAAAATCACGTAGGAGTTTCAAATGTATGTGCCATCATCAACTTTGTATAATAGTACAACAGGTTGTATTGCATCACCTTCTCTAAATAGTAATGCTGTGGGCCCTCTTTTCCAACACCTCTCACATTTCAAAGGGTTACCTCTCACTCTCAAGGAAGAGCCCAAACTCTTTAGCCTCCCACATGAACCTTTCAGAATGAATGTCAAGTTATCACTGTTTCCTTCAAATCTCTGGTGTGTTACTTAGAAGCAACTGTAGTAGAATAATGTTTTTCCTAACAGTAAAGGACATTTATCATGTTCTTTGTCTTTTTCTAGTCTTGAGCGGTAAGCTCAAGCTGTATTTGTCACATGTTCCCTCATAATCCTCTCTTTAAGGTGCACAGTGGTCAGGCCTGTAAGACCATAGCTGGATCTCTGGGAGAAGCCAGAGAGAATAAGAGGTTTCTTAGCACTGCTGTTTTACATTCAGCATTCATGGCCAGGCTGAAGGATGCTCAGCTCTTTTTTTTTTTCTGCAAGATACAAAACTGTTCTAAAAAGTAGTCCATTTTCTATTATAATTTTTTATGTCATGAAAATTACTTCTTTTCTGTCCTTTGCAGCTGTTACCCTTCTGTCACTGACGTTTAACAGTTTCATTGCACACTACTTTTCCATTCCCCAGCTCAAGTGCAGCCCCATGACAAGACAAGAAGCCAGCACAGCATGGGGAAGTGGTGCAGGGGCTGGCAGGTCAGACACACCACCTTCAACACCATGGGCAGGTGGCACAGGACAATATGGGACACTGAAGGGGCATCTATTTGGAACATTTAATAGCCTCTGACATACACACTGACAACATGAGATTAAAATGAATGCAAGTGAGTGTACTACACTGAGAACAATTAGTGAGTGATAAATACATCCACTGCCAGTTCCCAGCTTCATTAAGAGCTACTCTGAACTGCATAATAAGTGCTGGTTGTAGAAGTTTAGATAGATTGGAAACAGGTCACCAGTTACTCGTTGAGTCTAATTGAAGTTTAAAAAAATAATGGAGAAAAAAAATGTGTGCTTTGCCATTGAATAACTCTGATCTCACAGCTCAGGCATAGCAGTAGTAGTTACCTGGCATCACAGATCAATTGAAATAGAATTGCAGTTTCATTCAAATTACATATCCATGCAAAATTAAACAAGTGTGTTCACTACAAATATGCAGCATAAAAAAACAAGTCTAAGTTACCCATTATTTATCATATATTTGTCAGACTGTCAGACATATCTTTTCCTTTCAGATTCATATCTATGTCACACAGAACATAGCAGATGGAGAAGTTGCAAAGCAAACACTTCTCTACATATCATTGGCCTTAAGGGCCAATGCATTGTGTGCCATAAGCCTTTCAAGTTTACCAGACTTCTGGGAGAAAACAGCTGCTTTACCAAACTGTGAAAACAGAAAACATACAACCCATCTTGCTCAAAACAGGAAAAAAAATGGTTTTATAAAGTTGTGAACAGATACATAACTACTTTGCCCTCAGTCCTGGGACAGAAAGGGCAGTACAACTGTACAGCTAGAACATGCTGCTTGAAAAGCAAACAGAATCCAGAAAATGCAATGACTGTGTAGACAAACATCTGGGAAGTCATATTACTGAAGAGTTGAACCAGTGTTCTGTGCAGCAAAATGATGAACAATACATCAACAGGTCCATTTGGGACACACCATAAAATGATACTCTACAAATATCCATTAAATTTCCCATGTCCAATATCTCTCAGTGCCTGTTACCAGTCTGCCACTGATCTTAAACTTGCAAAGCTTCTTCCCATTGAACTAGAACTTTTTTCCCCATAAAGTGCAAATAAGACTCAGGTTTTTACCACTAGTTCCAATGACCATTACCTTAGTTACAAGAGTGATCAAAAGCCAGTTGACTGAGCCACTACCACTAGGCTTGAGTATCACATACTCTTTTTTTTTTTTTTTTTTAAACCCTGGTTATTTTTTCCAGCAAAAGGCAAAGAGCAAACAAGTCTTTCTTCTACCAGATGCAGCATGACAGGAGGCTGCTTTTAAGTACCATCAGTATAAGATGCACATGCTGGACACAACCAGTGCATTCTTGTGCATAAAAATGTTTTGCCCTCATTTGCTGGAAATGGAAGTCATCTTTGGGATCTTATTTCCTCAGAAAGAGTTCATGAACAGTTGATTAATCTTCATTAAGAGGTGCTTCTCTCTTCCTTGCATCTGCATGAAAAAGAAGAAAAAGAAAGAAGTGGTTAAACCAGGGGGTTCTGACTGAATTCATCTGCAAACTCAGTAAAAGTTGATTTGTTTTCAGTGGACAACACTTCCCATTTCAGAATCATGGCATGAATCCACTATGTGGACTGAACTGCTATATGATACCACAGCATATTAACAAGGACAGTCACAAAGGTCTTGTACATTTGTTATTTTGAAATTGAAGATGATTCATGCAATATGTAAGTAGCCCAATAAACTCTGAGACCCCAGATCAGTGATACGCTCCCCCACTGCCTCTTGGCTCCTTTTTCACAATCCTCTTTAAGGGTGAAACCAGTACTTGCTTTGCATACAAGCTACAGAGATTATAGAAGTCTGTTCTGAAAATCATTTGACTAATTACAACTTTGCCCAGCTGCACACATTTTTAAAAAGACAAGTGCTCTTCACACTGTATCTTGAGGAGGCAGCCCCTTAAGACCAGATCCTAAATTCCTCTGAAGAGCAAACCTTAGATTATGGACCCAGGTAGGGTGTTGGAACACATCTGGACACCTCAGTCCATGACTCATGCCATTACTTTAGTAGCAGGCAGTGTGGCTGCCTTTACTAAGCTGGGTCACCTCTTTGTGGGCTTCTGCCCTTTATTGATATAGAGGGCAGACCCTATTCAACCAGAACATTTAGAGAACACAATTATTAAACTGTCTGTGAAAGTCTCATGACTTTGTGCTAAACAAGATTTGGAGGAGGCAAAATATACTTCCCAAATTACAAAAGAAGAGCTGACTCCCTGTCACTGGAGTAGCCACCCAGGGTAGAAAAAAAAAATCTCAGTCATTTGAGACTAAGATCAGAAAATGCCTCTCCCATTTTCCCCATTTTGTTCATCAGGGATTCTAGGGCCAGGCCAGAATCTTCTGTCACAACTTCTCCACTTTGCATAAAATAACTGACTTAGCAATTAGAGGTGAAAAAGCCTTCCTAAAAATGAATTACATACACTTGTAGCTACAGAATTACTCCTGGTCTGTCTCTGACTTTGGAAATATCAAAATGCATTAAATTCTTTCTGGTGAACATTTATAAAAAAAATCATACCAGTTAAGTTCCTGAACTTCTTTTTGGCTTCTGCTCTTTCTTCAGCATCAAAGTACCACACGGTCATGGCATATCTATAAAAGAAAGAAACCTTGCATTTGTTTCCACTTTTGGTATTAAAATAGAGTACTGGAATTCTATGCTCATGGAGAAAGCAAAAAACAAAACTGGATTAGTAGACTAAAAAATAGAATGAAAAGGACACATCTTTATAGACAAACACAGACAGCATTTTAGTGTGTATTGTAACAAGTCAGATAGAAATACAGGTGAGAATTTCTGCTGGAGGCACAAAAGAAAGCACAGCCCCTGGTAACAGAGGGCAAAAGGAGCTTCCAGACCTTTGCATGTTTTTCTGCTCTGGGATGCCTGTAGGCAGCTTGGGGGCTGCCCTGCGTCACATCAGCTTTTCACAGCCTGCTGACAGATGGCAGTCCCAACAATCCCCACAGTGTTACAAGGGCAAAAGAATAACCCAGCACCTCCCAGCTACATAGCTGTGCCTGGCTTGGAAGATTTCCCCTGTCAATGGTTAAGGGCCCTTTTTTTCCATCACACAAGGAAATGTATCATTTGAGCTTGCTCCTCCTTATTTAATGAGAGAATTCCCAGTGACTCAAACCCAGAAAATTCACTCAAAATCGGTCTATTTTTTATACACATGTATTTAAACACGATGACCATCATTTTGGATACAGACTTTGGTAGAAGAGATGATTTGGGTTTTTTCCTAGCCCAATGCCAGCATCAAATATGCAACTTACCTGGTTGCATAAGAAGGCTGGACTTCATGTGGGTTCCTTCGATCTGACCAAAAAAAAAGTAATCGGTCAAAAATCGGCTCAACATCTGCTACATAGGACTTTCCTTCTGGGAATATTCGGAGAATTCCACCGTGCAGCTGAAAGAAAAGGAAAGATTGCTCTTTGCACATACAAACAGCCACACATTCACATGAAAAATTACTTATTTCTCCCCCCTCAACACCTAATAAATGGGTAATAAACATCTAATGATAAACATGACAGCTACGTGACAATACTGGAAAACCTTACTGTGTCTCTTGGCCCCTTTGATTTTCCCAAAGTTTGTAATGTCTCAGCATAAGCTTCTGCCTAAAGTACATGAACCAAGATAAAGGTAACACCAGGTCTGCAGCAAACATTGGGAAACCTCTGAGCTTCCTGTCACATCTCTACAACCAGTGAATACCACAGAGCTGCTCCACCTGACCAGTCTGAGATCAGGCTCTCTCCCCAACAATTGTTAGATACTGCTTATGCTATGAGCCTGATCATTTATGAATTAACTTTTACACCTTGGGAAGAGAGAAGTCTGTTCTATTGTTAGATTGGTAAAACTTCTCAAATAGCTCCCAGCCACCGTTTTCCCTACGTATAACCCAGCCTGGTTTTATAACATGCAATTTCTATGTGCCACAAGTTTCAGGAAAAAAGTCTGGTGATCTGCACACACCCTAGAAACTTCAAAAACGAAGATGAACTCTTCCTCCTCCTGCTGCTGTTAGAGGGTCCTTTGGAGACTTTAATTCTGCATCACAGAGTGCAGGGAAGCTGCTGTCAATGCAGCACCGACCTGGTGTGGTACCTCCATGCCACATGCAGACCTCAGTGAGAAATTATTAAGTCAGGCTTAAAGCCACATGGTTGCTTTCAAAGCCCAGAATTATTAAACCCTTATATTGCATCTCCTCTAGCATACACTTACATAAAATCACCGTCACATCTACATAATAAACTCTATCAGTATCCTGGATTTCAGTTAGCTTTTCTTAGGCACTCAGGTGCCTCCTCGCTGTTTGGATAAGGGTGCAATGCACAAAATAAATTGGATATTTGCATTTCCTCCCACATCTCCTCCTTCATTTTATTACATTGAGATGTTTCACTGTCATACTCTCTGTAAAGGGATGTGCTTTTCTGCAACACTGCATTTTTCAATGGCATTGCCTCTGTATCTGAACTCACTTATGGGAGTCCATAGTATTTACATGTGCTAAAAGAGCATATTGGCCTAAAAAGAGGTTAGAGAAGCAAAAAACATTGGACAATTTTCAATCACTAATCCCCATGCATGGTTTGTGCTGCATTACAACAACACACTTGCAGAGACATCCTGTAACTTTACAAACCCTTCTTTTGTTTCTAATTTAAAGGTATGGCACATTCAAGGCTGACTTAACTGCCCTACAGTAACACAGGCAGAAACAAGAGTTCCCTCCTGTCAAAGAGACCCACTGGTGAAATCAAAACATGTGTTTGTTCCTCTTACTAAGCCCCACTGCTTCACAAATAAGAAAAGGGAACCGCCTGAGTATCTTCGGCAGGTTAGCCTGAAGTATCAAGAATGATAAAGTCACAAATTTGGGCTGTCATTTTACTCTGCTCCCAGAATCCACTTATTCTGTAGTGAATTGATTTTCTTTTTCTACTCTTTCCTCTAAACAAGGTGTTAAGAGCATGCAGCCCAGAACTTATAGCTTTATTCTATAGCAAAAAAACAGTATGTGTGTAGAATAGGAGAGAGGATAAGGAAACAGTTCAGATTCTTACTTCCAAAGAATTGCCAAAAACACCCAGAAAAAAAGAAAAAAAGAAGAGCTGAAGAATGGACCAGCAGTTCAGAAGTTCATCAGAGTTCACAGAAACAACAGACAGCTCCAAAGCTCTGTTTCTGAAGTAGTTTTTCCTTCCTGTTCTGCCTCATCCCTGTGGCTTACTCACCTTGGAGTCCCAATTCTTATTCAGATAATAAATACAGGTGATGCAGCGCCCGTCACCATTTGGATTATCCACATGGCGAACATACCCAGTTCCATTTCCAGGATAGCAAGCAACCATAGCCTGAAAGACACAGATTGTAAAATAATTAATTCTACAAGATGCCTACCATCAGTTTTAATTTGCTAAGCATCCTCCCACCGCCGGTTTGGCTCAGTATTCTTCAGATGATCAATTCAAAACCTAGAGCAGACGCCACCTGAAGGTATCTTTGCACAAACTTCTTTCACAGGACAGCTCAGCCAGTGTGAAACGGAAACTAAAATGGAAAATAAATAGCCTTCATAATTCACAATATATACACTAAAATAAAAGGAAAAAGATAACTAAGCTAAAGCACTGGTATGTATGGTACAAGCTTGTTGTCATTTACAAGCCTACGTGACTCTGAGGCAGCTTCAGCTGAAATTTGCTTGGGTTTCGACACATAAGCAGTCATTGCAAAACCGATTTTCCAGTCATAATGAAAGTAGAAAGCAATCCCAGGATGTCATGTTTTACTACCACCATCCTTCTCTATTCATATCTTCTAGTCATTGTCATATACACCCCTATGTCCAACTCAAAGTGAGGGTTCCCAGGAGGTGTTGGTAAAAGTCCATAGAGCAAAGTCTGCAAAAATCTGCAACTCCTTTGTGCTGTGTTTGCACAGAGCAGTGCATGTTTGCTTTCATGGACTGAGCCACAGAACTAACCAAACAGCTTTCAGAGCATACTTGTCTCTTTGATCATCTTCAGACTTGCTGATATAATCACTTAATTCATGGTTTAAATTTCACCTTGAATGATGAGATAAGTCTAACACGAATTACTCCAAACCACATGACAATCAACAGGTCTTAAAAGGTTTTTTACTGCAAAAACATATTAAACTTAGTTGACACGATTAGCAGCCTAAGCAGAATGCAGAGAAGAGCAGGTGAGACTGCTGGTAAGGTACTAGATCTTCGTCTCAGTCACTCTTCACTGCTGGGGCTACTTGGCAGTGATACCAATCACCACTAAAGCTGTTGCAATAGAAGTCTTGTTCCCATTCTCCTGACTTCTCCAGATTGCTTGACAGTATTAGCAGCAAGAGTGATGGGAAATGATGGACTAAATTCAGTCGGGAAACTGCAGATAGTGTTCAGATGTGGTTTCACAGAGATGAGGAGACAGCAATAATCACTCTTCAATCTACGTGCTGTGCTCCCATAAATAAGGTATGCAGGAAGCACACCACAGGCTCATGTTCAGCTCACTGTCCACCAGGACGACCTGAGGGTTCCCAGGTTCCCCTGGGGGCAGAGCTGCTGGCAGCCCCCAGCCTGTATTTCTGCAAGGGGCTCTTCCTTCCCAGGGGTAGGAAGGCAGATTTACACATGTTTAATTTCATAAGGTTCCTGTTGCCCTGTTTCCCCAGTCCATCTGGGTTCCTGCTGGTGGCAGCCTTGCCCTCAAGGGCATCAAATGGCCTCAGTTTGGTGTCTTCTGCACAGTTGAAGAGAGTGCTCTCTGCCATCTATTTCAGGTTACTGATAAATAAAGGTGTTTAACATGACAGGTCCCATGACAGTGGTGCTCCGCTTGGTAGCAGCCTCCAGGTGTAATACATCTGATTGACCACAACTCTCCCAAGTCCAACCATCCAATCAGTTTTTTACCCATCTAGTTTTCCATCCATTCAGACCAGAAAATTCTAACTTCAGAAGTAACAGTATTTTACCTGCCTGTCCCACAGAATGAGGATATGATTGTGGACCATTTGCATGACCCGCCCCAATGACCTGATATGCACAGCTGATACTGTAATTGATAGTTGGAGATTGACAGTATAGGCTTTACTAAGAGCAATTAAAATTTTATCTAGGAGCCCCAGAAGGCTTGTTTTCTTCTTCCAAGCACTTGCCAAAGCCATGCTGTTTTCATGGGACATGACCAGGTACAGTATAGCACATGATGGTTTAATCACCAAGGAAATTTTACCAACTTGTACCAACAAACACCAGCACAGAAGCTACTGCCAGCCAGCACAGTGAACCCCTTGAACCCTCAGCTATCAAGAACAAAATCTAACAAAGGAGTCAGCTGTATATGAATTAACCTTCCTCCCCACAACAAGCCCCAGAACAGGCTGCAGGCTACACTAAGTCACCGGGGCCCGCTCTCCACACCTCAGGCCACAGATGCCTAGAGACTAGTGGCCTGCAGGGTCAGGGTCAGGACATTATGCTAAACAAAAGCAAGTACTTTTAATTCCAAGTAATAAGCCCCCTTCCATCACACCTGGCAGTTAGATAGATGCCTTGCTGTAGATCCTGTCGGCTCTGTTGTCATTCTGCTGTTACAAATGGCTCCAGAGCTCCACTACATTTCACTATCAGCCTGATAATAGCAGTAAGGGCCAGCCTACAGCATAGCGCTCAAAACAAGTTTATTAAGGGCATAAGTCTAGTGGAAACCACAAGTCAGCTTTATTTGCAATGTAAAAATGGTCTGAGGAAGCTGTGCCTTCACTGGTGAGGATCACCCACCTCGTGCATTCCCCCATCCCAGTTGCTAGCACAGCACCTCAGGGAGGTGCACCTTCACCCATCCCACATACAGTGAGCTGCTTAGGTCTAACAATTAAAATAGTAACCTTTTGCAAAACAGGATCCTCATACACTGGGAAACATGACCCTGGTGCCCCTGAAGCCACTCCATCACTCCCCTCCTCAACTGAGCAGGGGAAAGCAAATATAATAAAAGGCTCATAGGCTGGTAAGGATAGGGAGAGATCACTCACCAGTTCAGCAGGCAGAACAGACTAGGCCTGGGGAAAATAGTTTAATTTATTGCAAATCAGATCAGAGTAGGCTAATGAAAAATAAAAACAAAGCCTAAGACACCTTCCCCCGAGCCCTTCCTTCTTCCCAGGCTCAACTTCACTCCCAAGTTCTCTACTTGGCCAGCAGTGGGTCCATCTCGTAGCCAGCTGGCATTGACTCGGTCGGACACGGGGGGAGCTTCTCACAAAAGCAACCCTGGTAGCCTCCCAGCTACCAAAATCTTGCCCTGCAAACCCAATACATCCTGAGAGCTAAGAGTACAAAGGAGAGGGGCAGGGAGGAGGGCTGTGCTGGTGAGCTGGGTGTGGCACAGCTGCAGCCAGGGGCATGGGCACGTACGCCACCAGTGAGGCACAGCTCGGCAGAGCCATGCTCGCCACACCAGAGGGATGATGCATGATGGCAGCACAACTTTGTTGACTGATAACACCTCGGTTTTAGGTCAATGTGCAACACAAAATTATGGTGGCCTTAAGTTTCTTTGGAGAGTAGATATTACTTCAAGAATTACTGAACAGCCTAAAAATCTACCCAATATTACTACTATTTCTTAATGCCACAGACAAACAGCAGACTGAAGGGCAGATCCTAAAAGGGATTTAGGTGCTTTATTTGCTATGGAAATCTAGGCAAAAGGCCAGAGTTTTCCCTGGCCTGCCCCACGTAATATGTTCTCTTAGTAGAACATGTGCTTTGTCTCCAACATTGATGCATAACTTATTTATTTACAGTGTGCACCTTGTGCAAGTGCAACACTCAGTCCCTGGAGATTAAGTGGAACAATTCCCACAGAATCCTAAAGCACTGGCCACACTATAGCTTAACTGTCAGAAATGCAAAGAGAAAAAAGTTTTCTAGTAGCAGCAGCGAAAGAAGAAAAGCAGAAGTGAAATATCCTTTTTCCTGGCACAGCGAATATTTGAATGAAACCTTAAACAATGAAGGGAAATCATTCTGGTCCTCCTAGAGACTGTTGAAACGATATCAAGCTTTATCAGAGCAATGGCTGGAGCAGCTCCAGAGCAGATCAAGCTGGCCTCAGCAGGGATTCCAGCTGTTAGCAGTACTTTTGGATTCATTTAAAGCAAACAAGAAACAGGAGATGAGATGCGTGACCCAGACTTAATGTAGNGGGTCAGGACATTATGCTAAACAAAAGCAAGTACTTTTAATTCCAAGTAATAAGCCCCCTTCCATCACACCTGGCAGTTAGATAGATGCCTTGCTGTAGATCCTGTCGGCTCTGTTGTCATTCTGCTGTTACAAATGGCTCCAGAGCTCCACTACATTTCACTATCAGCCTGATAATAGCAGTAAGGGCCAGCCTACAGCATAGCGCTCAAAACAAGTTTATTAAGGGCATAAGTCTAGTGGAAACCACAAGTCAGCTTTATTTGCAATGTAAAAATGGTCTGAGGAAGCTGTGCCTTCACTGGTGAGGATCACCCACCTCGTGCATTCCCCCATCCCAGTTGCTAGCACAGCACCTCAGGGAGGTGCACCTTCACCCATCCCACATACAGTGAGCTGCTTAGGTCTAACAATTAAAATAGTAACCTTTTGCAAAACAGGATCCTCATACACTGGGAAACATGACCCTGGTGCCCCTGAAGCCACTCCATCACTCCCCTCCTCAACTGAGCAGGGGAAAGCAAATATAATAAAAGGCTCATAGGCTGGTAAGGATAGGGAGAGATCACTCACCAGTTCAGCAGGCAGAACAGACTAGGCCTGGGGAAAATAGTTTAATTTATTGCAAATCAGATCAGAGTAGGCTAATGAAAAATAAAAACAAAGCCTAAGACACCTTCCCCCGAGCCCTTCCTTCTTCCCAGGCTCAACTTCACTCCCAAGTTCTCTACTTGGCCAGCAGTGGGTCCATCTCGTAGCCAGCTGGCATTGACTCGGTCGGACACGGGGGGAGCTTCTCACAAAAGCAACCCTGGTAGCCTCCCAGCTACCAAAATCTTGCCCTGCAAACCCAATACATCCTGAGAGCTAAGAGTACAAAGGAGAGGGGCAGGGAGGAGGGCTGTGCTGGTGAGCTGGGTGTGGCACAGCTGCAGCCAGGGGCATGGGCACGTACGCCACCAGTGAGGCACAGCTCGGCAGAGCCATGCTCGCCACACCAGAGGGATGATGCATGATGGCAGCACAACTTTGTTGACTGATAACACCTCGGTTTTAGGTCAATGTGCAACACAAAATTATGGTGGCCTTAAGTTTCTTTGGAGAGTAGATATTACTTCAAGAATTACTGAACAGCCTAAAAATCTACCCAATATTACTACTATTTCTTAATGCCACAGACAAACAGCAGACTGAAGGGCAGATCCTAAAAGGGATTTAGGTGCTTTATTTGCTATGGAAATCTAGGCAAAAGGCCAGAGTTTTCCCTGGCCTGCCCCACGTAATATGTTCTCTTAGTAGAACATGTGCTTTGTCTCCAACATTGATGCATAACTTATTTATTTACAGTGTGCACCTTGTGCAAGTGCAACACTCAGTCCCTGGAGATTAAGTGGAACAATTCCCACAGAATCCTAAAGCACTGGCCACACTATAGCTTAACTGTCAGAAATGCAAAGAGAAAAAAGTTTTCTAGTAGCAGCAGCGAAAGAAGAAAAGCAGAAGTGAAATATCCTTTTTCCTGGCACAGCGAATATTTGAATGAAACCTTAAACAATGAAGGGAAATCATTCTGGTCCTCCTAGAGACTGTTGAAACGATATCAAGCTTTATCAGAGCAATGGCTGGAGCAGCTCCAGAGCAGATCAAGCTGGCCTCAGCAGGGATTCCAGCTGTTAGCAGTACTTTTGGATTCATTTAAAGCAAACAAGAAACAGGAGATGAGATGCGTGACCCAGACTTAATGTAGGTAATTTGTGAACACCGGTATTTGCCAGTTTAGCGCACGGTCTAGCTACAAAAGCCAGAGGCTCGATAACAATAATCAAACCATTTACCAGGTGTGCACGTGGAGTGTTAGTAAAAAAATGTTTCCTATACTTTTGGCTATTGTGTCCAGAAGAGCACACTCCACTTTCGGAAGCAACTCCTCCCTTCATTAACCAACTCCAAATCTAAACTAATCAAACTAACTGCACCAGGCAGTAATGAGCAGGAATGTACCTAACTTTTTCTCTTTCAATACAATCTATTACAATGACTGTTGGTTGGCTTAACTTCCCAGAGCAAGCACTCAGAAAATTTCTGCAACACTCCCCTTTTCTAAGCTAAAAAAGAAGAGTTTGTCTTACACAACAGTTGAATAGTTAAAAACTGATATCCAGATGTGTGCCTTTGGAGTCACACATACACACCACCATATGAAGACCAATGCTCTGGTAGTCTAGTCAACAGTCATAAATTAAACCCTACAGAACTTGGAAAATGAAAGGCAAATCATCAAAAATAAAGTTTCTGCCTTGTTATTTTCAGGGATGTTAGCTTTCCCAGGAGGGTGCAAATCAACCACAAGTTAAACAAGCAGCAATTACCAGCTTTAGTAACAACCCAGGAGTCATCAGTAAATTCCACATTGCACAGAAGCTTGCAAAAATAAGTTATCTATCATTCAGTCAAAGTATTACACTCAAGTCAGCCAGAGAAATCTGCAAGTCAAACTGCAAGACACTAGCAACTTTGAAGGCAGATAAAAAACAACTGTTCCATTGAGAGGATTTTTCCCTGCCTCCCAGTGCTTCTAGCAAGGAGAAAAACAAATTCTCTTAGCTGATGGCCAGAATCATGCTGTGAGACATGATTTACAAAATAAGCAATGCTAGAGCAGCCTGATACTTGGAACAGAACATTTCAGAAAATATCTCAGATAGATGTTTATTAGTGGAAATGAACAGTGCTTAATGGGATGCAGTGGTGACACCAGGTCTGAAGAAGCAGCTCTCTGTGCCACTAGCACTAAGCCAGGGTCCCAGAGCACTCCCAGTGCAGGCTGCAGAGATGGTATTGTAACCTCATACTAATCCAGTATTTTTCTCTCATAATTAGTATGATCTTTGCAACCAGCAGAGAAAATCCTGACCTGTGCAACTCAATCCTGCCAACACCAACCACCCTTGCAGATTAAGTTAAAGACTCCACGATATGCTTGTCCATTGTCTGTACCAGATTTATAAGGTATATTGCTGAACAGCTACTTTTGATCTCTTTTGTAGATCATCTCTGTGTACAGCTTGGGCATGAAACAGTTAAATTCTGAAGTCATGTGTAAAGTTCAGAAGTCACATGAAAGGTTCTATATAGGCACAAAGCAATGCTGATCTACAGTGTCACTATGATGGTTGTCTAGAAAATCAATGTATTAATAAGAATTAAAAGTGCTGTAGCCACTGCAGCTTTCACACATATTTTTGTTTGGCTGCACACTTCCCAAATTTCAGCCCAATATGTGGTTCTCAGTTCTGAACTTGAGGGCAAACAAAAAATCGCTTTTGACAAGTTCTCTAGGAAATGAGGACTACTAGGCTTCACTTGATTTTCTTAGTTATGAATGCACATTGTGCTGAACCTGATTCCAGTTTATAGATGTGTACAGTCTTTATGTCCAGAAAGGGAAGAGCACCCAGCGTGCTCTACATTAAAAGAACATGAATAATCTGACATTTCATGATCAAAGACAAGAGATTCTCAGTTGAGGCTTGACTGACACACAAACACTATGGGGTGTTTCTTAAGTAATTTCTTATTGCACCCAATTGCACCCAAGTGTTTTCTGCTGCATAGCTTATAATGGCTAAGTATAAAATATTCATGAACATTATTAAATATTAGTTTGTTTGAATTTTTGAAAGTTAAAATATTCAACTGCTATACTGAAGCATGAACTGGGAACATTGGTCTAACTTCATTGTCTATAGAGATGGGAAGGAACAGAGGGAAGAAAATTATGTTGAAAAACCAACAAATCAGAGATGTTAGCTTAGCACCTATGGGAAGGAGAATCACCAGTTCCAAGACAGAGTAAAATTCTGCCTGCTTCAGTGAAGCAACATACGAAATGGGCTTCAGTGGCAGTATTGCATGACAAACTGGTCCCTCACTTCCTCACCATAACTTGGTTATCAATCTTCAATCAAACTATTACTTGTAACTGTATAAAAAAAAACTGTTTCCATGGATAGCATTTGCACCAGGTGGTCTGGTACTTGCTTCTCCTTGCTTCCATGCAAGCTTGATCATCAGATTCAGATTTTCCAGGAGCTGAAACCTCATTGCTCCTTTTTTATTTTATTTAGTCTTTTGCATGCACCATCATAGCTTGTTTGTTGTTTAGAGGTACTTTTTTAAAGGCTTTTTTGAGGAATAGCCTGAGGGTGGGGAATTGTGGGAAAGACTATTCTCTCATCTGCAGGAAAAAGATGCTAAGACACTGGTTTATTTTTGCTCACCAACCAAAAGTCTATTATTACCTAATAATATTCTGATTACTGTAAGATGGAAAATGGTTCCTGCTTGTTAAATTTCTTCTAAGAACTAAGGGTAGAAACAAAGAGCTACCCATGAAAGCTCCGTTCATGGTTTATCTCCATGCCACACAGCTGCTGATGACTGGCATGTTATCTAGTTGTAGCTCAAGGAGCCCCTAATAAGCTTTCAAATCTTATGGAATGTGTCTGTAAGGAAGCCAGATCACAGATTGATGCTGCTTTAAAAATGAGCTCCCTGTTAAATGAGTCTGTGATGGGGTTTAGGAAGCTTTCCTAATGATTGGCAACAAAATTTAGTTTTTCACAGCCTATTAATATGAAGGACTGTTTCAGCCTGTGACTACTTATTTTATTTTTCTTAACAGAACACACACTTAGAAATAAATCTGGATGCCCTTCAAGTTCAAGCTGGCTGCCAGAGCAGTGGCACTGTGAAATGGGAAGGCAGGAGACAGCCGTGCCTCATGTAGGCAGTGGCCATCTGCAACTGTCAAGAGAATAGGGAGCATTTGTGGACCAGCCTTTGGAGACAGCAATGAGTTCTGTTGAGCTGTCCCCATTGCTGGACACTTCCTGGGATCCTACAGGATCCTAAAGTCAAGGGGCAATTCAGAAACTCTGAAAGGATCTGGCCATGGAAGTTCTTCAGGTTTCCAAGGGCAAAAGAGTCCCAGGCATTCATCTACCACTGTCTACTGTCTACATTGTTCATATTTTAAAAGAAGCCAAGTAAAGTAACACTGCTTTCAGACCACCACCCAAATTCTCTGTATTCAGTCTCTGGGCACAGCAAGGAGAAAACAGAACACTGAAAGTTAAGGAAACAAATCTGAAACTGCCATAGGACCACAACTGTCCTTGCAGTGAGCATCTTTGTCTGTTATAACAATTAAAAGAATTAACCTCCTTTCTTGTATGCCTAATTAATCCACATATATCTGTGCACATGTCAATTAACACTTTTCTCCAGTACTTCGGATGCTTCTCTCATCTTCTGCAAATGCAGAATCAGGCGAGGTTTTTACTTTACATCCTCCTCTGACCTAAAGCTACGTTCTGGTGTGTGTTACTGGGTCGTTGTGCCTTGCACGCACGCAGCGGCAGCACCGCCCCAGCAGCGATTAGCGCGCTGTGAAGAGCAGGCATACCATCACGGCAGGACCTGAAATTTAAAAGGCTATTGCCAGTGAATTAGTTCAGTCAAGGATATTCAGATTAAGTCTCCAATTAGCAGCTGTAAACATGCGCAGTGCGCCGATGTATCAATAAAGGCTGCTCAGTTTAGAGAGACCGGCCGCCCCTGCGCCTCGGCGCGCTGGCTGGGGGCCAGCGAGATGATGGCTTAACGACAGTGCTACGTGCGGAGCGTGAGGCGATCGGCGATCAAATGCAAACTTTACTCCAGAGTGCGCTTCAGAGAGGCTGCGGAGCGAACAGGGGAAACCCACACACGCAGCGAGCGCACAGGCGCTCAAGGCGCTTCTCGGCTCTCGTTCTTACTGGGCTCTCCCTCCCTCCCGTGCTGCAAACGCACGCACGGAGGCTGATCTCCGACACTTAAAAAAATACTGTCTAATTACACTGAGGATTATTTCTGCCTTTTGCTGAAGCCCTCTTTCATCACCCAGAAAACTCTTTCAGTCCTCTCCTCTCCCCAAAGAACTAAACCTGGCCAAGCTGCACTAATGAGAAAGCATCCCAAGCAATCGATGCAGATGGAGAAAGCATCCCCTGTAACGAGCCCTGGGGGACACCGTGACAAGCACCACCCCCGCAGAAAGGCAAATTCATACATAAGTGCAAGCTCATTAAGGAAATCTGTAAGGACTGTCCCTGTATGTTCAGTTTCTCAGCAGGGAATAAAAGCCTGGTAACCAGCACAGACATCCTCTGAGGAACATTTCTCATCTGCGGGGTAGAAAGATAATCTCACAGTTCCTGAAATATTGAAATATTCCAGCCTTTCATTCTTCATCAGCACATCAGACCTTTTCATTTCTGCTACTAGTCACCCAGAGGATTACACCACTTTTCTTTTTTTCTTTTTTTTTTTTTTTTTTTTTTTTTTGCAACACTGAAAGAGCTGCATATTTTGATGTTCTTGTGGTTGTAATAATAAAGGTCAGGGAAGACAGCCACAACATGGCAAACTTTTTGCTGCTGCTGGAGCTGCCTGAGCTGCCAACATCCTTTTCTTATTATTACCCATTTATTTTTAACCTGTGGGCCCAGGGCAAGTGAGCAACACTGCCCACAAGACTTTTATCAGCTCACATTCAGTATGCAGGACCCCAAACACTTCCCACGAGCTCACCAGGGGCAGCCCTGGACATCCTGGCAGGCAGAGGTGATGAGCCACCTCCTTTGAAGCAGGTGTGCCAAGGGGACAGGAGGCCCCAGCTGCCAAGGACAGCCCTTCCTTGAGGCCACCACCCAGGACACCTCTTGTGACCCCGCACGATCCCACCACACCAGAGGCAGCACCACACTGGGGGATGTGTTTTCCTCTGTCGCCTCTGGCTCAGTGAAAAGCACCCTCCCCACTGCCAGGGAGGAATGCAGGGTTCAGAGAAGCACCATCACACTTGGCAGGCACCCCAAATATGCCTCAAGGGTCCTCCCTGTCACAGCCGTCTGGGCTTCTGAGGCTGCTGAGACATCACTGTGCTGCATAAACAGAGAGATCAACGTTCTCAAGTGCTTGTTATCACAGCAGTAACACCAAACTAATGCTGATTGATGGGACCAGTTATCTCCTACGTTAATTTTGGAGGGAAGCCGTCTCACACATCTTTTGCTCGCCCATAATTTTACAGAGGACCTTGCCTAGGTAACAGTATCCTGCACAAGATTTTTAATTAATATTTAAGGGTAAAACCTATTAAAATTATCTGTAACAAATTACTATCAGAAATAATTTCTACTATGGTTCAATAACGTGTAGTCTTTACCTCTAAGGCTTTGCCTGCACATAAAGTTGTACTGCTCTGTCTGCACATACACCAGTGCAATCTCTCAGTTAAAGTGGATAGATGTGTATTCAGTGACACACCATCTTTCTGGGCAGGAAAGGGAAACAAGATATTCAGATTCAAGGCAAATTTGTTATAACATAATTCTACACCTGTTCTAAGGTTAGGCAATAAAACGGATTGGTAAAGAAAAACCAAATAAAACTTCCTAAGCGTTTTAGTGCCTTCCATCTCCACAGCTGGTACTTGCACCACCACTAAGGTATGTGTAGACAGACACTCAGCAACTCTGAGCAAAGCAAGCATGCACAGACAGAGGTGCACACACCACAAACTGACTGACTGCCTTACATCTGCACCTCTTAAAGATACTCACAAAAGCTCTCAACTCCTGAACAAGGAAGTCTGCTCCTTAACCCAGCCATGGGCAACATTAGATTCTGGATTTGAACATCAGCTGCTGAATTCCCGCTTCCCTTTTTCCACTGGTCAAGTGTCTCTCATGGATTTATGCTGCCACCACCTGACAGAAGAGACCAACCTAAAGGCCATCTGTGTTGTGGACACTGACACAGGCTTTGACTCTCCTGCTGGAGCAGTGGCTCTGTACAGGGACACAGCCATGCCTGACAGGTTTCAGCCTGCTCACACCAGCTGCACTGCTTTGCTGCAGTCCCCTCTGGAGCCTTACCCAGTTATTCCCACCACCACAACCCACTGAAGCAGCAGCCCTTAGGAGATTTCTCAAGGCCCAGTTCAGGACTGAGTCCTACAGCAGTAATGTTCTGTGGCATCTAAGGTAGTTTTTGCAGGAAGCACTACAACTGTTGAGCAAGGGAGGCAGTCTCTCTGGTGTGAGTTCAGGATGTTTCCTGAGGATGCAGAAAGCCTGGAGTGGTCTTTCTGGCTCACTTCCCTCCTTTTTCCTCTTCCTCTCCATAATCTTTCTTCTGGCAGCCAATGTGACAAGAGCAGTACGTTCTCAGAGCCACCACAGGGGAAGCCAGGGCTGAGCCAAGCTGGAGGCTGGACAGAGGCTGCTCTGCCAGGATGCCAGCAGGTTGGGCAGCCAGAGGCAGCAGTCCACATCCCTGTCTCTTCCCTCGGATGGAGATGGGAGACAGTGACTGCCTGGCATGACAGGCTGGTAAGAGCAGGGGTAAGAAACCAGCTGGTGGGGGTCCTGCACCTGGCTTTAATAGAGATATGGGGCACAACTGCATCTCTGTGGTGGGAAACACAGAGGGGGAAGGCAGGACAGATACTCGAGGGGGAGGCAGAGCTAAAGGGTTACATATGCCCACTTTGGTGTGGGGTCAAGTAGGTACTATGTCTGCCCATAGCTATGGTCATCATTGGCACAAACAGTGCCTTTTCTAACTGCAGCCAAAACATGCTATTAATACAGCTTACAACTAGCAGCAGGAGCTTCTACACACGGTAAGCAGTGAAACATGCTTTTAACCAAGTGCCAGCAAAGAGAAACAAAAGTATTTGTTTCAGTTGCAGACATCCAAGTGTAAAGAAACAAACAAAAAAAAAACCCATGTCAACTCCATTTTCACTCTTGCCAATAAACTATCAGTGTAAATGTGAGACTGCACAGAGCCTTTAGGTTACCAGTTAAAGTTATGCACTCAAATATCTTGGTAAAATGCACAACTTTGACACTTCAGCGTTTGACCACCATGAAATGCTGAATTACACCATATTTGGCAATAAGGACCAGCATTCACAAATCCTCTCACTGCTCCTTCATGAAGAGGAAGTCTGTAAAACAGTTAACCAGGCAGTGACCCTTCCTGTTGGCCTGTTTCAGAGACACCATGCACATGCTCCATACAGCACATGACAGAGGGTAAGTTAATTTACTTGGGTGGAAACATTGGTGAATTTTGTCAAAACAGAGTTATCAATACATTCTGGGGACTCTGTCCTGTTTGTGGCCATCCACTTACATGACATGGCTTTTATGTGTTAACAGCAGGACGTGTTACAGCATTTATGGTGAAACTTCTCCTTTTTCCACTTTTCAAAACACTTCTACCAGATTTCCTGTGGGAAATCAGAAGGGTAAGGTGCAGTTACACACACAGTCTTCAACAGCAAGCACAACACCCTAGGACTGTCAAAAACCCAGGAACAGACAAGTTGAGGACTTTTTAACATTTCCCCTCTCCCATCACTTCTTCAGTATCTTCTCTCTCAAACTCTCCTGGTTCTTCTCTACTTTTTCTACCCACGTGGTCCAGTGAAGGGCTGTGCAAGATGCTTTCTTCACTCCCTGGAGTCTCAAGGCAGTCAGGAAGCTCCATGCTGACCTCCAGCACCACAAAGCCCACTGTTCTCACACCCCAGGCTTTTCCTATTCAGTATGGCATTCCCCACCATGCACTGCCTATCTCTTGTATGCATTACTGGAATAACTGCTACTGTTAATGGTATAAAGACAAGTTTGCAAATGTTAATGGTATAAAGACAGTCAGTTGCAAAGGTCAGATAAAAATCATAACTACTATCTATTTCATCAGCTAAGGCTCCTTGCTGCCTCCCAAGAGACCACATAAAAGATGACCTGCATTTCAAATGTAAGAAAAACATTTATACCATGGATGGCACAAGAAATGCAAATTTTCCTGAAGTTTTCTAAACATATTCTAGCACAGTCTAAGCCAAACACCAGAATATGTGCTTCAGGTCCCATTGATCTGAAAGAGCCTTTAAGAAAAAGTAGTGAAGCAAATTGCTGAACTGGAGCCAAACATTTAGAAACATTTGTCTTATCACTTTGTATAAAAAATTACAGTGCAAGAACACATAAGCAATGATTAGTTATATTATGACTTACAGACAGGAAAAATGCAGACATATATCTTGTTTGGATTTTCAGGTCCAGAAAGAAAGCACTGAAAATAGACTATTTATTTTGACCAAAGGATTCACATGAACTAGACAGATACAAGACTCAAAATGGTTATCTTTTCTTGCTACAAAGTAGGATGCAATTCCCTGATGTTTGGCAAAAGACATGGCTACTCTGCCATTTCCGAACTGCAAAGCTTTGGACAAACTGTGCTGTCTCCAGTCAATGAAGATGGAGTGCTATGCTGTACTCCTGTAATTTACACTACTCATTATCTGGGTGGCTAAACATGAACATTTAGCAAGCCTCCATGGAACCACTATGGTCAGCAAAAATCCCTTGCGTTACTTTATTTGTGAAAAATCAGAGCAACAAGTAGTTTGTTTAATCAACTGCTTTCTACTAAGTGCTTTGCATGTTGGCACTAAGTTTATTCACCTACTAATCTTATCAAAGCACAATGTCAAGAGAAAAATGACTGTAGGGAAAAAGCTCCTTTCTGTCACTGATAGATAGCAGATGCATACGTGTGAGTGATGGAGGGGAAACAGAGCTTACAGCTCTCTCCAAATCACTCACAGGAATGATCATGAGTGGTGTGCTGATGGGATGATGTGCCTGTGAATAGTTTAAACAGTAAGAGATAGATTATTCACTTGGCATGAGCCTTCTTCATGATCTTACTTCACCTCACCAACTGAACAGAGACCTTCTTGCTTTTCTGACCAACTCTGTAATCTCTTTCCAAAGCAATAAAAGGTCTAAACCAAATTGTTATGTAGTGTTATACATCAGCCAAAATCTTCAGTCAAGTCCCACCAAGTCCTGTACCACTGCATCAGTTATTCACCCTGGAGCCCACCACAGCAGCCATCAGCCCTAGGCACAGGTAGCAGAAGCAGTTTCCAAAACACCTCTTCCCAAGAGCTCCTCTCCTAATAAACCTTACAAATAAAGCCTTTTCACAGAAGCTTAGGGAGACGTGCTGTTGGCAGCTTTCTAGCAATGTTGTTTCAGCCTTCAGCTTTGTGACAGAAGGATTACAGTCATGACAAATCCAACCCAAAGCTTTAAATTCCCTCAAGCTGGTGGTATGCACACATCCTCCTCCTCCACAGATCTAAAACCAGCAACACTTACTCCTAGGCTTCTCTCCCTAACCTACTCACGCTCTCAAGCAAGATAGGTGAGTGCTGGTGCCAAGGGACCACTTGCCCCAGGCCTGTTACACAATGGGAAAAGTCAATCCAAATGCAAGAGGGGCAGAAAAAAGGTGAATACCTCAAAGAAACAAAAAGGAAGAAAGTACCTTAGTAAGAAACATTTGATAAAAGTATTAATCTCCTCCAAGTGTATCAAGTTTGTTCAGCAAACATCAAAAATTCATCTAATTAAAAATGCATTCATGCTTGGACCATCTCCTCCCTCTCTCATCCCTTCTACACACATATGGGAAGGACTTGCAGTAGTGTTGAACACCACCACCACCACCTCAGGAAAAAAACTTTTTAAAAAAACCTTTGCAACATGGAAGAGGATGGAGATGTAATAAATCAAGCAAATTTCTCAGGAAGCAACATGCAGGCTAAGTTTGTATTACATTGAGCCACCACCCAGATAAATTTGGAAGTCAAAGAAAGAAGAGTATACTGTGAAATCAAATAAAGACATTGGGATTAACACAGCTGGAATCCTTAATGAAAAAAACAGGCCAATTTTACTGTGTACCTCCTGCACTGCACCAGTGTTATGAGAATCAATGTCCATTTTAACATATACTGCTATTAGCAATGAACTGTATGTAATGGACTGAATTATTCATTAACAATTACCTTGGGAAAAGGCATACAAATATTAATAGCAAGGATCATTAGGAAGAAATTCTTCACAGAAAGGGTGATTAGATATTGGAATGAGCTGCCCAGGGAGGTGGTGGAGCCACCATCCCTGGAGGTGACTGGATGTGGCACTTAGTGCCATGGTCTAGTTGACATAGTGGTGTTTGGTCACAGGGTGGACTCAGTGATCTCAGAGGTCTTTTCCAAATTAATTGATTCTGTGATTCCATGGCCAGCTCTCCTCCCTCCCAAAATGCAAGCTCAGTGGGACAGGGCACTGAACTCTGAATCTTGTTATTACCCCAGTGGCTTTCCCAAGGATACTGCACCTTGTGATGCAGCACACACACACCCACGAGTGCAAAGGACAAACACTCCCAGTACAGACAGGCCTTAATGCCACCTGTATTACAGCTACACTGGCATTCAGTGAGCAGTCAGTCCTCATATAAAAGAAAACTGAGGCACATACTTATTTAGGGCTTGCAAGTGGTCAAGCTATTGGCCAGCACACACTCTGCAAGTCCCTGGCATTAAGAGCTGATATGGTACCAGCAAGAACTGCTACCAGAGCAGGCACAGCATGAATAAGAAGTTACTGCAGAAAATGCAAAACCAGTATAGGCGAGACTGTTGAAAACTTCATGGCTTTGCTACCACCGTGTAACACCAGAGTCTAGCAAGACTCATGAAGAACTGCTGGGCTGCAAAACTACAAACAAAAAAAATAATTGCCCTGGTGCCACAAACACATGCACAAACTCAAGATAAACAGACCATTCATATCTTTACATTGCCTGAGAGCACTGACATTTCCCCTCACTTACAGGATTAACCACCCTCTGCCTTTCTCTGGGACTAGGGCTGCAAAGCACAGGGACAGGCTCCTGGCACAGTGTGATAAAGGTCGCTGGGTGGATGCAGACTTCTCCTCTGGTAAGAGGGGGAAAGGAGGACCAAGAGAAGCCACGTGGCTGCCAAAGGTTCTGTGTAACACACACTGAAGGCAGCATGTTTTCGGCACTGCCTACCATGAAATAAGTTTGCTGGTGCACTACAATCAGGATTTTAAGAGTGATGATACATAACAAGCTCTGAATTCAAGCTACTTGCAGCTTCAACACCTGAGTATTAACTCAAACACCATTCCCTAAAGGCTTCCCCAGCTTCTGAACCCACTTACAGATATGTGCATCACTGTCTGTAAAATATTGATCCATTTCTCCAATACCCTGTCCCTGCTGAAAGAATTAATTCAAAAGATTCTCCAAGTGCCTCTTTCAGAGAAGTAGTTCTTTTGAAAGTTTCAAAAGTCATTGAGAATAATTTGATGAAGAACAAAAACAAGTGTTAATATGCCCAAGTTTATACTCATCTGATTGTCAAGTAAAAATTATACATTCCTGTGTATAATTAACCAGGCTAACTAATCTTGCTCGACAAACACAGATATAAACATCAGCTTTGACACTGAGCCAAAGCAACCACACTAGGATCTGTGCCAATGCTGAATTCTTCGGTCTCATATCATAAAATGACTTGTCTGTTGTATTTACAGTTCCAGTGGCTCTGGACTCTGCCGGCAGCTGGCCAGAAGAACAGATTTGAACTTATACATTATGCCAGAACATGTGCATTTGATTAGAAGAAAGAAATTATGCATAGTTCTTCTGGATGGTGGTATTCATCAGACCTCCCATTGTAAACTAATTGCAAGGCATGCTGCTACCCAAGTATCAAAAATACTTTATAAGGTACAATAAACCAGCATACTCAAGAGGCAGTACTGCTCTTCACCCTACTATAGCTAAAGTTTTCTGTTATCCCACTCTTCAAATCTGAACCTCAAGTCAGAAGATTCGGCATTTCACTGTGTTTTAATTGCAAAGGATAGAATTTGAATGTTATAGAACAGCACTTTTCTTTCTTCTTATATAAATGCAAAAATGCCTTACCTCATTACCTCTGAGTTATGAGGGGCTTTGTAAAACTACTCCTGTGACATCTCATCCATTTCTTCAATCCTCAGGAACAGAAATCTTGGTAACCATGTTTCAAAACCTACCTAGGAACACCTCATCATGTGATAGGCAGAAGAACCCACTCTGGTTTCCAGCAAACTCTCATTAGCTATGAACTGTCACCACAAAAGACCTACTTCTCCTGTGACCATCAGAGAAGGTCCACCAGGGCGGGATGAGCAGGGTGGTGTTATGGCAACAAGCAGAGGAAGCAAGTTTTTGAGAAGGTTCACATCCCACAGGGACTTCTGAATTAACTAATGTCACATTGAAAACACTTGTATTTAACTTCAGGCCATACACTTGACACGGAAAGTGAGCAGTTCTGTCCTGAGCTGAAAACATCAGTCACGTGCTCCCTTCAATACAGAGCAGCTCTTAAGACTGTGAATTCCTGCTTTATTTTCTAACCAGCGGGACTCACTGGGGTCCAGCAGGCTCAAGATGGGCTCAAGCTCCACAGTGGCAGCCCTGACAAGGATTTCAGCCCTTGGTGGTACCCAAGAGGTATCTGTGACTCAGAGCAGGAGGCGCAGCTGTCACTTCGAGGTGCAGAGTCCACGGAGAGCGCGGCCACACCAGTTCAAAGTTCCTGCCACCCCTCGGTGAGGACCAGGCAGCCGCTGGCAGCACGCCAGGCGCTGACTCAGCTCAGGTAGCCAGGGCAGCAGGCACTGACAGCACTGCTCTGGGCCCTGCCCAGCCGCCGAGAGCTGCTCCAGCAGGGCAAAAGGAGAAAAGGGGAATACCACGGCCTCTTAGCAGCAGAGGAGTTACCCAGGCACCCACCACAAACACAACCTTTACATTTCCACACACCAGCCAGCCAACCTGCTTCTTGCCATCCTCTGTACCCTGCCTTCCCACATCAGCAACTGCCAAGATCCCCAAGGCTCTGCAGAGTCTTAA
>VZRX01011062.1:296464-316912 GCA_013398075.1 Notiomystis cincta
TTTTTTTTGACAAGAGAATTTACAGATTAACTGCTTCACACTTTTTCAGGGCAGAGTTTTAAACATTTTGAGTCTTGCTTTCAGATTTTTCCTGCTGGAAAGCTAGACTACTTCAATGCCAAGGGCTGAACGGCAAAGGCCCCAGCAAGAGAAAGGGAGGAAGGGAAGAGTATTCTTTATATCAGTAAAGAGAAACTGTAAAACAGTACTTTTAATACCTCACAACAGGATTTGTTGAGCTGATGTCTCATGAAATAGTAAGACCATAACTGAAGTTCTACCTACAGAAGGTGCTTTTCTGATAATGTTGGTATGGTTATACAACCCCTCTGGCCAAGGGGCAGGTCGTGTTTGTACAGGGATGACACACCAGTGCTAGCACACCTTGACAGGACTTCTTAAGAGGTCATTAACCCCACCTGCCCTTCCCATCCCTCTGCTGCAGGTTTCAACTTCTCCTCTGCAGCGCTGGCAGAAGAGAATGTGAGTCTCTGCCTCAGCCCCTTCAAAAGTGCAAAGCCCAGAGCCTTGGATCCGCCTTCACTGGGGGCTTAGTTTTACACAGAAATAGCTGAGGCATCAGCAGCTGTACCATCATTGCTTTGCCTGCTGTGCAGGTATCAACTGCTGGCAGAGCAGCTGTGTTTTGGTGTGATGTCTCCTCCAACTGCAGCCACAAGACCTGACAGAGCTCCTTTGTCAGCACCCTTAATATTATGTCATACTGAAAGCAGGCATGAGGGCAAAGGCACCTGTCACAGCTTGAGCTGATCTAACGACTCGTTCAGCACCTTTTCCCCCCACACCTCTCTCTGCCCTTGCTTCAGCACACTTTGGACTCCTTGATGGCTGATCTCCTTTGCTAAGGTGGCAAAAAAGCAATCCTGAGCAAAAAATAAAGCGTCATTTGGGGAGTTAAATTATCTTAGGTCCAGTGAAGATGCACTGGAAGGATGGGAACCGTTGGGATTGACCCCTTTGGGCAGGAGTGAACGATTTGGTAAACAAGAAGGAACACCACCTGTCTGGCTGAGGAAATCTACAAGTTCATTGCCACAATCTTCACTGGCAGCCAGGCTTCCCATATCTCTCAGTCCCTGAGCCTCTAGCTGTGGGCTGGGGAGTAAAGTCCCTGCCACTATAAGTGAATAGCAGGTCCACATTCTGCTGATGACCCTGAACAGGCACAAGTCTCAGAGGCTTGATGAGATGCACCCTGGAGTCCTGAGGGAACTGGTGGGTGTTGTTGCCAAACAACTCCTCATATTTGAAAAGTCATGACTGGCAGATGAAGTCCCTGTTGACCTGGAAAAAGGGAAATATTACTTCTATTTTTAAAATGGGGAGAAAGGAATACTTGAGGAACTACAGACAGATGAGCCTCACTTCTGTGCCTGGTAAAATCATGGAGTAGGTCCTCATGGCAGCAATGTTAGGGCAGAGGCAAGACAAGGAGGTGAGCCAAGACAGCTTCAGTAAGGGCAAATGACACCTGACTAATATGGTGAGCTATGGCTGAACAACCAGAACAGTCAGCATGGAGTGACTGACCAATGTAATCTACCTAGGCTTTGGTGGGACCTGCAACATGGTTCCACACAACATCCTTAGCTCTAAATTGGAGATAGACAGATCTGAAGGGTGGACAATTCAGTGGATAAAGAAATGGATGGATGGATGGATGGATGGATGGATGGATGGATGGATGGATGGATGGATGGATGGATGGATGGATGGATGGATGGATGGATGGATGGATGGATGGATGGATGCATGGATGGATGGATGGATGGATGGATGGATGGATGGATGGAGCCAGAGAGATTTAGTCAATGGCTATATGTCCAGGTGGAGGCCAGTAATGAGTGATATCCCTCAGGGCTCTTTCTTGCCTTCAGTGATGACACAGACAGTGAGATGGAGTGCAGCCCCAGCACATTTGCAGCTGACACAAAACAGTGCAGTTGACACAGCAGAAGGAAGGGATATCACCCAGGGGAGTCTGGACAAACTTGAGAAGCAGGCCCATGAGAACTTCACAAGATTATCAAATCCAGGTGAACCTAGGAAGGGCAATCCCAGACATGAGTACAGACTGTGAGAAGAACTCATTGAGAGCAGCCTTGCAGAGAGGGACTTGGGGTTTTTTTGTGGTTAAAAAGCTGGGCATGAGCCAGCAGTGTACACTAACAGCCTTTAAGGCCAACTCTATCCCGGGCTGCATCAAAAGAGGAGTGGCCAGCAGATTGAGGGAGGTGACTGCCCTTCAGCTCTGCTCACATGGGACCCCACACAGAGTGCTGTCCAGATCTGGAGTCTTCAGCACAAGAGGCACATGGACCTCTAGAGCAGGCCCAGAGGAGAGGCACAAAGATGATCAAGGGGCTGGAGCACCTCTCTTATGAACACAGGCTGAGAGCTTGGAGAAGAGAAGGCTCTGAGGGGACCTCACTGTGGCTTTCCAGTACTTAATGAGGGCTTTTAAAAGAGAGGGAAAGGAACTTCTTATATGGGCAGATAGTGATAGAACAAGGGGTAATGACTCAAACTAAAAGAGAAGTGATTTAGATTGGATATTAGGAAGAAATTCTTCACTGTGGGGGTGCTGAGGCACTGGAGCAGGTTGCTCAGAGAAGTTGTGGATGCCCCATTCCTAGAAGTATTCAAGGCTAGGCTGGATGGGGCTCTGAGCAATCTGCTGTAGTGGGTGACGTCCCTGCCCAGCACAGGGTGTTTGGAACTAGATGATATTTAGGGTCCCTTCCAACCCATGGTATTCTCTGATAGCTCAGCCACCATTGGTATCTTCCCTTCCTTTCCAGCCATCCAGCCTGAACAAGGTTTCAGAGTTAGTTAATGTGTGATGAAACTTCCAGGTAGGCTTTGACTAGTCTAAACATCTGCTAAAGATTGCCTTGTTTGTAGTGGGCTGAGTATCTGATGCACTAGCATCTTCCAAATCCTTGTCTTGGGAAAAAACAACACTATAGGTGTTGTTATGGTGAAGGGAGCTCAGCTAGCTGTCAGCCACAATCAAGTGTTTTATCAAAGTCTTCCTGAAGCAGCTTAGGTGTAAAAATGGCTGTTTGGGAAGAGAGATTTCCAGCTTCCTGATAGGATTAAGTGCTCCTATCTTGTTCCAGCAGCTCCTGTGGAATGCCAAACCTTAAACTTTTACTGGCCTGTGATGCATCTCTTGTAGAGCAATGGATGTTTGTTGTGGCATGTTGTCAGCTGCTTGAGGAGCCCTGGGGTGTTCCAAACTGTCCTGCAGGGAGTTAGCAAGTGAGTAGAATGCAAGGAGAGCAAAGGTGTTTAGTAAATGCACTTCATGCACAGTCTGACAATATTGCACTAGGCAGTTAATTTTATGGCTATCAAGTATCATACTATAAAGAACTTGGAATTAAGTATGGCTATGAGGGGGAAACAGGCAACTATTGAGACTTTCCTTATGTAAATGGAGAAGTTCAATGTGGTAAATAAATAGCAAGGGAAAACAATAAATTTTGAGAGTATAATATCTTTGTAAAACAACATTTCAATGAATTTTAAATTGTTAACATCTTTGTAGGAATCTGAGTGTGCAGATATATATTTCCCTGTTTTAGACAGGTTTGTCTTACCTTTTTGTTTTGGATCAATCAGTTAAGAACTATATCGAGTGCAAGTACTTATGTTTGAAATTAAATAGAAAATTACCATAGATAGCATTATTATTAATTTAAAAGTTACTTCCTTTTTAAGTAGATGTTCATCCCCAGAAACCATATCTCTTTCTCCCAAGTGTATCTCAGTGTTTCTGGAATTAAACAGTAAATCCTGATGACAGAGAAATAAACCTGTCCCAAATAGTGCATTGTAACAAAATAGAGGATCTGTCCGGGAAAACAATAATCCACAGTCCTTTGATCAGAAGACTGGAGCCATAGACATGTTAACTGCATTGCCAAGGATTTCAAGCCAGAGAAATATAACAGTCAGAAACATAAATTTTGACAGACCAGAAATCAAAGTTCTCAATATTAAAGATATTTCTTCTGATAAAAGAGATCTTGAAATCTTTTCTATATCTTTTCTTTCCAAAGACATCAACTGAGCATTAATATAGATGAAGAAGAATGCCAAAAATTAAGTGTTTAAAATCTCTTCCCTGCTGGTTTGCAGTTGTTGAGTTTTCATTTTTCTAGTTTTCCCACAGCTACCAAGCAAAACAAGAAGTAAGTGTGTGATGTAAACAGAAATCAAAATGAAGGTATTTGAAGATGGACAATTTTAGGGATCTGATTTGCCACTTTTCCTGTTCTATTAGTTAATGAATGAGCAGTCATTTATTTTCTGTATTTTATAATTAAAGTCACCACTGTGCAATTGTCAGTACAGGCAAATAGGCAAATTTAATTTCTGAGAAATCTCTAGCTGGCAAGAAAAATTACAGTTGACTTTCAGCAGTTACTGAAATGCCAGTAAGAGAGTAGAGCTCTCTGGGTTGGGCTGTTGTTGACTTTTCTCTTTGGGTGTTTTTTCCTCTGTGTGTGTGTGGTTTGGGGGTTTTTTAATTTTTTTTTTTAAGTTGCTGAATTGGAGACAACAAAAGATCTTGTAAGGGAAGAAAATCAGAATTCTGGTTCTTCTTACCTGTTTTGGATCAATATGAATACAAAAATAGTCTTCAAGGTGGGGGAGTGTGATTTTGCTTTATCTTATTTCATCCCCTTGCCTTTTTATTTAGGTAGTCCTTACCTACAAGTGGAATAGTTTTAAGCAACTGAATGAGCATACATTTTAAATCTTATGCCTTATCTCTCAAGAATTATGGTCCTCCATTTTGTCTTTAGATTAAGATATGATCCAGGTTAAACAAACAAACAGAAACCAAGATTTTTTTAAAGTGCCTGAGTGAAAAGTTGAAATGTTTCTAGACTACTTAAGATAATTAAAGAGGTGTGTATCTGCCCTTTTATTCCTATCCTACAAGTATAGGTCCTTGTGCTAAAACATAGACTCAGAAAGATAATAAATCCCACAAAATTACAAGGCATAATCATTTTATTAAAAATAGAATTAGCATTTTTACATAAAGATCATAATAAAATATTTTGGATTTGGGGTTCTGTCATACAAAATTAATACAAATGTAAGCTTTTTCTATATTTTAAGTTCAATGATTAGGAACAGATGTTCAAGCACTTGGACATCTTACCCTATGTATAATTACTAGAGCTGTCCTCCTAATCATAGCATGCAAAATTGATCACTTACCATACCTAATTAAAGCAATTTTTCCTCCTAATACAGAACCATGAAAATACTGTTCCTTAAATTCTCTTCTAAATGGCTTGCTAATAAAACTTACACAAAAGATTTGTTTTCCTCTCTTAAATTAATTTTTCTAATAAAACTCATCTATTTTGTAGGACATCTGCCAGATGTTAACTCTGAGCAGTAGTGCCTAAGTTTTACTTTGGCTGCATAAAATGTAAAATACACATTGATGTAAAGTTATAAAATTGATAATTTATACATATAAAATAAATAGTTGTACTGCCAGCCTTACAACAAAACTGCAGTTAGTTTGTCCTGTACACATTTCTAAATGTCCTCATGGCAGGGCATAGGGTTTGATCTATTTAAAATATGACTTTTTTTTTTTTTTTTTTGTAAATAAAATTGAATCAAAATCTTGGCATTCATACATTTCTGAGGGTCTTGTGGGTGGCTACTGCTTGTTCACGCATTTGATTATCTGATAAACAATTTTTTTTCTTATTGCAATTTTTTCTGCCTCAAGCACTGTTAGCAAGCTACCCAACCACACAGTAGCAACAAAAATCAATGCTATTGTGTGATTTTCATAAGTTAAGAGTTAACAGCAGCAGTCACATCGTTATTGATCACACCTGCACAGCTTTCAGCTCATGTTAGCCAAACGCTGTGCTATTCCTCCTAAACCTGAAAGTCCTTGTCCTGGTGTTTGAACAGTGTGCACAAGGCTTTACCATCTCTGACATGGGGCTCCAGCTCTCTTTGCTGGCCAAATGACATCACTTTTCACAAATCACTTGCAACTCAGCAAATAAACCAATACTTGTAATTAAAACCTGCCTTTTCAAACATACTTTGCTGTTCCCAGCTAGCCAGTAGTATCTTTCCTCAGCAAAACTTTCTAAAGGCAATGCAGAAAAGAAAATTCAAGCCTTCATACAGGGCAGAAAAAAAGAAGACTCTGAAAAGAATTATAAGTATTGTGGAGAAATACTGTCAATGTATTTTTTCATAAGAGTTGAAATTATTTTTGTGTCCTATGGGAAAAGGTAAAAGGAATTTGTCTTACAGGAACAAGATGGTGACTTAAGTGATAAATTAGGGGGTTTAATGGAAAAAGGCCTTGTGTAATGACTGTCTTGCCTAATTAGTTATAAAAGCAAAAGGAGTGAAAAATATCATAACCAAAAGAGGTGACCAGTTACTTCATTCATATATATTTAAAGCATTGATTTTGTAGGCAAGCCAATGTTCCTACAACTCATAGCAAGGATCCAGTTACTCCTAATTTATTGTCAGAATGGATTAATTGACTTTAATTCATGTTTTTCATCATTCTTCCATAGAGGTTGATGTTTTTTCCACTGTCTGTTGACTATGAAATGTTGGCATGTCAGGATGCTAGTATGTTCAAATAGAATCCTCGGGTATTGCAACCATAATCTCTCCTTTGAAGAGGGACATTTTTGTCACCAACATTTTTTTTCATGAGGGATCTTTTGAGCTGCCTTTCCTGAACAGACATTGCAGTAATTAGACTCAGTTCAAAATGTCATTCTTACTTAATAAACAGATCAATCTCACTTTGCAGTTCCTTCATTGCCTTTCTGGGGATTTCCAAGTCAGAGGGTAAGTAGCTATTTACTGCCAAAAAACTAATGGAGGTTCAATAGCAACCTCAAGGAAGTCAAGTCTGGACATCCCAGAGCAACACTACCTTTGGGAATGTGGGTGCTCAAACCAGAGAGGAGAAGCTTGTATCTCCAGTGGAGATTTACCTAGATTAAGATAATTTGAGCAGATACAGGTAGCTGCCTTATCCAGAGACTGGAGCAGCCAGGCACTTCTTCAAGGCATTATGTTTGTGGTAAATGAGCTCTACATGATTCATTCCTTAGCAATTTTCTGAGAAAAATATCCAATTTTTTCTGTATGTATGGAAGAAATATAAACAGAGAATACCCATGACTAAACTTGTCTCCCCATTGTGTGGTTGTGAATGGAAACTTCATCTGGGTTCTTATCTGCACTGCTGTGCTGTGAATGATCAGATAGTGTGATCTGAAGAAAAAATCCTGTCTTTACAATTGTTCCTTTTCTCCCTTCCCTAAGGAAGAAAGAGGTGTTTATGTTTTGCAAAGAAAGATTTTTGGCAAATGACTGCGCCTTTACTTAACTAGGAATTACTGATGATGCCCTCTGGCTTGGGGGTGAGGAATCACCTGAAGAGATCTGTGCCACACTGCATTGTAATTTTAGAGGTTGATTACATTATTTGCTTAGGCTTGATCTAGGTATGAGTCTGTCCTGCAGTCCCAGGAGAGTATTCTTAGGGTCATGTTATATCCCAGGAGCTACTCTGCCTTTATAAGTAAGAGCAAACTGCCTGATGAAAAGTCCACTGAAATCTTGTGTGTGACTCAGTCAGGTCTTGGGGGGAAAAAGGGATTTCTTCTAGCAGATGTATTGCTTTTATAGAGGCCAGATTATCAATAGGTTATAATGTATTGATCCTAGAGTGGATTGATTCTTGTTAATCTCTTTTCTTGACATTTTTATTCCAAACTTCTGTCTTTTCCATGAAATACAGAAAAGATAAATCACCATTTTAAAGATAGTCTTTAAAGTAAGCTGCTGTTTCATCAACAAGCTGTCTGAGTGCATGTGTATTATTAAATATGAGACCAGGAGTAGATACAGCATCAATGATAAGGATAGGTTGATTTTATAGAGAAAACTGGATCATCCCATTAATCTGTCTAATACTAGCAACACACATTTTAGTGCAAATGAACTATGCACTAAGCCAAGAACATAGATAAGATCTGGGTCTCTGTGTGCACGTATATTTAGATGTATAATAGCTAAACTGCATACTATTTTATGCTCTGGGATCCACAGTGACTTTCAAAAGGCCTTAAAGGTCAGGGAAAATAAGTTTGTTCTGCAGGGTCATGGCTGAGAAAGTGATGCAATCACGACAGAATTGTTCATCAGAGCACAGAAATTATGCCACGAGCATTTACTTTGCTCTGGTAGAAATGTATGTGCATCCCACCCATCCCTATCAGCACTGACACATCCTGCTGACACTTTGGCACACTTTTCTAGTAGTGCAAACCCCTCCCACTGGGCCACAGCCACATCAGAGCAGTGGAAATGGTGACTTACACTGATAAAGCCATCTCAGGGCAGGTCACATCCCACAGTCGAGTGTCTGGTAAATGTTTTGAATGCTGCTATCCATAATTCAAAGAGAAAGTGATGTTAAAAGAGTTCTTATGAGATGCTACATTCCCCTTTCTATTCCCTGTCAATGAACATGAGCTACGTGGTCAGTAAGGTGCAGAGAGGAAGTTATGGATTGTCTTGGACAGAAAGGCAAAGTACAATAAATTGAAAGCCCAGCATTGGTCCATGTCCAACCCTAACACAGAGACAGAGCCTAGAATCTCACTCAGATACATGAACTTTTATGACTCCACAAGAAACAAAACTCAGCTGAACATTAGGTACTCATGCTCTCTGTCAAATTCCTGAAGAATAACCTTGAATTCAAAGTAATGCTTATTGAACTGAAATTTTGAGTAAGCATCTCTGCCTCTACCTTGCCAGCTGATAAAAACATATATGAGTGAAAATGTGGGAATCCTATCTTTCTTCCAGCTCATTCACATTCTTTCAAATTATCTTCCATTTCCTCTCTAGCAAGATTTTTTTTTCTGATTCTCCACTATCCAAAACAAACAAACAAACAACCTCCAAAAGCCCAAAGATTTTCCCAAAAATAGCTCATAACTTTCCTCAAACTCACTAAAATCCTCTTTTACAGCATGTCAGTAATTTCCAATGAGTGGTCTCCTCCACCCTCACATAACACCCAAAGGCAGCTAATTATTGCCAAAAGCTGAATGCAAGAGCAAAAGGCAGTGCTTGGCGAGGCAGCATTTTCAACTCAGTTATATAGTACACAATAATTTGTTGATTTTTTTAAAGATTCGATCCATTAATGAAAAATATTTAAATCATAAAGTGAATTATATAGTATTTTTATGACAAAAATTATTTTCTGTAATGCCATGATACAGAAAAGCAGAGGAATAAATTATATGATAGATGCATGCAAACCACACTTACTGATTATGTTACGTGTGGTGTGAAATGTGATGCACACAAATAAGCAAATAAGGGAAAAGACATCTAAGACCACTTACAGAAATTAAATTACATTCTTTCCCAGATAACATATGTGGGGCTTAAGTAGAATAGGATTTTTTTTTTCTGCTACAAACTCAGTCACAGGTAAGTAAACTTATGTGTGCATGAGAATCCCCCCTTTTTTGTTCAGACACAGACTTGAGGAGTGGATTGTGCCATGCATGTTTCAGGTCATGCTCTGTCTGTCTTCACACGTGATAGAAGTGCTGCAAAGGCAGCATTTATTGAGGGCCTGGGAAGTAGTGGCATCATCTATGGTGATATTAGGATAATATTAGAGCGCTCTAAGGAGCCTCTCTGATCCCCAGTGCAGACACAGTGATGAACCACTACTGGAGAGGGAGAGGGGAGGGAGCCACAGAAGCCTCTTGGCAGAAGCCTCTAACAACTCACTGGACGTAGCCACACTCATTCCTGTACTTTATAGCTATGGAAACCTGTCAGCACTCATGTATTTAAAGGCAGGATTTCACAAGATGCTTAACATTTTGCCAGCACTTCACACAGGAGGAAACTGAATGTGGCAAGAAAGGAAAATGTTCCTCATATCATTCCACCAGCTCTTCTCAGAAGGCTGTAAAATATATTGGCTTAATATTTTCCCAGCTTGTGTCTTGCCACTTAGGGATTTCTCTTGAAAGATACTCCCTCAAGGATTCTGTCTGGAATAGTTCAACATCCTTCACTAAATACTTCTTCTGCTTATCCCTCCCTGTCCCTTCAGATCTTTATTCCCAGGAGTTTTACAAATGCTGATCTTGCACAGTAAAGAAAAAAATACTCAACACCCAGGGCCTTAAATGGAGTGTTTACTTCAAACTGTAATAAAGGTTTAAATATATGTCTTTAACTGGGAAAATGAAACAACTAGGAACAATTATCTGGGTTTATTTTTTCCACCCATGACCTCAAGAAGCAAATTTCTGCAATCTCTTACTACCCTTCTGAAAAATTTCTGTCAAGGTTGTAACCATAGGAGAGGCAAAAAAAAGAGTGGTGAGCATATATTTTGTAATCTTATGTCCAGAGGCCAACAAAACAACAAAAGTGGTAAATCCTATGATATGTAGTGCTTCACAAAGAGAGTGGTAAGTAACTGGATTTCTTCTGCAATCTAGTATGGCCATCCAGCTGGAATGGCAAAAAAATACTGAAAGACATGCAGCTGGATGCAATCTGGACAAGGAAACACAAGACAGAACTACTTTAAACTACAATAAGGAATACACTGGCAAGGGCAGGAAATATAAGCCCAGACCTGTAAGAGCCAAATCATTGCCACCAGATAATACATACATCACTCTCCATCAAGTCACCTCCTCCCTCTTCTGTGGAACTCTCAGTTGACTTCATCATCTTACAACAATGCCTTGTTAATAAAGTTCAAGAGTTTTGTAAATCAATACCCTTTTATTGTAAGTGTTAACCATAACAATAGATAGGAGATGAACAATAGAGGGAGTAGAGATAAGCACCAGGGTGCAGCCTTACAATCAATTTTATATCATGATCACCTACTTTCAAATTAGGGCTGCATTCCTCATCACTACCCAGACTGGCAGTACACCCACAGGCCAAAAGTGAACTTCATGAATTTTATGTACCAAAACCTAAACAGGAGAGGTAGTCTTGTGTATTTTCCTTGTTCAACTTAAGACATATTATAAGCCATATCCACTTGCCTGTTGACTTTTTGCAGAACAGCTCCACACCCTCTGTGATCACCTGCCACTTGTCTTCCTTAGCAGGAAGAGAACATTGCATTTCATCAGACTGGAAAAGAAGAGAGACAAGCAGGGACAGCTCTTATCTTGATTAGCATCATGAATATCAATTAGGTGATCAAGGGAGGGAGAAGTCCTTACTAACAGCTTTGCCAAATGCTTCCTGAATTGCCTAATGATCTTCTCCACCCCAGGCTGATGGTACTGAGGCATTTCCAGTAACCTGCTAAGTGGGAGTTACTAGCTCCCAGTTATCTTCCTGGAAGGTGGGTGAGAATGTCTAAAAATAGCACCCACAAGCAATCAGGAATTTGGAATTAGTGCTTGTAGGAACTCTAGTCTCCTTGTACATTTTCTAGCTGAAAATCCACAGCTCCAAAGACATGATGCACCCAGGGTTTTTTCGTTCCATTGCTGGCCAATATAATAACCAGATTCACCAAATTGTTCATCTGCCTTGAAAACAACAGCACTCACAAGCAGTTATGCTTCATTCCTCTCAGGCATGTTCTCCACCCTTGGGCATACTCTTCCAGAGTCCTTCCTATTACAGCATGCTGACCTAGGATAGGAAAGGGCTTAACTATGCAGTCCTCATCCCTGCAGGTGATGATAGGCTCAGCAAGGAGACAGTCAAATAAATTAACAGGCTAAACAAAGCAAAAGTCAGTGTTTGAACCTCAGCTGCCACTACTATGAGGAGAGCTGGTGTACTGGCTCAAGACCATCCCTGAGGACTGGCTGCAGGGTGCAGGGTCCCTTTGGTGGCTGTGGGGAGAGCCTGCCAGGCAGCACTCCTGGGAACCTCAGCAGGGGCTGACCTCCCTTTCCAGGGGAGCTGCTTTGAGCCAGGTCTCTGCCATTTGCTTCCCACCTGAGCTTGACCATCCCTGGGCTGTCTGACCTTGGCTCCCCTCACTAGGGGACCTAGGCTTGATCCTGGCCCCACATCTCATCCCTGTCCCCTTTGCTCCTCAGCCTGCCCCAGACCCTGGCTGGAGACGGTGGGATGGCCCTGTCTGGGATGCCCTGCCCTGTCCTGCCTGCTCCCAGGACCCTGATGCCCAGAGTGGCCCCACTGCTGACCTCTCTAATGGGCACAGCTGCAGCAACATCAAGGACATTGGTTATTCACACATGGTGAACTTCTGCACTGCAATGTGGAGAGCAGAGCTGGGACATAACAGGCCTCAGAGCCAGCCACCCCACCAGTAACATTTTGTGGGTAAGCAAAATGGACCACCTTGTGCCTCACTAGTTGCATTTTTAGCCAGTTTATGTGCAAATTCTGAAAGACAGAAGCATTAGTATGTGGCTTGTACTAATACAGGTGTATCTGATGCCACCACACACCACAGCAGACAGGCCACGACTGGAATTGTACAGTCCAGTGTCCTACTCCTATTTAGGTCACTCCTAAAGAAAATGTAAAAGAAAAATTGAAATGTTCCTGAAGAGGATCATAGGAATGGCAAGAAGCCTGCTTTATACGGAGTCCAGTGAGACTGTATTACTTCACAGGGAGAAAAGTCTGTACTTTGGTACACAAACACACAGAACAATCCAATGGCTAGATGCCAAAGCTTCAACTTCAGATTACCAATAAGGGACACAGCAAAGGGAATAACTTACTCAATGCAGAAACAAAGTTTTCAGCACTTGAAGTGAACATCAGAAACCTTCCAATATCCTCTGTCTTGACCCAAGCTAGGGACTAAACTAGGAAGGATCACTGTGAAAGTTCACTGGTTTCTGCTATGCCTATGGGGAGATGATACTTTCCAAGGGCTACTCCATATGTCAAATTCCAATTATTAAATTGTTTATTTCCCCAAGAGTTTGACATGAAAAGATTATTTTAGGTTTTTTATAAGAGTAAATACCTTTTACCGAATTTGAGTAAGATGTTGGACAGTACTTTGCCCTTGATCCTAATTTGAGAAAGAAAACAGAAGAGAAAGGCAAGGGGAGGTGATCCTTCCCCTCTACTCAGGACTGATGAGACCACACCTGGAATACTGGAATACAAAATCCATCCAGATTTTGGACTGCCCAGTATCAGAGAGATATGACCATACTGGAGACAGTCCAGTGAAGGGCCACAAAGATGGTGAAGGGACTGGAGCACCTCTGCAGAGGAAATGCTGAGAGATCTGTGGCTGTTCAGCCTGAAGAAGACAAGGCTTGGGTGCATCTCCTCACTGTGCACAAATACCTGGAGGGATGGTGCAAAGGGGGCAGAGCCAGACTCCTTTCAGTGGTGCCAAGTGACAGCAGCAGATGCAATGGGCACAAAATGAAACACAGGAGGGTCCATCTGAGCATAAGGAAACACTTTTTATACTGTGATAGTGAGTGAGCACTGGCACACAACCAGAGAGGTTGAGGAGTCTCCATCCTTGGAGATACTCAAAACCTGCCTGGACATGGTCTGGGGCAGCCAGCACTAGGTGGCCCTGCTTGAGCAGAGAGTTGGTCCACATGACCTCCAGAGGTCCATTTCATCCTCAGCCCTTCTGTTGTTCTGTGTTTCTGAGAACAGGCAGGACCACTGAGTAGCCATTAGAATGGCTTGCATATATTTTTGAAAATGACATTCCATTACTATTTTTCACTTGTACCAAAGGTGTTTTTTTCTCTCTGGTCTGTGGAGTTAGACTTTCCTCCGAGTTTTATCAGTAGAGACTGAAGCCAGATTAGTCAAAAAAACCTGTGATATGTTGTCCTTCTGCTAATCAAATAGGCATCTTTTTGATATGGTGCCATTTATACCTGGGAACATAATGAAAGGAATCCTATGTGAATTGTCCAGCTGGCCTGTGCCAAAATGCTTCCCAGCATAAAAGCACTAATGCCTTGAAATGGATGAAAATATTCCATATAAAACACCATATCCTGTCCCTGTTCTAACACTAGAAGGGTTAAGCCTTCTATTCAGTTAAATTAACAAAAGCACTGTTACTATTTCCTCCTTGCTTGCCAGCATGGTTTCCTCTGCAGTAACATCTGTGACACCACAGAATTTTTTCAAGACCTAATTAGTAATGTTAGAAGAAAATGTTAGTTCACCAGATAGTTTGGGGAATAATATAATTTTTATGTACATATATATGTTTGTTTAGCATCTTGAGTCTTCTTCATGGCCCTGTGAATCTTGTGTGGCAGCAGCCCTGGAATGCCAAAATAATCCAGGGAATTTCTGATCACTAAGTTTAGTGCTAAAGAGCCAGTGGTTTCAGTATGCTGCATTGTTTAGATGGGAGGTTAAAATCAGAGGTCAGACTAAGTTGCTTTTCTGGAAAACCAGTCTAAATAGAGTTAGGGTGTGCAAGTTCCATTTTTACTGCCTGGTATTGGACTGTGGAGGCAGGACCATGGAAAATGCAGAACAGTTTATTTAGGAGAGCAGTAGCTTGGCTAGGAAAAAAAAAAGACATTAAGTCAGTTTTGTATTTCTAATTCTCCAATCATTAAAATATTTTCTGTCACCAGAAGGAGAGGTGTTAAAAAGAGATCACTGGCTTAAGGAAAATACATTGATCAAATTCTTCAGAAAAACAGAGCCCATACATAAATTTAATTCCTACATCTTCAAAGGAGTCTGCTTATACAAACTGTCTTATATAAATTAAAATGTTCAAATTATCTAGTTCGCTGTAGTTCCCTAAAATGAAATGTATCCCACTTCAGTTTTATATATTGTTATATCTAGAATTTTCTTTTCAACCCATGTTAATGTTTCTCTTGTTCAGTCCTTTCTATCTCCTGAACTATTTTCAGTGGATAAGAAACTGACTTTTAGTCATATTCTAGCGCCACCAAAGTGATCTTAAAGTCTTTCCCAACCTTTGGTTGTATGATTCTTTAGATCCATGACTGCTGAGTTTGGCCAGAAATCTGTGCCTTTAGAATACTAGGGCAGAAATCTGCTGTTAATGGCTGTAGCTATGCCTATAAAGACTGTGAAATAAAACCAGAGTTGTGCAATCTGCTAGACTTATAAATAAATTTATTACTGTCACTGGAAGTAGCAGCCCACCACTGGGAAACAGAATTTAAAAATAATTGATTTTAGCTGTATTTACATAATCAGGGCAAAAGACAGGTAAATCAATAATAAATTTTAAAAGATTACTCAAATACATTCTTCTATGACCTGTGCCAGATTCCAATAATGAGAACAGTCTAACAACAAATATTGTGAAATGAGCCAAAGAAATAAACCCACATCTCCATCTGCTTTCTTTTACCCAATCTTTTTGTAATCTCACCAGAATAATCAAATATGATAATGTGAAGATAATCTGGAAGTTATAGAAAGTAGTTATGGGAACTACAATCAGTACCAATTTCTCTACACCTTTTCCAGACCAGCTAATATTTTAGATGGCTTCTCTTGGGTAACCTAAGAAGGTTCATAAACCTGTAGTACAGAATACTGTTTTCTGATCTTTCATGCAAGAACTCTTGGTGCCTTATATTTACCTAGCATAACCTTTGACTATGATTCAGTAGTAGATCATAAGTTTTCCACAAGCAATTTTTAAAGCCCTGTGTTTATGAAGCTGGTCGCGTGTTTATAAAATTGTGTAGCATGGATTTAATATTATACATAGAACTGATAAATCAGTGTATATGAGAAAGACAAGTTTTCCTACCTATGCTACTTAATTTGTGCTGAGGACAGTTATAGGTAAGTAAGAAAAAGCTGAAGAAAATAATATAGGTTTTCCAATACAATACACCTGACATCATTCTTTCCCTATGCATATTTAGATAGACACAGTGCAGAACATGAACTCCTACTGGCAGTAAGCAGAAGTATAAAATGGCAGTGAAACTGGTAACTTAACTGGCAACTTAAGCATTTCCAAAGAGATTGCCTACTGTTCAAGGCAGGATACTTTCAACAATCAAAGAAAAATCTATGCAAGTTCATTTTGTTAAAGGCACTGATTTTCTACTAGCAGGATGTACTGCATTTTGGTATTTTGTGGCCACTGGTGCTATTCCATTGTTCTGTAGAAAAAATCATCTACAGAATTGTCCATTTCTTTTTGCAGTAAGGACAAAATAAGCTTTCCACATAAATTAAACTAGATTGAGATTGTATATTTAAAAAACCCAAAACATTCCCTTCTGATGCTATCTGAAAACAGCAGCAGGCTGCATCCTCTACTAGCACCTTTTTACATTGAAAATATTGTATGTATAGGAAAGGTAGCTGACAATTGTAAATTAGTTATTTTATATACTGAAATGGTAAGTCAGAATTACATAAAGAAACAGAAACCAACAAAAAAAATTCCATAAACTGCATTTTAATATGACAAGAAAAGACTAGGCTTATGATGACAAAGACCAAGCAGAATATGTATACTAGCAAATTTTTAGTAAATGTGCACTAGGGCATAACATGAAAGTTGCTTTGTAATAACAAAATTTCTCTCACCTCGAGGTGAATTTGATGCTGAAAGACATTTCTATGAACAATATTATTTTCTGGAAAAAAAAAAAGGAGATAATCATAATGACTCTTTAATTGTTAGCTGAGACTTATGACAAAATATGTCTGCACCCAGAGTTGCTAATAGCACTCAGTTGATGTAGGTCTTTGTTCCTTCCACACAGCTCAAGCCACATGAGGATAACATTGACCTTATTTCAAGGAAGAATTATTCATGTCATTTCTTTTAGTTATAGAGGTTGTTCACCCAGTCACGCCTGACTGAAGTAGAAAGGATGGATTTACAAATTCAGTGCCAGACACACTGGGTTGACACAGCACTTCATTTAATATGTAAAATTAGTTCCAGAGCCATGAAAGGCAGAGGAAGAGACAGATCCAGCATGCTCACTGAGCTCTATGATATGAACTCTACTATCATTTAGGACCTCAAGCTGTCAACTTCTGTAGTCTCTCCCCTGTAGACTTTTTCTCTCTATCCTTAATACAGTCCATATACCTGTCTTGCACAGTGCTCCATAGGTCATTTGTTTTCTTTCCAGTCCCACTATCATCTCTGCACTACCATCTTTTGCACAACAGAAGCTCCAAAAATCTGGCATTCTTGAAGAGGTCTTTAAAGGATTGCCCTTTGAAAAGTAGACTCATTCCCTACCGATAGTCACCAATCCTTCTCTTTTCTTTAAAATCTAGGGAAAGAAAGCCATGTTAAGCTGATAACTAAATTCAAGATATCTACAGTCTTCACAAGAGGATATCCTTCATGTCTTCCAGGTCTCCTTTCCCTCTTCCTTAATTCCATTTTTACTGCTAATTGGGGTTTAGCCAGGGCAACTACTTGTAAAACAAATGGCTAAAATTACAAGGAGTCCAAACCTTTCTGGTCTTATGTGTGAAATGAAAGATACCTCTGCCTAGCAACTGATGCTCCTTACACTTGGCACATAGACCTTGGGATAACTCAGGCTACCCCTAAATTCCTGTTGAATCTGTCCCTAAGAGAAGAAATTGTATTAAATTACTTTCTTTCTGATTAAAGGGTATCCATGTAGTAAGATAAGTAATGTTCAACTAGACTTTGGAACCTCGTTCAGAGTAGACAAATATTCCTATATACAGAAGCTTTAATGGATTTTCCATGCAGGTACTAGTCAAGCCAAGCCCTGTTCAACATTAGAGTGTGCATTACATTCATAAGACACCTTATTTTGCAGATATATCTTCTGTGTTGTCCACTTTTGGTAAGATATGTTTTGGGGCATAGCACTGGCTGCCAGTTGTCTTAATATTTATTAAGTGACTCATAAAGATCAGCAAATGACAAGATTTGCTTGTTCTGTCACACACCATTACTTGAATGGGCATTAAGCAACCAGCACTTCTCACATTTTAGTCCAATGTGACTGCTGTTTTCTGCAATGATACAAGAACAGTAACAGGTAATAACTACCTCATGACAAGCTTACTTTGTGGAACCTGAGAGCCCAAGCAGTGAAGGGATTAGTAGTGCTGCTTTTATAGGTCATTTTGATATTAGTATGGAAAGCAGCTAAATGAACAAGATGGCAGTTTTTCACTTGAGTATCTTTCTATTTCATCTCTTTTATGTAAGTGCATCCATTTCTGTGTTTATTCCACCATTTACTAATACAGGAAATAATTGTGATACTTTCTTTCAAATAGAGCTCTGCATCGTTGACTCTATTTTATCTTTGCTGTAGTTATGCTAACAAAAACAAGTATATGAGCTATGAATGGTCTTGTCACAGCCATTATCTTTCTCCTGATGGCTTTTTGAGTTCAGCGTGAACTATTTACATGTACCTTTTGGAATCACACAAACAAGGGCAGGGAAGGACCTCAGGAGGTCACCCATTGCCTCTCCCTGCTGCAGGGCAGAGATAAAGAGCTAAACCACAGCTAAACGATCTGAGAACTCCCTAGCTGTTACCATCTGACCCCTGTCTACACAAGAGCTGCTGGTGGCTGTTTACTTCAGCTTCAAGACCTCATTTTTATAGCTGCTGTAACCTGAATAAAGGATGTGATCCATACTATGCATTGCAGATACAGCTCTTCTCATTCCATGCTCTAACAGTCTCCTTTCACAATGCTCTTTGTCCTTTGCAGGTCTGGAAATCTACAAACTGCAGTGGAAAGAAGGGCATTTCCCCTGTCCCTATAACCACCCTATGATCTACAAATAGTTTCATCACTCTCTGTGTCCTCACATAAATCCTCTGCTTACACAAGCCTGAGCAGTTATAAATAGCAAGACATGATATCATGTCTTAAAAAAGCCACAGAACTTCCCAGGAAACCAATTGCCCAACAGAAAATGAAGGAAAAAGGGCAAAACTGACCGTAATGTAACAGGTAAGCAAAATTAGTGAGACTCAGATTCCTGCTTTCTTTCATTTGCAAACTGCTCAGACATAAGTGTCATTTTGAAAATGGAGTTTGCTGAGGCCACACAGAGCTTTCCCTGAAAATCCTTTTGTATAGTGGGAATTCCACTGGGGGAATGTGACTTGGATAATGAAGTGGTCTCAGTGCTGGTGGTCTCTGTTCTAGCAAAATACTACTTATCCATATGCTGGGCTTATTCCTGAGGCATGCATCATCTTCATACTGCCAGGTATTGGTAAAATTGCTGTGGCAAGGCATGTATGTGATTGTAGGAACGTGTGTGCAACTATCCACAGCAAAACCACAGCAGGGGAGCAAAATTCTACTCACTGAGCAGGAATTTTGCCAGCAAGTCTCAGATTTCATCCTTGAGATTGCTCCTCTCTTAGAGTTGTGGATGAGGTAGAAAAGTGTTACTGGCTTTGCTTCAGAAGGGGGACATCAGACAAGGAGTAAACTGCTTTATCACTGTTGCTGAGGGGGTCCCATAAATAATCTCAGCTCACTGCCTGAGAAACCTTGTCCTTGTGCTTTTTTCTGGTAGAATAGCATCAGCAAGCTTTACAGTTTAAAACCTTGTGTAGGTTTTGTAGGGTTTTTTATCCCCCTTTGGGTGGGACTATCCTGCTGCAATGTGCTCACAGGATACAACCAACAGAACTCAGGGTAATCCCAGGGAGACAAGCCTGACAGTGAGGAACAGGTTTAGAATAACCAGAATGGGAACAGATCTGAAGTCTAATGGCACATTTCAAGGGCTCTAAATATACAGGGTCCTTTAGAAATTTTGAGCTTCACCATACTGTGTAGCAAGGACAAACCAGAGTATAATTTAGGTTGCAAAATACCCTTAACACTGAGTCCAACTGTAAACTTAACACTGCCAAATCTACCACTAAACTACAATAACCGTACCACCTACTTAAAAATTAAAGCCTCATAGCCACCTTGACAGAACTCAGACCCCAGTGCTCTCCAACTTGTGCAATCTCACTCTGTGTAGAACATGCTTCAAAACAGATGTCAGGGGATAAAAATGAGAAATAGGGTTTGATTTATACTACAGAAATAGAAACTTAGAAAAATTAAATGACCAAGATATGAATTTCCAGATGGAAGTCCCAGGCAAAAATTATAGAAATATAGTCCATTCCCACCTCAGGATGGTGCCCTATGATATGCTGTATTGTAATATGCCCCAGGATAGGACAGCATAGAAAAAGAAAAAAGGTTTTGTCACCATCTGGATCTGAAAAATGTAACGCCTGATCTTGGGAACAGAAACTGAAATAATTGACTTGCACATCTATCAACAAAGTTGCTTCATGTTTTCAGCACCAAGTCCAAAACTTGACATGTCAAAGG
>VZRX01011062.1:318762-338837 GCA_013398075.1 Notiomystis cincta
TGATATACTGGAAACCGTTGATTTGGAGTAGGTTTATATTAAATATTAGGAATAAATGTTTTACTCCAGGGGTGCTAAGGCACTGGAGCAGGTTGCCCATAGAAGCTGTGGATGCCCCATCCCTGGAGGTGTTCAAGACCAGTTTGGATGGAGCTCCAAGCAACCTGGTCTAGTGGAAGGTGTCTCTGCCCATGGCAGGGGGGTTGGGACTAGATGATCTCTAATATCCCTTCTGACCCAAACCATTCTATGATTGTGTGACTATGTGAAACCCAAAAGGCTGAAAACCAAAAGAACTTGCTGGAAATATGTTTAACAGTTCAATTTGGAACAGAACAGTGCTTTTAACTGCTGCCAGTGGAAGACTTAATGAATGCTGTTCTTCCTTGCTCTGCAGCTATTTACTTGCACACAGATAAACATATACCAGTCACAGCAGCACTGCTCCTAGGAAGGGAGACTAAAGCAATGGTTCCTGAGTGTTACAGAGCCCAGTAAAAAGTTAGATTTATGCAGAAAGTGATTTAAGATTTTCAGAAGGAAAAGAGGAGACAGCACAATATCTGCAGAAGATGCTCAGCTTAGGAATGATGATGCCAGAAGGGACTGAGTATAAAATTTGGCTGAGGATATACAGTATGATGGACCAAGATTACACTTCTTTCCTTGGCTGTACCTGTCTCACAGGTTGCAGACATCTCCAACACCAGGGCTTCTAGCCTTGCTCTGAGCAGATCTCATCAGGAAGGATTTGAAACTGCCTATGGCATCCAGTGATTCATCTTATATAATGGCTCAGTGTTGCAAGCTCATGATGCTTAGCCAGACTGAGCAACAGTGGAAAGTTTTCAATTTTTTTTCTTTTCTCAAACAAGATTTTTAAGACTACCATCTACTTCTCTGCTCACAGATCCCTGTTCAGAGCCCACTGACCATCCATTTCACAGATCTCACAGCAGGGTGCTTCAGTTTTGAAAATTGCTCAGTTCCCATAGTTATTCTATTCCTAGCATGTGAACAACATAGTTACAGCATTCTTCCTGGGGGATGTCCCTCAGAGCATGTGATCTTTTAAAGGAGAGACCCGAGATCCACAATCACATTATTAGATAGGAGCTTACAAGATTGTCCTTATGAGGAAGTATGATTCAGGACAGCAATTGCTGGGTTTAGAACAGTGAAGTTTATGTATGATATTTGTGTTGCATTAGCAGATGTTGGGTAATGAAGGTTCAGTGGGAGCTGCACTACCCGTGTCCAGCATTTACCTCCCTGTTACGCTGCAATAATCACGTTATGCAGGCACAGGCCTCCTCCTGGAAGCACAGGCAGGCTTTGTGTGATAGATTGCTGATATTCATGCAGAAAAGCAAGACCACCAAACCTTTGCACTTGTCAATATTTGTACTCTAGCAGTTGGTGGCTAATGGCTTAACACATTGATTCTTGTTGCCACCCTCCCCCCTGTATTCCAGGAAAAATAAGATTCAGTTTCCCAACTCAGGGATTAGAGAAAAAAAATCGAAAATGCAACCCAGGCCCAGCCTCCAAAATAAATATCCTTTATTCTCACAGAATCCTGTACATCCAGATACAACTCCAGGCTTTTCTTAAAAGCAAAACCAAATTAAACAAAAACCCAAAACCAGAATCAACCCTACCCGCTACCAGCAACACACCCAGCAAGGACAGTGACGTGTATTTTAGATGCAAAGCCTTAGGGTTTTGGCTGTGCAAAACAGGACATTTCTACTTGACCTGGAACCAGAACCTAAGGCTTATAGACTCACATTTCAGTAGCCCATCAGCTAGGTCAGGACAACCTACCCAGTGCTTCCCCACCAAATCCTGCCTGCAGGTATTTGCATCCAGCTTGCAGCCAAATCTTGGCAGAGGTGGGGATGGGAGGTCCAAGCAGCATCCTCAGCAGTGCAATATCACATCACCTCCTACATCTCTGAATAACATCACATCAACCTAGAAGAGCTGCCCTCACCACTTCCACTTAAATAAAGGATGAAGTAAACACGAGCCAAGTTCATCCTCTGCAGGAGCATGGTCAGCACAGGCATACCTCTGCAAAACAGTCTGCAAAGGGTCAAAGACCTGCAGGTCAACTCCTTTGTCTGCCAAGATCAGGCATGGTCTTCCCATCCACTGAGCTCAGCATACATCATTACAGATTGTTTTACTCCTCTTGCTTAAGAAAACAGCTGTTTTATTAACTAGAAACTCTCTGCTTGGCAAAACCAAGCAGATTTGTATTGCTTTAGGTGGGCAGCCACATTTCATGCTACATCAGGGTGGAACTCACTAGTAATCACAGTTTGATTTCCTTAATGAATCTCTGAAAGTATTTGGTTTCAGTTTCACATGTTTGAAAAGAAAAAAATGGAGATGGGAAAGGGAAAATAAATATGGCCCAAGGAATCCTCAAACTCTTTTATGCTGTGAGTTTTCTGCCAATGCTATCCACAGAAATAGAAGCAAATGAAGGACACTTAAGAGTAAAGTGGTGTTTTGCAGACTCTCACTGATTTTACTAGAAGCCTTAGCACAATTCTCAATTTATAGTGAGATTGTGGCAAGATTACAGGAAGAATACAGAGCACTCCTTCAAGGATCCCATTCTTAGGGCTGGTGCTGGCAAGAGGTGCTGTGTGAAACCTGTTCCCTGTGCCTGCACACAATCTCAGAGTTGGCTTATGCACTGCACATAACAATAGTCAAGGTAAAATCCACAGATGTTAGAAGCCAGAACTGAAACTGAGAACAACCATCTTCTTCAAAAATATCTTCATTAAGCAGCAGCACAGCAGATTTTCAGCCTACATTTATTTGTTCATTCACAATAGCTTGCTTATTTGTCATAATTACCTTTACCTATTCATAAAAGTAATTATGACAGTGACACAAGCATAAGCAAAAAATTATATTTACTTTTTTAAAATAAAAACTTCTCAATTAAAAAAAATGATATTGCAATGGAAATGTGTTTTTCTTTTCTTTTTTCTTTCTTTTTTTTGAGAGAGAGAGAGAAAAGATTTGTCATTTTTGCTGGAAATATTTTTTCCAAGTTTAGGTGAAATAAATTTACAAATCAGTATTTTGGCTGAGGACTTACTCAAATCTGATATTTTTTGGAGGATCCTTTTGTAGAAAACTACCTGAATACACAGGATTGTGGGTTCATTCCTTTTCCTATATTTTTTGAAGTTTTTTTCCATAGAAATCACTTACAGATAGCCAGAAAGATTTAAGGCTGTAAGTATATCAGCCACATTCCTCAGAGTGCCTCAAATACATAACTATTCTTAATTCAGGGTGTTGGAACCAGATGATCTCTAAGGTCCCTTCCAAGCCAAACCGCTTTATTACTCTAGTGCTAGGTTTCTGGCTTTTAAGACAGACATCTTAAACTAGAAACAGCAATATTTAGCTAAAAGTCCTCTGCATTATTTGCAAAACATGATCAGGTAGTAGAATGAAACAGGTAAGTTATAAAGTGTCAGAAAGCTCCAGGTGAGGCTCCAAGATGATAGGATGCTTCAGTTAAAAAACAAAATACCTGACCACTTAAGCTGCTACTATATATTGCCAAAATAAACTACAATTCTTTATTCAGATGAATAAATAATTCGTTGGCTTTTCTTTCAGGAAGACTGCCAGAAAATAAATGAAGTATTCACTGAGTCAACAACACAGAAAAGACACTTAAAGAAAGATCTGAAGTGAGAATATGCAACACACTTCATTTAACTAAGCAATATACTTAGATAAAGACTAGTTTTTCTTTAGCTTACTAGGATTGCTTTTTATCATTTAAAATGTAATGGGTTTATTTAGAACTAAAATAATTAAATAGTGGAATGAATTATGCCACCAACATGAAAGGCACACAAAATAATAATTTTATTGCCATTTATGAGAAATATTTTCCTCTCCAAATTTTCTCATTCTTATCAGCACTGCTTGGCCAGTTTAGCCTTTAGTGATTTTGTTATATGATTTATTATACGCAGAGGACAATGAAGTCAATCCTTCCCTTCCAGTTGTCTGGGGATTTTTCATTAACCATGAACCCAAGAGTCTGGTTGATGGGTGCAATAAGTAGGGGTAGGGGGCAGTGGTCTGGGGTTCATCAGCCATAGTCAGTGCAGAATCCAGGCAGCTCCAGCTGTGCTCTGGGTTCTAACAGCTGCTGCCTGCATGGCAGGTGTGTGGAATGCTCTGACTTGCCTTGGGCCGTTCTGGGAGATGGGCACCAGTGGAAACTCGGTCTCTTGTCCTTTGCTGTCAGGGTCCATCAGCTCTGGGCAGGGTGGAAGGGTGGAAGGGTGGCAGTGACCACCGTGGAGAGCCGGGCGCGGTGGGTCACCGAGAGAAAGGCGCTCGGGATGTCCTGAGAGACCTGGGAGCCACAGCCTGCCTGCTTCTACTGCCCCCCGTGTCCCTGCATGCTCCAAGGGAAACAGGCACTGGAAGGGAAAGGTAATACACCCAGCTGCTGGAAGGGTAACTCCTGCAGTGTTAAAATACTTTCTGGGTAAAATCACCCAACTGATACATCTGATAGGGCAACCTGTTCCTTACTGTCTAAAGCTTGACTAAGGCAAACAATATGAAGACAAACTAGATGAAAAAGTACCCTGTCTACAGTTCATGTGTTTGTTAAGTAGATTGGCTCATACCTGTAAAAACAGTGACATAATTCTCTCCCCTTACCTTTTTCCTGCAGAGGTCTATACCTTTTTGGAACAATTGATGTAACCCTGTGCATGTTTTTCAGTAACTGTCTGGCAGCAAATGAAACTCCCAAAATTGTCTCATTAAACCTGACTAACATTTGGGTCTAAAGCACTCCAAATAAAGAGTGAGCCAATTTCTCTGTAAAAGACCTATTAACAATGAGAGAAAACATGAATAGAGAAGTTTTGAGGAACCCTAACTTGCATTCTGTTGCTAAGGGATACACTTCCTTGGTATACATACTCCCATGCTCTCAGCAAGTCTGACTCACAAGAAGTCTGGTTTTCAGTAAATAATGAAAGCCCTACAATAATGAAAACAATGTACGAAGGGTCAAAAATGAAACAAAATAAAATAACATGCAAATTAAATATTACTTTACTCTCCAGACAGTACATAGGGTGCTTTACCATCGGAATGCTCTCTGTAGGCTGCAGAATGCACCTGGAAAATTTATGTTGAGCTGGACTGGACTTTGTTCCATTTGCAAAGTGATGTTTTTGCCACTCTGCTCTCCTTCTATTGAGCCCAAACAGCTCCTTGCTATTTGTGTCCCTTTTCTTCCTTTTTTTCTCTGCAGCAAATGCCACTGCCAGATATCTTTCTCCCACGATATCTCTCTGTCCCTCTCACTTTTCATAACCTCTACTTGTTACATGGAATGGTTTTAGAGACACAAAGGTTAAGGCCAGAACTTACCCAAGTGACTTCCACTTTTGGATGTCTCCATATGGGGTATCTGAACTAGTGACATCTTGGGGATGAAGTTTTCTGTTCCCATGAAGTTCAGAGAAAGCTACTGGTAGTCATAGCTTCTAAAATTAGGAATTATTTCTGAAAAATTTTCACTAACCTTCTTTACCCTAAAGGTCACTGCATGAGGCAAATCCCAAGTCCTAATGCTAGTCTTGGCATTTGTTGGGTGAATTACAGAGGAAAGCCATAACCAATTTGTTCCTCCATAACTGCAAGATTCTCTCTCTCATCCTGTTATGCTTCCAGCATCATGACCACTGGAATGACTGGCTCTGGATTTCCTATGGTATTTCTCTGAAACTATTCACATGAGTGAAGATAATAATAAGCTTAGAGACTGACCTTAACCAACTAATTCAAAATATCTTCAATTATGGAAGCTACATGCTGCAAAATGCACAAAATATCTGCATTTGAAAACCAACATAGAATGTATAACTGTATTATTACCTATATTACTGTCTGTATAACTCTATAGATTATTAATCAAAATATACAACTTGAAAATCTGAGACAACTATAAAAGAGAAGCAATGTATTGCAATAAATGTGGAGAAAATACAGAATAGGAATTTTACTTTTTGTTCACCTGCAAACCAGGTTAAGGGAATTTTTTTCCTATTTTCAAAAGGTCATATGCACAGCTATTAATCCTGTGACTCACAAGTCAGTAAAAGGTCAGTGGTTTTTTCATGTACACACGCTAACTATTATAATATAACAAAGTTAAAAGAAAATCCCCATTGGGGCAGGATAATAAAAACCGGAAAAGAAATGTGAGTAATAGGGGAAGAAGAAAACATTTAAAGGATCTGACTTTAAAATGCAACATTGTTTTTGATTTTTACAACACAGGTGTTACAAGACCAAAACATTAAAAAGTATCTGGGATAATTTTTTATGCAAACACAGGAACTTTCTTACAAATCCCTTATCCCAAGCTATTTCCCCTTTTTCTGTTATTGCACTTACTACTAAACTTCCCACTAAAATAAATAATTTCTGTGAAATCCTGTGTACTAAATCCTGTAGTCCTCGTTCAGGCAAAAATTCCTGCTGACTTCAGTGGAAATTGCATTTGAGCAAGGCTTTGATCAAACATTTTATATTCTAGACCGCTGTAAGTGGAGCGGTGGGAAACTATAACAAGCAGGTGAAAATTTGCATTTAACAGCCATCCTCCTGTAATCTGCTCCTCCTAAAGCACTTCACATCTGGAGGGATACCATGCTAACCAGCATTTTGTTAAAACATCTCTGAAGTCAGGAGTCTTCATATGTCTCCTTCTTTGCCTCTGTGTACAGCTCAATAGAGAGGGATGTGGGTTTAGAGAACGTTTTACATTATGTGTAGTTAATTTAGCAATGTTTGTTATCAAGTTTACAAATGCTAAACTCTGAAGTCTTTAATGTAAAAAGACTTTAATGTAAAAACAGTGCCCGTGGCTTTATGAAAATTATGTGTGTGAGGTGTTTCTGTTTACTTCTGTTTTACTTTGAATTCCAACCAAAACTACAGCAACTACATGTAGCAGTGTTGTTGGACTGGATCCTGCCTTGGCTGGAACAGAATAGACTGAAGTGCTTCTCAGGTCTAGTATTGTCTTACATTTCATACCTAGACAAAGTAAATTGGTACCTTCCATGCTAAAACAAGAAAAGCAGTATTATAAGAAACAGAAATAAGTCTTAATGACTTAACATGAAAAAAAAATTGACCCCTGGATTAAATGCTGTTGACTGAGGTTAACCAATACTTTGCTTTTCACTTCAATGGGGTCACCAATTGACCTAGAAGCATTTGCTCCAGTTTCAAAAAGCAAATTTATGTTTTTTTGTCTGCAGATGAAGCTTGTAGAGTGCTGTTGCATTAGTGAGTGGATACCAGAGACAGGTAACTCGTTCCCTATTTTGAGGGAAATGATTCCCACACTCAAAAGATGTGACTACAGTAGCACATAAAGCAGGGAAAACTTAAGAAATTCATGTCTTCCCAGTATGCTATTAAATTTAAAACCTCCACTTGGTACCAAAGAGATACGTTGAACTATACGCATACATCTAAGAAAAAGCTAAGATATATATAAGATTTTGCCCTTTCTGAGTGACTCCTTTCTACATGAAGGTCTATCTTTGGATCTTAGATGTTTCATAAATCAAAAGGAGGATTGTTAGTCACTGATATTGCCTTTTTCAAGAAGCATTGTGAACAGCTCTTCCATCCTGAAACAGAGAGTCTGAGTAAGCGACCATTGTACTGTTTAGCTCCGGAGTTAGGGGGGCTCCTGAAGCTTCCAATCCTACACACACTGAACCTCAATGCCTGACTTTATACCTTGAAGATTTTGCTCACAACTCACTGGGATGAAAGTTCCATATAATTGCACAGTGACATTTTATTACCATGACACTCAGCTGGGAAAACATTCACACGGAAAAAGCATTCACCTGGATTCCTGATACAACCGGTAAAGAGCCCAAGGTTATCCAGTTTCTAAATACTCAAAATATGGATATTTGCTACCATTCAGAGAGCACTGTAGTTCTGTTGTCACAGTAACAAGTAGCAGCAATACCATTACTGAACCAAATCCCATTTGCAGTCTTCCAGCATTGTATTCAACAGAATATATCTGAATGCTTTCTATTTGCTAGCAAAAAGAAGGATGTTAACCTAAATGAGAAGTAGGGACACAGGATTATGCTCTTATTTCACCTCTTATTTCAAATGAAAGCAACATAGCGGGAAAATCATGAATGCATTTTTTAAAATATAATACACAGCATATTCTCTAATGTTCTGCTGCAACTCAAGGCAATTCAACCTTAATCAAACTTCAGAACTCTGGTCATTCATTTGCAAATGTTAAAGTTTTGGGTTGTTTCTTTTTGGGTTTTTGGGGGTTTTTTAAGAAATCTGTGACTATTGATATAATTAAGAACTATTCAGCAGGTTGCCATAGGAAACCTATTTTTTCAGGTAACCCAATACCTCTACAGGTATTTGAGTTGCCTAATGTTCCACTGGAAGTAGATGAGTCTTATATTTAAGAATCAGCATGGATGGCCTTTTTAATATAGACAAAATATTTGTCATCATTAAAAACAAAAAAAAACTTGAAAGCATCTTCCCTCATAGTTTTGCAGGGGAAAAAAGAAGTTAACTTCCTCTTTATTTATCAGGTACTTGCAGGGGAAAGAAATGTAATGAAACTACCAGAGGAAGAATCCCAATCTGTATGAAGTGAGAGCTTGATTAATTTCTTCTCTTTGCTTGTGTCCCTTCATTTTGATTGCTTCTTAGAAACACTCATCTTGGAGGAGGAATATTCTCTGCCTGTGACTGGTTTTCGTGCTGAGTCATTGCACCATCTAGTTTGGAGATCTTAAAAACAGGCATGTTCACTTTGCAGTCTGGTCTACAGGAAGCAATGGAACTGAGCTTGAAAATATGTTTTCTCAAACAGGCACTGAAAGTGGCTCAAGGATGCAGAAAACTTTCTAAAATGTTTTCTACTCAGTTTCAGAATGAGTTTCAGGAACTTTCTATACTTTAGAGAAATGTACCTTTTTTACAAACACTCCCTCTAACATGTTGATAAAATACTGAGCACGTACTCATTAAACAGTTTAGATAAGACTTGCTCCAGTCAACCACACTGATTTTATGTAAATGTTGTTGAATGTCACTGACAGAGCACCAGCTGAGCCCTATCCCTGCTGTTCCCATCTGTGAAATCTCCCCAAGATCTGGCTAGCCAAAGTGAAAACTCTCTCTCAAGGTAACAGAAATCTTTAGAACCACCTCAGGTAGACAGGGATTTAACAGTCCAAAAGAGAAAGCAGTAAGAGTTAATGTGGCCACAGCTACAGATGACCAGTACAGCCTAAATCCCACTTCAGTTCCCACACTGGAAGTTCCCCATTGGCTGGAGCTAAGTATGAATGCACTTTCTAGGCTATTCACATCTAGATTAATTATTCTTAGTGGTCAAATCTGGAAGGAGAAAATACCACACTGATCATCCCTCATGTGAACTGCCTGCTTGTTTTCACCAGCTCTATTTCAGTCAGATCCTTTTTGAATGTTAATTAATCACAATAACCCAGAACATGTTACAGAATATATTTAAGATGAATTGTCAAGTTTATGGCCATGTAGATCTGATTATTTTTATTATTATTACTCTGCCTAAACACTCATCTTCCTAGGGTATTTTGCCTCTTTGGTTTCTACACACTCCAGCACTGGACTTCAGCAAGAATTTCAAGTTAATGCTCTCAAACAGCACTCTTGTAGAGGTGTCTTGCAAAGAACTGTTGTTTAAAATGTCACATTCAGTACTTGCTAAGTAGTTCAGTTCAACTATGCAAGAGTTAAAAAAGTCCTGATCATACAGAAAAAAAAATAATCCAAAGTCCATTGTTAGTAGGGAGAGGCAAGCACAAACAGCAGTTAGCAAATGCTAAATAGGACATGCAAAAAGACTTCCATCACATAAATAGAGATAATTACAGGGTTACAGAAAATTCCCACAGAGTGAATTTGAGAAGTCATATGGCTAACAAGGACAACTACTGAGAGAAGACCTTTTTTGGTGCAGGAACAGAAAGGTGGACAAGAACAGAAATGAGATGTCAACTGACTTTTAGGAAGAGCACAATAAACATGCAGCAGTATTGCAAGGATGAGATGGAGCTGAACAAATTCTAGTCTGTGTTTCAAAAAAAGATTAGAACCAGTAAAAGCAATATCTCTAGCCTTGTTTTCTAAGGCCAGATGACAGTAACCATGAGGACTGACTTTTGGACATTTCAGTATTAACCCCAACACACCTACCAGGCTTACTGTTGCCTCTGTCCACCCCTTTCTTCTGTTTCTTTTTTTATTATAAGACTTTTCAACTCTCCATCATTAATTGTTGAACTTGCAATAAGACAGAGAGGAGTTCAAAGTCAAGTGCCAGAATGCAAGCAGACAGGGCAAAGGCATAACTGTAAAGACAGATGAAGATGCTATAAAGTTGATTTAAAAGAAAAAAAAAAAAAGAAAGAGCAATGAAAAGAGAACAGGGGGGAAATTATTGCTTTGGAGCTCCAGCATAAGTGGAAAAGGAAATGCTGTATATTGGTATGTATTTTGATAGGCTTAATCTCTGTATAGCTATGTAATGTTGTAACTCTTAATACAGCAACACAGAAAAGGGAAGTATGGGATGTAATTGCTCGGGCAGAGCTATGAGGTATGCAGGCATACGTGAGCTCTTGCACACAGACCAGAACAAACACGAACACTTATTGTTGATTTGATAAAGAAATACAGCATATTTTGTGGTGTGTGCCAGCCAGCTGCCAACTCAGGGCTACACTGCGTGTGCTGCAGCCAGGACTGAGTGGTCTTGCTGCCCCACTCAGCCTCTGAACTGCTCATTACTGGCCTTCCCAGAGAATAAAGGGGATCATCAGGAGTTGTCAATAGCAAATGATCTTGTTATTAAGCATTCCTAGTTCACCCCTAATGAGAACATCCAGGTGCCTGGAATATGATTAAAGGTCACATAGCAATAAGCTGTTCCAGCCTCCGCCTTCTCTGCCTTGACTTTAGGAACTCTCACTTGATTATTAGTGGCACATTCTAATTCACATGAAGAACTCACCATTTTGGAAGAAGGCCAAATCATAACACTTGCATGGGCAACTTCTTCGAGTTCTCTGTTGCCACTCCACTCCTTCACTACGGAATCTTTTTCTAAAAAAGACTTTAGGAAAACAGGATCACTGGTGCAGCTGGTATAAAGTGGCAGTGCTTTTTTTTAGCAGACCTACAGAGTTTAACCAGCTGTTTAATGCCAATATTAAACATGGAATATTGTTATTTGTCTATTCTTCCTGGGAAAAAGGACATATCCACAGATAAGCAAGTAATGGCCAACCTTGTACCTGGAGGCTTGTGTGGTAAAGGGTCCTAGGCCAGTTCAGGGGTGGTCTGATAGCTCCAGTTGTTTGTACTCTGAAAACAGTGGTTTGTTCTCACAGACACTGTTGGGCTGAAACTCAGACCTGTGCATCTGCCCTTGCTGAGAGAAAGTAGGAGGGAAAATCCCGAAGGGAACTTCTGCAAGCAAAGCCCCTGCATTTCCCAGTGCTGTGCAAACATGTGTCTTCTTCAGCTTCTGGCATCACACCATTTCAATTTCCTGCTGCACTCAGGCAAGAATATTTCTGTCTAACATGTTTCAAAGAGGAGTGTCATTAGCATTAGTGCTTAAGGTCTTTGAAACTGCACAGAAAAGGCAGGTGTGTCAATATGGAAGGCATTATGAGAGGGCAGCAAGGCTAAAATATTTCTATTTAAAGTTGACCCGCTTTAATGAGGAGATTAGATCATATGACAGACACAGATTTTGTGAGATTTTATAAATTATGTCTTCAAACCAGTTTGTCTCAAGTTAAATCTCAACTGTTCAGGTTTGTTGGAGTAAAAAGGAAGGAAATGGTACTAAATGGCAGAATAATCCTGTAAATATGTTTGTCAGCCTCTTCTACTAAGAGAATATTTTAATCTATTAGCTAAGAATGACTCTTTGTACCTCATCAGAATAAATGGTTTAGAATAACTTAAAAGCATTTCTCCATGGACCAGGATATAACTAACAACCTATATTCCAAAAGTAACCTGTGAAAAACTTCCATGCTGTCTCTCGAAAATTGTGCCAACCCTTTTCAAAGACAGACTACAAAAGACTGTGTGAGGTGTCTGGCAGATAAAAGTAAAACATGTACATTGAGCATGTTTTTTACCTAAATAAGTCAACACAAAACAGGGGAAACAGAAAACCTCTAAAGGGACAAACTGAATTAATGAAAAAGTCTAAAGCCCCCAGAAAGCCAGTGTCCTTTGGCCACTAGACCAAAATGTATCTCCCTCTGCAGCAAGCCCCTGGGACAATTACCTGCTTTTGCCCTTTGTGAATCACCTTTAGTTTTTTGTTTTTTTTTTCCCAAGTTTTCCTAATCATATTAACAAACTGTGTAAGTTGTGTGATTCTTTTATTTTACTGTTTTGGTTAATTTCTGGACAGAGTCCAGAAACTTGTCTCTCTGCCTCTGAAGTATGAGTCTCATCACATAGCACAGTAAAAATAAATCATGATTTGCATTTCTCAATAGCCTTCAAGTAACTACATGGAGTAAAGCCAAACCCAGCCTCTTCATTGAAGCAAACAGCTTACATTTTCACATACCAAGATTGTTCCTCAGTCATGTAAAGAATAATTTCTGCCTCCCAGTTTCCACACGGGCCACTGTGTGACTTACTACCAGCCACATTTCTCCCTGGTAGCTCACGTAGTAAGTGCTTTGAGTCAGCACGTCCAACCACAGCAGCAAAGTTTGACAGGATTTACTTCTGCCTTTGAAACGCTCTGGAACGAATTCAGCTCATGACTCAGGGTGCTTATCTGTGAAGCGAAACTCCCTCGGGGATGTGAAGCACCAGCATCTCAGTCACTTCTCCTTTTCCTCAGAAAAAACAAACAAACATTCAGCAGGCTTCTGAGTCTAGGTCCTTACTTCTCTCTCATCCCTCACCCAACCCTACCCAGAGGCAAGCTCTAGAAAATGTGAAAAACACAGGCACAATTGTTCTCAGCTTCCACCCTGTGCTCATTATATTGGCAAAGTTCAAAACCATTTGCTTCTGCCATTGTACTTTTAAACACTGTAGTTCTAGAATATCAACAAAATCCCAGCATCATTCTTTGAAATAGGTTCCTGCCTTCTATTTGTCATGCTTTCATTCAACATATGTATCATCATGCTCTCATATTAATCTGGCAGATTATTAGACATTCAGCCCTTAAAATAACATGTATCTTCAAATGGGAAAGTTCTCCTCACACCCTTACTTTATGTTTTGACTGTATGCTCAATTTTTTTAAATGTACAGGAGTCCTTCCAAAACGTGTTAAGCAGAGAGAAAGAAAACTGGTGCTAGAGACACTTAAAAAAAGCTGCCCATGTGATTCAGTTATAGAATTTAACATGGAAGAGGAATAAAGAATGGGTGGATTTGTGTCTGAAGAATTATATATGTCCCTTACTTTTGTTTTTCTCTTCTGACAAACAACCCAGGTCGTTTCTTTTCTGACAAACACCCTTACTCATTCATAAGGCAAACAGACATAAGACAGAGAGGTCATGTACACACAAATATTAAATTAAAAACCAATTCTATATAGTTAAAACAACACCCCAGCACAGCTACTCCCATGCAGGCAGCAGAACAAAACAAAAGTGGAGCAGGGTGTGTAAAATCACAGTCAATTTTAGTGGCTTAGTTGTTTTGATGAAAACCTCAATGATTCAGCTGAAATAGTTATTCTGGTATGAAGACATGAAGTCCATAGCTGCAGCACAAGATTTGGGAAAAGTAGGAATCCTGAACCATTGTAGTTCAATGACTGAATTATCTTCAATAACCTCTCCCACCCATGTTCTTTCCTTTGCAAAAACCTACACACCAAATGCAATTCCAGAGGAATTCCAAATTTTGCAGGCAGATTGTATTTGTTGAGACACAGAATAAACACTTCCTTGTAAAAAGTTAGCTTTACTAGTCCACAGAGTAGCTTGGCTATTTTCTCTACAACTGCTGGCCAAAGAAAAGAAAGAAATGAAAGAAGCTGTCAGGAAGAAAGCCTGGGCAGACAGCAGGGACAGGCAAGGGCAGAGACAGAGATGAAGAGAAATGTCATGTGGGTAAGGAAGCAGAGAAGTTTGAACTTTAGAGGAAGCCAAGGACAACTCTTGAGAGAGAAGTAAGAAAGGAAGTTTCTATACGTGCTTAGAATTGCACCTGCTAATCTACACAATGCAAACCCACAGGAAGTGACTCAGTGATCAGAGCCTGACACACAAAAGGAAGCATCCTATATTCCAGGAAAAGGTATTTGGCTTATGCATGGACATAATGTTTTTGTTCAGGTCTCGAACCACAACTGCATTTGGTTGTGTTTCTTGTATGCAGCAGTTGCCCTTTCTAACTTACTATTTTTAACTCAAGCCCATCAAAGAGGAAGAGCAATTTTTGAGGAAGATTTCAGTACTTTACCCACATTTATATGAAGGAAGGACTAGAGTCATAGTGCTCTGAGCACCTAACCTAGCCCAGCTTCTCTGTGCATCTTCATCCATAATGTGGCAGTACATAAAAATTAACAAAAACTCAGAGTGATGTGATGCTCCAGGCCAGGCCCTCACAATGAAAGTACTTTGTACCATATCATTATTTATCCTGATGCAACAAGATCACAATATAGTGCTGTCATACCAAATAGACAAATCCCAAGGACAAAGAAGCAGTTGGGCATCGTGGCTACTGAATCCTGCTAACTCACAGAGCAAAACAAAGCTTCCCCTACCTGCAATGGCTTTGAAGGAGAAGAGACAAGATCTGAAGTAGCTCCTGGTTAACAAAGTTACTGCAAAGTTGTATAAGATGCCATCATCTTTTGCAGACAAGGATGCCCATAACTGGAATTTTCCTCCAGCCAACAGCTATCCTACTACCTTAGCACCCCTGAACGCACCACTTGAGAAGTCCTTTTCCTGGAGTCTGGCAGGACCAATGTCCTGTGGGCCCACAGCACATGAGGAGCAGCACTTAGGAGAAGGCCACCTTCATGCTACCCTGCAGACTTGCTCCAAGTTTACAGAACCATAGCACACAATCCTCAAGGTTTGTAGTAAAAGGCAGAAAGGTTTCCAGCTCCTTTTTGACTCATATAGCACAACTTTAAGTTCAAAACATACCAATCACATCTCATCCAATTGCATTTTCTCTCTGGAAGGAGTAAACACAGGCTCTGAGAAGGCTAGCATACAGTATGTAGACAATGAGAGGTTCCTGTAAGGCTCACTGAACTATATTTAACGGGTGCTCACCCTGAGGATGATAACTAGTCACTGTACTTGTGAGACGTGCAAAATGTCAGGGGAATATAAAGAAGTGTTGTGCTCAGGAAGCGTGTGATGTGACTAATAGAGTATGACAAGGGGTGTGGTTATCATGAGATATTTACCTCCCTTCGGTGCCTTCATGAGACGTGAGAAAGTAAGTAAGTATCTCCCTCCTCTCCCTGCCTCTCAGGAACATGTTTATTCACTCAGAACTAAACTTCCAAAATTTATCATACCGCTCTTATTAAAAGCCCTTTAGGGGCAGTTTCTCAGGAAGGAAGTTTATTGCAAGATTCCAAATTCCTGTTCCAGCTGAGTAATGCTGGACACAGAATTCAGTTTACTTCATAGCAAATAGTTTATGGAAAAGCTAAGTTCTTGACCAAAACAATGTATCTCAAGCAAGTGTAAAATTTCTTTGGTGTTTGAATGTGAGTTCCACATGCAGGATGGGCTACTCCCATCTCTGACTCTCTTGGGAGACTGCCCAGCTCCCTGTGCCTGTCTCAGTGTGAAACCTCAAGGCAGGTAGGAAGCAGTGAGTAGCCACAAAGCCAACTGGCATCTGCCTGTAATCTTTTTTTCTAGATGCAAAGGTAAGAGAAAAGGAACATGCTGTTCTGAAGAAAACAGAGATGAAAGAAAGAATGGGGTGATCAGGGAGAAGAGCACCAGAGGGGTGTTAGAGCGAGGGCATGAAAGGCAAATGTTGGAATTTTAATCAAAAGATGGAATAGCAGTAAATAAGAGAGTAACAGAGAGAGAGAGTAGAATGAAATGGACTTTCAGGGTGGAAGAAAGGGAGCCCAGAGTCTGGAAAAGGAAATGCTCACGTGAGAGGACTGAGGTGTGACTTCAGTTAAAAAAAAGGGAAAATCAGTTAAAAGAAATGTTAATGGAAATTAGCAAACTGGGCCCGACAAGAAAAAGAAGGGCAAGAGGAAAGAAGCAGAAAAAAAGATAATAAACATTAGGAAGAAGAAAGGAATGAGAAGTAGATAAAATATTTTACCCATTACTTTTTTATTTTGGTCTTGTTTGTCTACCAAAATATCTCATGGTGAAATAATGGAATTTTATTTCCCAAGGAAAACAACTATTTAAAATAGAAAGAGTATTGTGTACATAACTCAAATCTTACCCTTCAACTCCAACCTCCAATCTGTAAGTGACCCTTCATTTACACTAAATATTCACCATGCAGATTCTGGTCTAGATAGATTTACACCTGTAGGCATCTCAAACCACAAAATACAGCTCAACTCCTCCCAACAATAAAGCCAGCAAATAAATTCATTCATTCATTCACAGATCTTCCTGTAGATTTTGCATAATGATTCTGCACAACTGAATTATCAGGTTGGTTTGGGGTTTTTTCCCTTATTACTCATTGCAACATCAGGAGACACTTACAATATGTAACAAAGCCAGGAAGCAGTTGGTGGTGACAGACAACTCTATCTGCATCTCTCTCCCCCTCACATCTCATGACAGAACAATTCTCATCACCCATATTTTCATATTCTTGTTAAAAATCCCCAGACTCATCTACATAACAGACTCAACAATTGCTAAATACACAGACAAAACAGCCAAAGAGTTGGGCTTCAGGACCTCAAGCTCATGAACATGAGAACCAGCTGCAAGATTAAAACATATAAACTGTGCTGAGGCAAATAACCATGACTTCAGAACCCTGAAAATTGTTGCCTTCTTCAGGTTAGAGACTGTACTTGTAGGGGAGAGCGTGGGAAGTTCCAGATCAGTGGAAGACCCTTGCAGGCAGGCAGCTTTACAGCTACAAAGACAGAGCTTATCCCTGCTTTCTTCCTGCAGAAGGGATTTGGAGATGTCTCTGTTTAGCTGTAGCAATATTTTAATAACAAGATACATATTTTGAGCACTGCTCAGGTCTAATTAAGGTAAAAGGGCTAATTTTATATCAGAATATTGTGCTAAAATCTGTACCAGCAAGACTACTTACAGTCAGTAGCATCCCAGCACTTTCTTCCACACAATATTAGCAAACCACTCCAGGAAAATGAATAACTGCAGACTGAGGCTACTTCCCATATGAATCATTTCTTGAAATAAAGACTGGTCTGTCTGCACTGGAGCAGAAACCAGATAGGAACAATCACAGAACCATATCCATCACAGGAGATTAACTACTAGTGTCAGGCATTATGAGATTTCTGAATGTTCCTCAGTCTGGGACCAGACCAGAGCTGTGGCAGAAAGTGGAGGCTGATACAAGGAAATCAGATTAACAAGAAGCCATGAGCAAACACATGCTAAACTATGTAAGAGACATCCACATTCATGCTGAAAGCACAAAGAACTTAACTTCCAATAGCAAAGTAAAAAAGGAAAGATGCATCTTTTAAAAAACAATCAAAAGAGAAATCTCTCTGATTTGGTTTTTTTCATTAAATGCCTACACACAACAAGACATCTTCCTTGGTTTTTTTTTTCATGAGAACTGTACCTAAATCACTCAGAAATAAATAATGAAAACATTGGTTATTAAGGAGCATTAATGTAATAGCAGAACCAAATGGTTTATTGATAGAAACCCTTATTACAGAACTACCCTGCACAACACTGATTGATTCCATATTCAGCTATCCAAATAAAATATGACATTATTGTGTTATCTGAAACTTTTACTGGCTCAATAGACTCCTTAGACAGGGCCTAGTTACCTGGTTAGATTGTAATCCTTCAATCAAGAATGGGAAGGCACAGCTATGCATGTGTGTAGAGACCCATAGACTCAGAATTTGTTTATGGGATGGGACCTGAGTGCCAGTTTAATGATTTTTGTGTGTGCTCAGCTTGAAATACAGTTTTTTAAATTCTTGTGTAACCAAGCAGCTCACTTATCAGGAAATGAAATGCTCTGGTAATGAGGAGACATAATGCATAAGTGACACACAAACTCCCTATCATATTTACACATTACCTGTGTAATGACATGGAGCTCTACAAGCAGCACAAAAGGTTGAGTTTGGCTTCCTATGGTGCAGATACTCCTGACTGGAGTTTACTGTGTTTAATATCTGCCTGCAGAGTATGCCCTGAGTACCCATCAAATCCTCCATACAGATGGATTCTTTGGTATAGAATACTGTTAGACTCAAATTGCAATCTTTTCTCATGAAGGGTTATCAATAAGACTCACTTGGACTCTAATATTTCTTAAAGTTCTACACTTCTCCATTTAAAGTAAAAATCTACTGGATATTCTCATGTTAGAAATCTAGGCTAATTCTAATTTAAAAAATTGCCAAACTAAGTTGTTAATTACTGAAGGGATTGCTGTCTGTAGATTGTAAGACACTATTAAGATAGCTCTTTCCTTACACATGATATACTGTAGAGCTGGGGCCCTGGCAATCCATATTATCTATATTCCCATCTAAATAATCCAGTCCTCTCGAGAGGATTGGAAAAGTTTTGTAAAGAGGATGTAATTTTCAACAGGATCAGGATGACTTCTACTGGCCATCAGGAGCCAAGGCACCACGTATCTTTTTTTAAAAAGCATTGCCAAAAAAAACATTAGGCATGGATTGAAATGAAAGTTATGTATCTTTTCCACAGCTTAGAGTTGATAGAGAAGTGAAACAGAATGGAGAGAGAGAGCAAGAGAGCATGTGATCTGTGGTTCCAAATAGACACTGAGAGTGCATTCAGCTGCACTGAAGCTGCCAGGAATTTCTGATCCTCTGTATCTCCAGTTCCTGGAAAGTCCCACCAACAAACAGCAAGAACACATTCTCTCTGATAAGATTCTGTAATTTAGCAAATATTTCTCTGTGTGTCCAACAGTTTCTGCTGTTTGTTTAATGATGTTATAGAATATTTGGCTCTGCACTTGAATTGGGGCAAGGTGAGCAAGATCATTGCCCAAGTACAAATGTGCTCTCACTGCATCACATGCCCAACAGTTTCTCTGAGCTGAGAGCCTGCTGAAGCTGCTGCCAAAGCACATGGAGGGGTTGTCAGCAGTGCTGGGGGCAAAGGTTGAAGATATCTTTCACAATATCACCAGTTTGTGCATTGAGACTAATGCAGGAAAAAGGCTATTACTGCAGGTACCTTCTGCAACAGCTTCACCTTTTAAAGTGTTCATTAGGACAGTAAACTCAACTTTGGTTACCATGGTGGGAAGCTCTGGAAGGAATACACCACAGTGAGGACTAAAACAAATACTCAAAGCTGAATTTCTTTTTGTTCATCAGAAAAAGGTTTTCACTAAGTGAACAAACTGTAGATATGTATGTTGATGTCAAAAAGTCTTGAGAAACAGATTGACTTTGTAGAACCTCCTTCTCAAATACAGTACAGGAGAGTCTGCCTGCACACCCAGTTGCAAGGCATAGCAGTAGAGTACTATCAGGGTGAGGAGGTATTTAGACAATTTGACACACTAATCTCTCTACAGTCAGTGAAACAGTTCACTAACACAGATAACAAACTATGTATCTATTAATTCATCATTTTTTTAGAAATGTTCTCCTATGCATCCCGTTTTCTTAGTAAGGTTAAGGTGCAAGAAGCAGAAGCCTGAGGTAAGGTCTTTTATATATATATATATATATATAT
>VZRX01011062.1:339721-469706 GCA_013398075.1 Notiomystis cincta
ATATATATATATATATATATATATATATGTAGGTTATATGTATAACCTTGAAGTAACAAAGTAGAAGTAACAAAGCGAGAGAGGGATGGATGCAGATTTTGGACTCAGAAATCACCTAATGGTTTGGGTATTTCTACAATTTTTCCACTTATTTGTCATTCCCAGCTCCCTCAGTGGAGAGCATTTGAGGTCAGTCATGACCCATGATTGAATAAACATCATTTCTGTCAGTTATTTTGCCCAGGTTAATGTTTGGCATCAGAATAGGTCTCATTCTAAGTTGTTTATCACCATGACTGTGATAACATTACTTTGGCAGTACCTGTGGGTTATCATTTGCTTTTCCAATGCACACAAGAGTCTGCATATAGTTTGTTGAAGGGAAGGCATGTGGGTTCAGTTTTAAAATTCAACATGGGATCTTTGCTTTAGCAAAAAGTAATAAAAAGTTCAGTGTGAGCACAAGTAGGTCTGACTCTACCTGCTTATCTGATTGTGCACAAATTTCTCTTTCAAACACTCTCCTGCATGCACTGTAATCAAACCAGTCCACAAATAAATCAGCATTGTCCTTGATTATTTTTGTCCTCCCTGCTGCCAGATGTGTGCCCTTCACAGGGATCTGAGAGTGATATGGCCACTGATTTCAGTGGGGCCCAGATTTCAATTTTGATCTTCTCTAGTCCAAAGAAAAGAGCTGCGAGTGTCTTCAGGGACCCAGGTACTCACAGAGAAATTCAAAACACTTAAAGACACTGTGGCAGCACACAGGGTTGTCAAAGTAGCAAAGACCCTTCCATATTGATTAATTCCATGTTTAATATATACATACTCTTGCAGTGTTTCCAAATAACCTTTTTTGTATGAAAACAGCACTGGCTTAGTCAAAGCCAGATCAAAGAGGCACGCATGATTCACATCCACTAAATAAACACTGATGCCTGATGGCAGTAATACAGCTATTTATATTCATTGCTTGATTTAACCAGTGGCATTCCTTTAATATGATAATAAGCAGAGACTGTTTGCTATGAAAAAACAACAAGAGGCTTGAGTGCTAAACTTGCTCTTAACACCAAATGAAAGTGATATTGGTGGGCAAGTTGAGATTTGCTAATTAACTTCCCCTACAGACAAAATCAGAAGTTTAATTTTAGATTATGCTCTGGAATTTCGTAAGAACAAATAAGCAGACAACTTCAGTGGGAGTTAAGCACTTGAATACATTGGAGGGTTTGTAACCAGGTCCCATCAGTGACCTCTGTGTTTCACTGGAATCACAGTCCTGCAAATCTGTCATTTCATCTGCTTTGTAGCACTTGGTGTTAGAAAAATGAGGGTAGAGGACTATTTTAAATAGCATTACCACCAGTGACTACAGCCCTCACACTTAAGAAAATATCACTAAACTGGTCTAAAACCAGCAAATAATTCTCAGGAGCAACACTTAGGTGATGGCAGAGAACCCCCTCTACTGAAAGGGAACCTGAGCTGGCCTCCTGCTACAGACACTCGTGGGTGACCTGCACTCAGCCAAAGGCCCTCCCACACCCTGCTGCTCCACAGCCTCTCCTGGTTACTGTCATTTTGCAGGCAGTCCTGTGCCCTGTGCTCATCATCCACATTACTTGACCAAAAGAAGAAAGAATGTATGAGAACAAAAACCTTTTAGAATGCTGGGAAGGGATACTTTGTTAGAAGGACCATCGCCCACAAGACAAGAGCGTGCACGCTTACCTGGTTTGTGGTAACAGCTATCTGATTTACAGTGGTCAGTGGTGCCTTCAAGCAACATGAAATGGGTGGTGAAATCACTAAAACCACATGCACAATGAGATGGTATCAGAGGAATCACAGACTCTTTTAATTCTTTTGATTAAAAAATCAGATTCTATAGAAAATCAAGAACAGAAAACGTCCCAGAATGTAAAACTGGATGGATGTTGCAACCAGAATGGTACACAAGTACTTTGAGAAAGTCTAGGACTCTATGGACCTCTCTCTTATTCTTTAGGAACTAACCCAATGTAAACAAAGTGGACAGACTCTTTAAATCTACTAATGTCATCACAAGAAAAAATTAGATAAATGTATTTTTTTTAAAAAAAGGCAAAACCATTCCATGTAGACAAGGATTCAGAGTTTTCTTGAAGAACATAATTTATTCTTGTTTTCTTTCATTATTCCACTTCAGTAGGAAGAATGCTTTCTCTCCTATGAATACCTGAAGATTTGTAAATACTGTTTCCATTTGGGTTATAGAGCAATGTGGAAGATTTGCTTTCATTCAGTTCATTCAGCAAACTTATTTTTCAGACTGGAACATGTTACAGCAGAAGCACGTTAGATTTGAAATCTGGGACTTCTTCCTCTACTTTCATGTATATTTACCTTTCTCCATAATTTCTATTAGTTGATCCATTGGTAAAACTTATCTGATTTGGATGAAGATTGATTTTGGATGCCCTCATGTGCCATAAAATAGCAGCAGAATTCTATTTCCTGCATGGCAGACAAGGCTGCTTCAGTTTTAGAGTTGTACTTTGACCTAATAGCTGATTTGCTTGATAAACATAGTGGCTTAAAGTCTTGGAGAGAGATAATTACATATGCCAGAATAACACAGGAACAACAGGGCTGCCAGTACTTCAAAGACAGCTTGTACTTCCTTATTAAAGAGCTGCAAGAGAAGTTAATTTGTTATTTTTCCAATAATTAATAAAGAAAGTAGCTATTACTGTAACCAGTAATTTTGAAAGAGATTTCAAATCCTTCTTGCCCAACATATTGATAAAAACCAATATTAATTGCAACTTGAAGGAAACACTGATCTCTTAGGAGATTTTTGCTTGATAATTGAGAGGGCTCAAACTAAAATGCTCCTCACAGCTCATATCCTCAGCAACATCTAATGACTCAGGCCTGCTTCTTCAGAGTCGATTTCACACCGTCCCACAATCTCAAAGATACAGATGTATCAGTGCACTTGCTGACCACAAAATGTTGCTTTAACTCTTAGTCATGTTATCTCTTGAAATGACACCTTGCAACTGCAGCTGTTTTTACAGCTGACACCTGGTTAATACTAGGGAGGTTCCCACTGTCTCAGTCAGCTGCATTCCTCATTCATTAGGAAACAATTCCTAGTTTCAGGTAACTACTTTCATCCATTTAGAATCCATCACAGATTCTTTACAAACCTAATGTTGAGCTGGATTGCAAATTAATTTTAGGGTACTTAACATTTAAAGAATTTTGGAGGTAGGTTATGCAAATTAGTTTTATTCAGTTATTCCCCCAATCTGTGAAGAAATTGCATACTGGCTTTCTCTATAAATGTCTGAAGACTGTACTCATGGCCTTTATAAAATCATTCAAATTGAAAATTACCTGTAGACAGTAAATTCCCTTCAGTGTAATTTTGCAAATACATTGTATTGTCCAGGAGCCTGGGTTTACTTGTCTTTTGCAACATTTGTGTGCTGTTTTCCAACTTCTATCTAGTTCTACTTTGAGATGGGTGATTATTTTACTGAAGATAGTATTCCCACCCTTTCCAACAAACCCCTGTAAAAGTGATCCTGATTTTGTTACTGCAAACTCGAGCTGCCCCCCAGTATGAGGGGACTAAGGCTGAAAGTTGGCTGAATAGTTTGCTTTGGTGGTAATACAGAATTTCTTAGAAGTGATTGAAAATGCAAAACTTTCCATGGGTGACAACTGCTTGGGAGTCTGCACTGAAAATGAAAACATTGCATGACAAGTGGTGCTGGTGCAGTCTGATTCCTGTTCTCACAAAAGAAACCTGGAGATCAACTGCCATAAACTGTTGTGACAAAAATTAAAAGCAGAAGCCTAATTTTGCTAGCAACACTCAGCAGTAGCACCCTTGAGTCAGAGGAGACCAAGTAACACCCACAGAGGTTAGAAACATTCAGAGCTAAACAACAGTGAACATTGCAAACCCACATCTTCTTGAAGAAATGTTGCACATGGAAAAGACCAAAAAAATCCATTACAGGCTGCAGCTGTTTGACATGACTGGGGAAAACACTACTCACTTACAGGATGGCAGTCCTTGACTAGTCTCACAGATATTACTCAGTTTTTATTGCTTAACTTGGTGAAAGGACTTTGTAAAGTCACAGATATGATTGTTCACAATTTACAGCTTAGGGAATTTAGGAATAAGGAAGGTGATGTAATTAGACCAAGGTAAATGAATGACAAGAGTTGTGAAGAGACCCTCATTATCCCCACTCTTATTCTAGTCACCAATCAGCACAGCCTCCAGTCCTAAAAGGAAGAGGGTATTTTGGGGGAGCAGCCTAGCCCTCCATCATACACCTGGAGAATGCAGAACATGGGTGAGCACCTTATTTCTGTTGTGGCACTCCTCCATCCACCAAAAATATCCTACAACCCCTGTACCCTGTCAAGGCAAGTCTCCTTGCTGTAGACAGCACGGGAGAAAGTCCTAAAGCTACTTGCTGAGGACCCTCCCTACCTCTCCAGTTTTGGTTCTCAGCACAAATAATCTTTCACTCGCCCCCAGGCCTGCCTGGGGAAGAGTTTGTCTGGAACAAACACAAACCATGGAATTCACAAGGAAAATTTAGACTACATCTCTGAATGTATTACTTAAGAGTGACTTCATTTGTCTGTACCAAGTTCTCTTATCTCTTTATGGAGAACAGCTATCAGATTACAGAGCTACAAAAAAAATTACATTTTAAAATCTATTCTAAGGAAATTAACACTTTTCTTGATGAATTCCCTACATGCACAAGTCTTAGTGTTGTAGAAGTTTATCTGTACTGCATAACATACTCAGCAGTGAACAGGCAAGTAATAAATTCTAATAATGGCTCCTGCTATAAATTTGTCTTCTGCAATTTTGTAGCACTGCATGAAGGCAGGAAAAAGTCTATGACACACATGAATACTGAGGACTCACTGCACACCTGCAATGGACTGAGAACTCTGGTTTTTAACTTGGCTGCAGCTGTTCTCTGCTGCATTTTACCTCCCTCCAAGATAAAACACAGAAGAGAAATGGTAAGAATTCTATCAGATGTCACAGGCAAAAACCCAACACTGACATGCCTTCTGTGAGTGCTCCCTCTGAATGGATAATCATCAACACTATGCTGCTTTCTAGATCAAAACAATTTTCCACCTGTAGGCCAGGAATGGGGATCACTTGGATTCTGCTGGCATCTAAATACAGCAGCCAGATGAAGAGACCCTCCCAGGGCAGGGTGGCACTCTCCTGTCAAGGCACTGTTCCCTTAACACCAAGTTCCTATATCTGCAAATTTTCTTCCTGTGAGATACAAGTTTTCTTTAGTCTGCTGGTCTCAAACCCAAAGAAAAGCATTGGAAAGCTTTGAAAACTGAGGGCCTATACTCCCTATCAAACAGAACTTGGGACTGGTGCATATTCACACAGCTAAAAACAGCTGCTTCCTAGACAGAATGCTTTGCTTCGACAGTGTTTTCTCAGCATGAACTTGAGCCAAAACCTCAGTGTTCTGCTTTTCAGTAAATTCACACAAGAATGGGATTGTGGTTCAGACATTCCTATCAGTTTCAGAGGCAACAGTAAAAGTGACCAGGCAGGCAGTTCTGTAGACTGGGGGATTGGCACCTCCCAGCTCTCAGTTCCAGAGTTATGTGGTGAGCTGGGGTCATCACTTTCTCAGATTCCTAGCATGCCATGACAGACATCCAGCCCTTTCACAATTCCCTTTGATTCACACAAAGCACAGCAAACCAGAAGGCTCTAAACCAAATGCTTCTTGCTTAATCCTTTATTAGGAAAACTTCTGGGGCACTTACCCACAGTCTCTTTAAGAGCTCTGCACCTTCCCTTCCAGTCCCCCTTGGGATGCACAGTGCTGGGCCTGGAAATAGCAAGGTGCAGATGGCATTGTCCTTAGCCATGTGACAGCTGTGATACTGCTTTTCTTCAGCTTATTGGCAAAGCAGGGAGGGCAAGGAGGTGACAACGGGCCAGTTATTGCTCTGTGCAGCCTGAGAGCCAGAAGGGAAGCTAGCTGTGTTCCTCAGGTGTCCCCACGGCTGGATGGAGCCCCAGGGGCTCCAGGCAGAAGCTGCAGCAGGGGCAGGGAGGGCTCAGCCTTCCAGCACCGAGCTGGTCGATGCAACAGGGAAACCTGCAAAGCTATTAAGGGTATGATATGACCCAGAGGAGCCATGCCAGACAATTTTTATTTTCTGATTTCCTTTTTCAATTAAATTTGACATTTTTGAGAGCAAGCTTGCCTACAGACTATTAATCTGTGGCTGAGGGCCAAGGAAGGAAAACACTTCAGTGAGAACTGAACACTGAAAAGCTTTGTCTGCAGTACAGCATGCTAAGATAATTCTAGGGAGCTTTGAGAAACAGATAATGGCAGTTCAGGCCTGTGTGACACAAACATGTTCATACAGTGTTTTCAGAAGAGGACAGGGTGAAATTTTAATGCCTATTTTCTTCCTTTCATTTACATTCAAGAAGCATATCATCTAGGGAAAAGCGTGCACTAATTGATATTTGCCACCAGCTGAGCAAAATGGTCATAATCAACCTACAGTGAAAGGCTTGCAACACTTGCAACAGACTGAGAACATCTAACTGGACCTTTGGAAGGAGCTGGATTTTGAATTTTAAGCATATGAAGATCAGATGACAGATTCAAAGGATAAAAATGAGAAGTGCCGTGATTTTTATCTGAAGCCTGATAATCTACAGCAGCTAGAAGAGATTTGCATTTGAGAACCAGTTCACACCTGATTAGTTGAGATATATGCTAAATAATGAAAGAAAAGGAAAAATATAATGAAGTAAAACTACCACTTAGTTGTACTGCTATTGATACTTTTGAAGCTGTCAATTTGATATCTAATCCTTAGGCTTCTTGTTCACATGCTACTCAGGAAAACAATGTTTCATTTCAGCAATGGAATAAAGCAAAACATTGAGCTGCAATTTCTGGAAAGATTCAAGATTTGGATTTGAACATTACACTTGGATTTATCCTTAAAACAAATAAACTAAAGGACACTAAAGCCACGTGGTGGAACTTAAACAGGCACCTGTAATCTCAAAATGAACAATTAGATGAATACTTCCTCTGGAGGTTTTGGGAGCAGTCTTTTCTATCATGTGTCTATCACATGCAAGAAAATATTGCCAGTCAAATAGAAACTGGAAAGTGTTCAGGAGCAGATGGAGGGAATCTTTGCACAAAATTTTCACTGCATGCTAAGGCTTTGACCATACCCAGGCAGTAATCAAATACAAATTGCTATTAAAAAGCTCATCTGTGTGGGGATTGTAGAGCAAAATGAAGGCAAAAAAGTGACTTCACTGGTAAAGATTATAATCCCCCTTCAATGCCAGTCCCTTAATAATAGTTGTTACAGCTTTGGATCACAGTGTCTTAACCCTTTAGCTTAAGCTGTAATTACTCATTCTTGCTGGAAGTCATTCATGTGGTGGCGAGGAAGAACTAAAGGAGTCCTTTTAGACAGTTTGTAGAAGGCTTCTGTTCACTTGCTGCTCAGTGAATCATGATTATATACAGTAAGATAATTATGAGTGGCTTTATAAATAGAACAAGAAATAGAGCTGTTTTAAGCATTTAACCACTGCAAGCCATATGCAGAGATAAATTTCAAACCTACAGGCAATTTGATTTCAGACTTTTCTCACTTTTTTATTTTTTATAATTTTGAGTTTTCTACCCAGACTCAGGAAGCTGAAGAAGAAAGAAACATGATGTAGGGTTGTACAGGTGTAGCAATTTGAAGATTCAGAATGCTCCAAGAATCAGAAAGTAGACACACACTCTGAATTACTCTGAAGTTTGTAATTTTAAGTAACGTTTTGTTCAAATATTATTTTTAGCAGCATGTAGGGAGGCTAGGTAAAGCTTCAAAGAGGAATCAAGAGCTGCAGTGACTGCTCATCAGCTCTAGATCAGATCATTTTCAGGATGTGAAGAGTAGCATTCTTCAAAGCAGAGCAAACTGACCTACCTGACCACAGTCCTCCTGTGGATTGCTTCCACATACATTAATCTGGGCTGATAAAAGCATTGCCTTCCTCTCACCACTGCCCTTGAACAGCACCTGTGGCCAGGCTGCCCAGCCCAGCCTGCTGCCACACAAAGTGACCAGGACAGGCCTGCAACAAGGAAGGGGGCAGAAAGGACAGCAGAAGGAGGGCAGAAGCAAAGCACACCTGTGCTGAAAAGGACCAGCACTACTCTGCTTGACAGGAGAAGGAGGGAGGCTCAGGTCCGAAGACAGGAAGAGGTTCTTGGCACTACAGGCAGCATTTGCAGCACCAGCTGCAAGTGTTTCATGGATTGGATTTCATGGAGATGTGGCACTGAGTCACTGAAAAAGGTAACTACAGTAAATGTGCTCAGATGGAGGGCTTTTTCATTAAAAGCTATAGGAATCAACAAAGGCCTCTGATTGCTTGCTTTTTGCTTTAATTGAAAAGTTTCTCACTTTGCTGTAATTCCCAACAGGTTTTCATTGTCTTCATAGAACAATTAGAGGCTCCCTCCTCTGGCTCTGTTTAATACCTATATTTATAGGTATTAATATGGGAATTTTCCCATCAAAATCTTTGCAGGAGAGGGACAAAAGAAAAAAGACTGCTTTATAGTATTAAGTGGGGACTTGAAATCCTGCAGAAATTGTATTTCTATGTGAAATTATTCATATTTTTTTCTCTCTGTGTCAAATCAATGACTACATTTTCAGCACCTAATTGAATGTCACAGTTTTAACTCAAAGCTAAGCAAGATAATATGTATGAAGAAGAGGAAGCAAAAGAATTCTCATTCTCTTCACTTTTTTCTTGAAAGATCAAAAACTATGATGAGATAGGCCTGAACTTCATGAAATTTGGGATCCTTATAAGCTAGGAAAATAATTTTGTTTGAACTATATGGCTCTTATGTTCAGTTTTAGAATAACATATTTCTAAGTCCCTTACAACATTAAATACAGGCTTCTGTAATTGGAGCTTCTGCTTCACTGATACTTCCATGACATTGTGTCCAAATCCTGATTATATTTCATTTAAATTGTTAATAGCTTTTACCACAGATCAGAGTCTTTGCATGTGAGTTTCTGAACCTAGATGAGTCTTAGTGTTATACCACTCTGAGGTCAGCAAACTACACCAAATCCTGATGGCTAAACTACATAAATTACATTTATAGGACTGAATTGACCCAGTTTTACTTTATATTTTGAATACATAGTATCTGCCTGGATGCTACATTCAAGTAAGCATGCCCAGGATGGTCACACAAGCAGGCTCAATGTCCCTCACAGCCCTCAGGGCACAAACAAACCTGAGTGTCCCCACAGCCCTTCCATGGCTCAGAACCCCAGGTCAGCCCCGTGGGGATCTGCTGCTCTCCCACCCCAGCCTGGCCTCTGCCCATGCCCAGGGATGTGCCCAGTGCCCAAGCTGGGGCAGTGGGACAGGCCCTGGCTGCCTGTCCCTGCTCGGTCACCCCAGCATGGTGAGCCCCCCAACTCCTGGCCCCACTGCACCTTGGCATGTTTATATAATTTTGGGACCACTCAGCTCAAAAAACTGACATTCATTTCACCAGCTATATGTCTGAGTGTTATTGATGTAAATTAAAATCTGCCCTTTGCAGAAAGAAAGCCTTTGTGATAATTTATGCACCACACCAACTTATGTTTGTGTGTATATCCATCTCAAAAGTGCACTTAAACACACTCCTCAAGAAATCTTCCCTCAGTCATTCCTGAGGTCTTTGGGCAGGGATTGCTTCTTTTTCCTCCTCTGTCTTCACAGGTCCCTCTGGACTGTGTCAAGGGCTGATGTTCCGACCCCAGCTGGCAGCTGAGCACCATACAGCTGCTCCCCCAGTGGGATGGGGGGAAGAGAACTGGAAGGGCTAAAGTGAAACAACTCATGGATTGGGATAAAAACAGTTTAATAATTGAAATAAAATAAAAAATAATAATCTAAAATTGTCACCAAAAAGAAAATAACAAAGAGAGAGAAATAAAACTCAAGACAGACAAGTGATGCACGAAAACAACTGCTCACCACCAACCAATGTGCACCCAGTCCCTGAGCAGTGGTCTCCAGACAACCTTCCCCCACAGTTCTATTACCAAGCATGCCATATGGTATGGAACGTCTCTGGGGTCAGCTGAGGTCAGCTCTCCTGGCTGCATCCCCTTCCAACCTTTTGTGCATCCCCACCCTTCTCACTGCTAGGGGGTGTGAGAAGCAGAAAAGGCCTTGACTCTGCCTAAGCACTGTTCAGCTGTAACAAAAACATCCCTGAAGTACCAACACAAATCCAGCACAAATCCACAGCTCCACACCGGCTGCTGGGAAGAAAATTAACCTCAACCCAAACCAGCATTTGTTCTTAGGTAACAGATGTAAAACATTCTCAATTATTAACTCAGTGTTAATTATGAGGCATGGATAGGGGTGCAAATAAGAACTGGAACTGAGCAGAAAAATTTCTTATCCTGGGAAAACTTTGCCATTTCATAAAGTCTTCAAAATGCCAAACTGCAGCATGATGGATTGAGACTGGGTAAAAGCTTTTGTTCCCAAACTGATCAGGTAGCCTGATGACTGTCTTATCTTTCTCCCTCCTGTTCTCTCCATCTCAAACAATGACCAGTCTGTCAAGTTTGCTTTGGCTACAGTTTAAGAAAAAATCATGTCCTTATTTGTTCTCATTGTCTTAGTTGGTTTTGCATTAAAAATCAGGATACAGTTACCTTGAAAATCACTTGAATATATAGTGAACCAGAATATATATATAGCAAAAATCTACCAAGGAAGTCAACTAATTTCTTTTCCCTTATTGTTTATAGGTTTGTGATTTGTGCCACAATTGACACTAGGCAAAGAACACATCCCCACCCCCCACCCTCCCCCCAAAAAAATCCTGTTTATTACATTTTCCTCCTCTCTATCCCTTCAACAAAATGCAGGAAAACACTCTGAAAATACCTATGAGCTATGCAAAGAATTCTCAAAAAATTCAGGGAAAGGAAGGGAAATACTCAACATATTACCACCTCCAACATAACATCCAAGAAGATAAAAGTCAGTGATCTGCTATGGTATCTTTTTGACCAGAAACAAACAAGCGCTGTTCTGATGCCGTGTTCTTTCTTTTAACAGGCATTTTAAGAGGTAAAATCTGAAAATTACTGATGTCAAAACCTTTTGGGAATAATTCTGCTAGCAATTTTATTGGAAGTCAAACAGAACTAGACCACACAGAGACATTCCAAAAGGTAGCAATTAAATGCTCAAGAATATAAATAAAAATAAAGTACAGATGGGAACTGAAATCGTGGAGTAGGATAGAGATTAAAGATAACTACAATTTAGACCAAAACCCAAGTGCTTTTATGTCAGTTAGCTCAAGTATATTGGAAATATTGAGTGGGGCTGCTCAGGAACAATGGCTAAACAGAAGAAAAATAGGAACCAAAACCACCATGTCAGAACAGGAAGAGGCTGAAGGCCTCCATACATTACAGCTTGCAAAACTCTGGGTTGCTCCCAAGCCTCAAAAAGAAATAGCATCTGAAGTTGCAGGTCTGCTCCACAGAATTCCTTGTCAAATCCTCCAAGAGGTCATACAGCCAGAGGACAGCAAAGAGGAAGAAACATAATAGAGGATCATTAGTCTGACCACAATTGTACACAATTTTTTAGAGCAAACTTTGATGGAAAGAATAATTAAAGACATGGAAGGAAGTGGAAAGAAATGCTGCACAGGTTTAATAAAAGTACAACAAGCAAGACCAAACATGAAAGTAAATAATTATTAAGACCAAGGAGAGGCAACTGATTCAATCTACCTGGACATTGGTAAAAATACTTAATGATGTGGCATGAGAAAGAAATCTGTAAGTCAAAAACTAGAGATTAATATATTAGATTATAAATTAGGAGAAGAACTGGCTAAAGAGAAGATTACAGCAAAATTAGAAGCCTGGAAATGAAGGGCAATTAACAGATAATGTCTCATTATTTCTCCCTAGAAGACGTTTGATTCCTATTTTTTTTAATGAATATGGTGCAAAAATGCATTTGCAGCATTAAAATTTGCTATTGTCTCAGAACATAAGGGTTACAATATAGAGTAAGATCAGTGAAACAAAGCTGAAGGATGTTAAAAGCTGAAGCAAGACATATTGGGAAGAAAATGTAATTTGTACCAAGCACGAGGTTATACATGTGGGTCAAGTGTTCTTGCTGTAAATACATCTGTTGGTAAGAACCAAAGAGGGAGAAAACCTGAGATGGATGGAGGCTCCTGAACGATGATGAACTACCAATATAATTCAGATGTGAAAGAGTCAGATGGTAGAAGAGGATTCTATTAAGCAAGGTTTTTGGAGAGATGCAAAAAAATCTTAATATGATTTACAAAGCACTAGTGACATTTAGCTGATCCATTACAGAATGTCTGAAGAACATGAACTAGAGATAGAGCAGGTGCCATATATTAGTTTCACCATCCCCTTATCATTTAATCTGTTCAAAGAAAATCAAGTTGTAGCTGTACTGCAGGATCTTAAGGCATGCTTCATGTCTTTAGCTTGTAAGCTCTTTCCCTTTATGCCCCAGCTCCACATGAGGACAAGGCTGCATTAGGCCTTGCTTCCCTCTTTCTCCCTTATGGCCCAGTTTCCATGGGAAGGCCACTCAGAGGAGAGGTAGAAGGAAACCCTGACATACTGCAACTGCTTCCCCAGGCTGAACAGAGAAGGGAAATACACAGCAGATATCCTATGGAGCAGCATACATTTTGCTTAAGAGAGATGACATTTTTTGCCCAACAGCTTGGTGACTGAGAGGTACACTGTCTATAAAATAGTCAGGCAGAATGGGGAGAACAGAAAAAAAAATAACAAAGGAAAAGAAGCCATGAAAAAAGAAAATACAGCACAAAAACAAGCTGAATGATCTAGCAGTAAATTTCAAAAGAAGAGCTAAGAAGTCAGCTGGGATAGAGGATCATCCCTCTGGCCTTGAAAGCAGGAAGGCCCCAGCACAGCCTTTCAGTAGGAATAAAAAACTACAAAGAAAAGGTAGATTCAAACAGAACTCAATCAGCTGTTGGAAGAGTTTACGTGACCTGGTTGACTGGCTATAGCATTTCCAGTGATTCAGAAGTTCCCCTTCAGAGCAACATTCCTAATTATAAGGTTAGTATGGGTCTAATTTCATCACACTGTATATTCTTCAGAAACAGAGCTGAACTTCCAGAAGTAGGCAAACCATGGGCAGGATGTTTTCCACAGTTCTTGCTCTGCAGTGTTGTAGAAGAAATCCTTGTAGTGCAAGTGAATTCCTTCTATCTCTAATGCACAGAAACTATATATATGAAATAATGGAGACCATTCTCTTGATCCTAAAGAATGTACAGCTTCTTCAGAGTGAGAAACTACAGAGGGAAGATGGAAACACTGAAAGGTGTTTGGAAAAGAGTCAAGAAGTTTCTCATTTCAGATTGCCACCTTTGAGTTGGTTTTAGAAATGTTTAAAATTTTGTCCCTGTTTCTTCTTTTACAACTTCTCCAAAGCAATCAAAGAAAACAATACAATTATAACAGTGCTTAGGAGTCCTTTCAGAGACTATACTGAATTTTGTCAGCTGCAGGTTGAGACAGAAAGCCTAGAAAGGTGAAATATGGAGTAGGACTGAAGATTTCTGACCCTGCTGCCAGAAAGCAGCAGACTTTTAATAATTCAATGAAGGCTACAATTTCATGTGTGGATCATGTTCCATTTTCTTTGAAGAGAATCCCCATAGAGTGTCAGGGGCTTTTTCCACTGTGAGAGATAAGAAAGGCAGACAGTACAACCAAACTTCAAAATAACTGTTTTACTATTCATCTTTGAAGAAGCTGTAAGTTTCTGTAAGCTTCAGCCTTACCAACTTCCCAGGGAACTCCATACTATGTAAGAGGCTGTTACAGAAATTTGTAAGCATTCTCAAATATATTGAATGGGGAAGATAATCACAAAATAACAGGTATGTTGTGTTAACTTAGCATACCACACATCCCAGCATTATCAATGATATGCTCCTTTAGAGAAAGAATAAATTGAAAGTAGTGTTAAAACTGTCTATTTGCAAATCAAAATTTATCAATCTCTAGTGAAGGAGACCATAACACAGCCTGTGGCATGTCAAATGTTTTCTAAGATAGCTGAAACCTGGTCTAGTGCTAATTAGCTCTAAATGATTCTGCCCTGTGGCAGCTGGACAGCTGTTTGGGTGCCAGGAACTCTTCTGAAATTGCCAAAGGAGGAAGGAAGAACAGTACTTTTCAGCTTTATGCAACAGGCAAGCATGATGCAGTTTCTCAGGTTTCTGTATAAGATGCTCCAGTTTTCATTCCTATGCAAATAGTCAAGGTAAACTTCCACAGAGATTGCCCATGGCCAGATAAAACAAGGAAAACCCTGAGTATTTTTAGGCTGAGATTATTATCTCAACTAAAAAAAAAAGTACTTTTTTTTTCCTGCAGGAAAACTGAAGTCTAATATGCTTATTTATTGCAGGAAAACAGATTACAATAGATCAGATACAATAACAGAACAGTTAACAAGAGCTAACATACCACCATCTACTGCTTTAGTATTAGAATTCCTCAACTGAGATACTTTTCTTTTATGACTTTTGTTTATAGAGTTAATACTCATAATTGTTCAACCAGAGAGAACTGAACATTTTCCTTGAAAAAGGAATGAATATTACCTATTTGCATAGCTTGAAAAGTTACTTGTGAATGCTGAAAGTTAAGTTTGCAGGCATGTGTAGTTTACAGCACAGCACAGATAAATTGAAAAGGATTTCCAATGGCTGACCAGTTACAAATTTCATTGTAAGGATTCAAGTACAGACATTATCCATTCAGGTTGTCCTTGTCTGTGACTAAAGAAAGATCTTGTCTTGTGCTAGAAAAAGAACCATATTTCCCTTAACACAGAATCTTGAAGTATGTTAGACTTTATTTATTGACTCTATTTACTGCATTGATGGATTGTATACTAACACAATAACAGTGTCTTGAGGGAATGAAAAGTATTTCTGCTTTCATTAGTGCTCTAACTTTCTTTTTCTGGAAACATTTTCCTTCTAAGGTCCTCAAGGTGAAAGCATACAACATTTGGTGCTTTGCTATAATAAAGTAAATACTTCCTTTTTCTAATCATAGTGACCTTGTGATCTATCACTGCTGGAATTTATATTCCTGGGAAACTTTGAGAAGTTATAGTTTTCCCTCTCTAGCAAAACAGATATCTTTCTGAGCTCTACCTGAATCAGAGCTAGTTTAAAACAAATAGAGAGTTTTCTTGGTATCAGATTCCATATCCAGAATGAAAAAGGTGAAATTAATAAATGTCAGGGATAATTGATATTATATTCCAGAAATGTTATTAAACTGTCAAGCTTCTGATGAATTCACACAAGCAGCTTTAAAACCAGGCTGAACATTCCTCATTTTAGCTTGGTTGCCAGCTTTATAACTTGTCTGGGAACAGAAGAAGTTACTGGGCGAAGACAAGACAGCAGCTGTGGAAGGACAGACTCTTGAGTCAGGTGAGAGAAAAAAAGCCTAGGGCAGAACAGCCTAGCAGGAAAATCATCACTCTGAAAAGGTTAGTGTTACAAGAAGAAATTAACCAGCTAGGAAGTCAGATAGAGCTGTGCTCCAGCATGTACCCAGCAAGTCTCAGGACCCCAGGGTCATCTGTTCAGTCTTCCCACAGGCACTCTTCCCATCTGTTTTCCCATGCCACTCTTACACCCCTTCCTGTCAGCCTTTGTGCAGAAGGAGATGAAGACAGATCAGATTTTAATCTCTCATTCACTGGGAAGTAGGTCTTGCTGCATCCTGCACAGGGGCTGGAAGAAAGTCAACAAGGTGTTGAAAACATGAGGCTGTTTAAAGTAAACATCAAATACAGGATGATCAACATTCATAAATTTTCCATGAAGACTGCAGTACAGTGAGACAGCTTAGCAACCAGGGGCTTTAATGCCTTTAAGGCCTGGTAGTCAGTCATTAATATCTGTAATAATGGGTCATCAGTGTCAATATGAATTTCCTGTACAGGAGCCTCCAAGATTGCTGCAAGGCATTTCATTCATAGAACAAAGAAACCAAACAATAGTGGGAGCTCATTACTTCAGAGGTTTTCTAAACTCTTTGGATTGTGTAAAATAAATATTCAAAAGAAATCATAGATGCAGTTTGATCTGCACTAAAGTTGCAGAAAAGTCCATCAAGGATCCCTCAGAGGCACAGGGAAGAACATCCAGACTCATAGAAAACACACTTGTTCCTATTTCAGAGCGTAACCTTATTTTTTCTGAAGTCTGGAACGGTTGGTGGCAGACAAATCCCTATTATTGCCTGTAGGCATTCCTCAAAATATATCAATTATCCTATCCAGTTGCATTTCAGATGAATTATTCTCCTGTTACCAAGGCAACCAAATATGTCTAACAAGAAATAACCATATTTTTTGTTCATGCATACCTGGGTTGCCAGAGCAACCTTAGAAAATGGATCGCCCGGACAATGTGCGTGCAGTCTCAAGGGAACATGGTCCTTATCAGCTGTGGGATGCCTGCCTGTGGAGCCAGGAGCATCACCTCCCATCCCAGTCTGCCACTGGTGTAGCATTGGACAGTCCCAAGGGCTTTGGAGACCGTCACACTTCTCAAACAACATGAGAAGAAGAAGTAGAAGGCAACACTCATGGGAAAAACAGAGCACCCCAAAGGTCTGCATTAGAAAACAAGGCTTGTAAAGTCTGTACTAAGAAATCTCTGTATTTAACTGTATTTCAGCCACAATTCCTGCAAGGAGTAAAAGATGGTTTATCCTGGTTGACACTTGCAGACAAGTTATGTTCATTACCAGCTCAGCTGCATACATTGCTCACAGGCCATCAGTAGTAATTTTCTTTGGGTAGGCAAGACTTCAAAGCTAAGTGGAAAGACCAATCTATAAGCAGACTTAACACCAAAATACTTTCAATGCTTTTGGTATCAACTTGTGTGTAGACTAGGCCTATGTGATATAGGAAAGAAATGAAGAAAATTATTTTAAAAGCTTCTTGAAATAATCATTTATTCCTGAAGTCAGGAAAAAAATAACAGTAAAATAGTGACCTGGAGGGTGACCTGCAGTCAGTATATTTATTATCAACATCACTTGCCTATCTGTACAGTAATACTTCCTTTGTTGGATTTTTATGTTTATTCAGGAAGAAATTCAATAAATAATAAAACCCTTCCTGTGGCAGTACACTACAACACAGTGAGAAACATCAGCTCTCTAAACACATTAATGAGGGAATACTATTCAAGATTCCAAGCTACAACACAATCGAATAGTTTTACACGCGCACACACACACACAGAAAGAGTACAATATATAATGTCTGGTCATTCTACATTGTAAAGAACTTTCTGTTTTCCAAACAGCCACAGCTTAGAAACAAGATCAGCAGGGAGTAAAGGTAAGAAGCAGATTGGTCTCTGCTTGATACAGGCAGAAAGACAGTGCTCTAAACCCTCTCTTAGGAGGGAGTTTAGAAAGTTGTGCCAAAGAGTGGCATGATTGCAACTGCTTCTCACCTCCAGTTCCAGATATTCTGTTGAGCTCTGTTAGGTGCCAAAGTGCATCCCAACCATACAGCCAGTGAGTATCTCTCAGATAAAGACAGAAAAAAAATTGCATTCAAATATGTATCCTAATCAAACAGAAACCTATGACATGTTATTAAAGTACGTTGTGGGGTCTGTAGTCGGGAAGACAATTCAGTCCAGCCATGGGAGCATCAGGAACAGGGACTCTGACAGCCCTGCCTAACTCATGTGTGGGATGGGAGGTGAGCGTGCCCAGGGAGCCCTGTCCTGTTCCCATCCCCACGTGCTTTTAGCCAGGTTGCAATGTGGAAGCTGAGATAACTGTGCTGTAAACCAGTGGGCCCTCACACCTACTGAATAAAGAGAGGACTCCAACTGTTTATAATCCAAGAACAGTAAGAGAAAACCAGGGATTAGAGGGCAGAAATGGGAGAGTCCAGAAAAAGGTTAGGATCTGGATTTAAGGTGGGCCAAAAGACTGATACAAATTACTAGACGAATAAAAGGGATTCTCCCTACAGCAAGGTGCTAATTTACATTGTAATAGTCATCAGTCAGTAGAGTCTATCTGACTTGCAACCCAGGAAAGGCATAACAGTAACCCTATATGCCTAGCACAATCCTGAAGGTTAAAATACCATCTCTATTTAGACCTGGGTAAAGAAAAAGGGCAAAGCAACACAGTAACAAAGCATAAAGAGCAATGCAATAGAGTTATCATGGGAAAGCAGTAAGTACCTCAGGTTAAATAAAAAATTTCCCTCTCTTTTGCAGTAATCTTCAAGGCTTTTTCTTTCCCTCCCTTCTCTTCCATGGGAAAAAAAAAACCAACCACAGTTGACAATTTTTTGCAGAAAAAGTATTTTGATGTCTTTCACCCAGAGAAAAACCACAGAGGAATCTATTTGCTTAAGAGACTGACCTGTAAAGTTGCTAATCCAGCTTCATGTCTCAGCAGCTCACTCCCAAAAAATGGTCTCATCGCAGGCCAGTGACTTCATGACTTAAGCATAAAGCAGTAGAAAAAGTCAACGTTTTCATCTCTCCAGCCTTATTAAAACCAACACACTCCTGAAGAACATGCTGCATTTAACAAAATAGCACACTGCTTTGCAATTATCCTGATAAGGTCTGCCTGGTCCTGTCACAAATCACAGGAAGACTCTTCAAGAGCATCAGCTGAAGCCAGCATCAGTTAAGTAAATAGCTAGAAGAGTGTTGTATTTTGTTGTCACTAGGCATTTAGCTAGGTGCTAGAAGGTTTCTTAAAAAGATGCCCACTTGCCTGAGGAAAACAGTTCTGAAAGGTGACCCCTGGATATGTACATTTTCCACATCACCAATGTTTACTAGGAATTGATTTGTTTGTAACTGTTAAAGCCCCTCCACTAAAGACAGAAATTGATCTTTGCTGCAGTCACCTCTAGAAACCCACCATCTGCTATAGGCTGTCACTTTGAGCAGTATTTGTTATTCTTAAGGAAAGTGTTAAAGATGCTCTTTGACTTGAAAACACATCCATGGTACAACTGGGACAGCAAATTGACTTTGATTCTTTTTCTGTGGTAGCAACAGCTGTGGCAGCCACACAAACACCAGGTATAAATCACACCCCTGTTCACAACTGGGAGCTTCTCAAGAGGACGCTTAGTCCATACTCTTTCGTCTCCTCCAGAATAATTGATCCATTTCTCTGTGGGACTCTAAAAGCATAAAACCTCCAGTGACAGGGACCACACAGAATCCATTCCAACACTTGACTATACATAGCTTGAAAAACAGCTTTAATATCTCCTTTAACACCCCCTTGCTGTGTTTTAGCCACACTGCTGCAAAGGTAGGGACACGTGCAGGTCCTTCCCTCCCACACTCGTACCATGGTGGATCTACCTTAAGGCTGTTATTCATTTCTCTAGATTAAACAGACCCAGTTCTTCCAAGATTTCCACACAAACCATGGTTCCTAAACCTCTGGAAATTCTTGCTGCCCTTCCTTAGTCACTGTTGACCATCCCTCACAAGCCTCATTTGTTCAGCACACAAAGGGACAGAACCTACTTGCAAGATCTTTTGGTATCATCTGCTGTTCATGAATGCATTCTCCTTATCTACTTCCCCATTCAGAATTTTCAGGGTTTAAAAATGAGTCAACTGAGCCTGGAGGCCACAGGGAGATCTGATCATGTCTTTTTTATGTTAGCTGATATATTCCACAGTTAAATAAGAATCATTTCAATTAATGAGATTCTCATTTACTGTACTAAGCATAAGAGTTTTGGTCTACAAGAGGTCTCTTGGCAGGGAGTTGTACATTATGGTAGCAGGAAGTATCACTATTTCATTTGCAATTAGGCAACAACAAAAAAATTCCAATAACCTTCTGTACACATCTGTAGTACTCAAGAATCTTACAACATTAAGCTCATACACATAGATTTATCTCTATGTGTGCAAGGAAATGTTTTTAAGATAATAATGAGGCTACTTAGTAGGACACAATGCTTCTTTTTAGATTTCTCTCTTCCCAAAAGTGTAGCTTTTCTGTAACCACAAATTGCACAGAAATCAGCACATCTTATCTGTAAGATAGAGAAATTATTTCCCCACATGTAAATACTAAACTATACATAAAGCTGCTGGGAAAGATCTAATGCAGTTGTTTAATGTGTGAGGAACAGGAGGCAGCAGCATAGAGGGAACTGTGCAAATGAAAGGGGACCAGTTGCATTTGCTCCCTAAAGCACACCCTAGACAAGTGAGCACAGCATGTTTCATTAGAAACAATGAAATCTCCTTTTCAGCTAGCTGGCATTTTGGCAAGGCTGCTGATAGATCAGAAACCCAGAGCACAATTTGTTTGCCATGCTGTAGCCTACTTTTGTTTAATCAGACAGCCACTGTTGAATGTGACCCTGCTGTCAACAACAAACCTCCAGACCCGCACTCACACGTCAGAGCAAGCGTGTGGACGTGTGGACGTGAGCTCTTGCTCATGCTGTGATTAAAAATGTAAGCACCTACTATTTTCAGTCTGAAAGGCAGCCAAGCCCTCTTTGTTCAAATTGGCACAGGGAAGTCTTCTCGTGCCCATTCCATCGTATTAGCAGCACTCCATAAAGCGGCAGAGGAGGATGGACAGTTTTGAAACTGTTTGTGACTGGAACGTGATGGTTTGACTTGCAGCGTTGGAGTAAAGGCAAAACACGCCTTTGTGCAGGGCACATTCAGAGAATAATTGCAAGCTCTTTGCAGGAAACCAGTCTCCTTTGCACTAAAAAGTCTCTCAATGCTTTTAATTAAGGGCCTGACTCAGGTCCTCCAAAATAAACTGCATCAGACCCTACTAAACCTGCCTCTTAATAATATCCAAAGGTTTCACCACTGCTCTGGCAGGACCATAAATGGGTCTACCATTGGGCATCTGGACATTCAGTTGCCATGTCTCAAAAATATTCTGGTTTAGGCTGAAAATTAGCACTTGCAAACATAAAAAGTGTGGCGTGGAAATACTGCCTCAGTGATCAATTCAGATCCTTCTTTGTTACCTTCATCTTTCAGATGACAATTCTGTATCCTGTGATTTCCCCTCTTACTGAGCTGACAGCACCTTCCACTTGGAGACTCTCACACCACAGTAAAGCAAGAGCTGCAGACAGGAGAGGAGGCACTGACTTACAGAGGACAAAACAGAAGTTCAGAAAACACCACAAGACAACATGGCAATATTTTTAGGGTTTTTTTGAGAAAAGGAAGCTCTCTGTTGAATTCTAAAAAAGGCAACACTTGTCCACAGAAAATGGGGGAATGTTTAACCAGATCCTTGGGAAACCATTCCTTTGTTTAAAAGAATATTTGACCATCTTTATTCAGTTCTTATATATCTCAAGAAATTTCAGCTGCAGACCACCCATCCATCCATCCATCCATCTCTCTATAGAGATCCCACCTTCCCATTTGCCCTTAGAAAGCCCAACAGGACTGTCTGAATGCAGAATGTAATATCAAAACTACTTCATAAAACATTGACATGTCTTAATAAATATGCATACATTTAAATATGCTCTGTGCAAAGTACTCATGCTTAAGAAACCAGCCTAAATATCACAAAAATAAAATAGCATTTTCACAGCAGAAACACATTATGCATAACTAGAAACTGAAAAGACTGTTGAAAACAGTTTATTCCTAGACGTTGCTCTGTTTCTTCTATTCCACTAACACATTAGAAAATGCATTAAAGTAATATAAAGTATCAAAAGAAACCTTAAGTAATACCATGTTTGAGAGAGCATGTCTTTGTTGCCAGAGATTTCTCAGATCACAGTTCACACATTTTGTAAATGTCTGTGCCTCACTTGCAGGAATTTGTACCCTTTGAATTTCAGTTTCTGCATGCTCAACACTTCCCAAAGCTGCTAGGAAAATAAGTGCTGAGATTTGGGGTTACACTCTGTGAGTGTGTGGGGTGAGGGATTGGGAGAAAAATGGGGAAGGAGCCAAAAAGCAAAACTTTTTGGAAAAGAAGGGACCCATAAATGTATTAAAACATTGCTGTTTCCTCTTAATTACAGCAAAAAACATGACTGCAGTCAAAATGCCCAAGGAGGTGAAGACACCCAGTCTCTGTAATTACATAGGCCTGTCACAGGCTGCAGAAACCTCCACAGGTTCCATTGGCCCAAGCAAGCCCAGCATCCCAAGGATATTGCCCAATGCAGCTGAACACTTTGAATTTACAAATTTAAAATATTAAATGCAAAATGATCCAGAACAAAAGCTATGGGGTTCCAGCTGGTTACCAGTAACTCCACTGATTTTTTTTTCACACACTCAAGATATAATCCCTTTTAATTTAGTCATGGTCTGTCCAGAGTAACAGATACTATTTTCTGCCTCTATAAATTGCCCTTGAACTTCAACTGAGTAGCACATTCTGCTTCCCCTCTTGATTAGAACTGTTTAGAATTGCTGTGTCCTGTTAAGCAGCTGGCCCATTTCCCCTCATAGCAAGCAAATTGTTCTCTTTCCAATACTTGTTATTTTTAGAAACAAGAGGTTTTGGATTAAAAAAATAAATAAATCTTGCATATCACAAGACTCACCCTTGCTTTCAAGGTTTATTTTTAAATTCTTGTGGTAGATCTGACTCATTTACCTTACCACTATCTCTTCCTCTCCCTTTCACACTAGGCTTGTCTTAAAAACAGCTTTAACCTTGTAAGGAGGAAGATTAGAAAATAGTCAAAGGGTGGGTCTGTCAACTGTATATTCATGTCAGGTGTGTTTGGATGAAACGTGTCAAAACTCAGCATATGATTCCAATCAATTTTTATCCAGGACTAAATCTGAAGGTTACATAAGGCCCTAGTCCTTAACTTTATAGGAGATTAGACTCAACACACAATTTGCAGGGAGCTTGAGGTCTCTGTACTACTAAGGAATTTGTGAGACACACAAGAAAATAAACCATTATTTTTCTTTTAAGCTGAAATGTGCTCTGCTACTTGAGACCAGCAAGGCATCCACAGGCTGGAAGAGACCACCAGTGGGACTGTGACTGCAGTTCATCATGGGGGAATCACTTCCACATGGCAAGATCTACAAAAGGGTTTCTGCACCAGTACCAACACCTCCCTAAAGGTTACACTTCTATGGTATGCTCTCAGACACTTTTTTCAGTTCTCCTTCCATTAACTTTGGAGCAAAAACAGCCTTGAAGGGAAAAAGACAGAAATAAAAAGGCACAGCATTAACATGAGAAAAATGAAGTACAGTTGCTCCTAGCTATTCCAACTGATTGGAAGCAAGGAATCACTAATAAGAGGTGTAGTTTAAAGCAGGCTGTGCATATGTTAAGCAGGAGTTCTGATGTGCATTTTGCATCCTGTATTATATATTTGAGTCCATGAATAGAGACAGAGCTGGGCAATCTTAGCACTCTGTGGAGCATGTATTAAAAGGGTCCCAAAAGTAATTAGATAAATTGAATGAAATCTGACTTGACAAGTAGGGGTCATCCTATTCTATGAAGGCTCAAGACGGAGACCAAGGGGGCAAATAACAAGTGATTGAAGGGCACAGCTAATTAAAGTGCCTGCTATATTAATATTTATGTTAAAGTTTCCTGTAGCTCTGGCCTTGACCTGGCAGCTGGGTATACAATGTGTGTCCTTAATTTTAATAATTTTCAACATTATTTCTCATATGGTTATGGAAGTACTTTAGACAGGTTGTTATACCTGTCTCTTCCACGCTCAGACTAAATTGGCTGAGAAGTATAAAAATTGCTGAAAAAAAGTTCAAAATGTAGTCCCTGTGATTTAGTCAGCAGGAAAAAAAAAAGGTAGGAAACACTGCCATTTATGAGTGCTTTCTGTTCAAAGCTGTGAAAAATACTCTTCCATCTTCATGACACCTTATCTTCATTTTATGCAGAGGGAAACTGAGGAACAGCCATGAAGGCTGGCTGTGAGATGCATTCACTAAGCATTCAAGAATCATTGCAGCCTGGGATTCCTACACATCTAAACTCCAGAGGTGCAGAGCACTCTGGCTGAAAGCAAGTGGAGCTGGAGATGCTTTTCCTTTATGTAACTTCATCAAGTAAGTGTGTGAAAGAGAGACAGTGGGGAGAAGCTGCTATGTATGAAGCCCCAAACCCAAAGACCACACAACACACCCCCTCCGTTTCTTGCTGAAATAAAAAAATAAATTGGGGGATTGAATTCAATCTTTCTTTCAATTAAAAATGAAGAATACAATACTAGATGCACTTGGAACAGCGCAGCATGAACTGACAGCTGCACTCAGACAGCAAGGAAGGAGAAAAGGCAGTGAAGGAGCCATGAAGCCACTTCTCCTTCCACGAACCACCCCACACACCTGCACAGAGGTGGGTGGATATGACCCCTCCTGCCTGTGGCCCCCTGTCCTCCTGCTCCTCCGAGCCCTCCTCCCTGCAGTGCCTGAGTGTGTCCAGCAGCCCCAGCACCCACTCAGGCCCTGCAGAGGAACCTGTCACCCTCTGGGTGAACACAGGGATGTACTCACCTGGCCAGGCAGTGGAGTGGGTCAGAGGGTCTGCAACCCAGAGGGACAGGGCTGCCCCTTACTGAGGCCACTGCCACAGACACCTGGCAGCTTGTCCTGCCAGAAAACAGTGCCTGTCTCATGGGAGAGCCCCACCACGGTGCATCTTCCTCCCCTCACTCCCAAGGAAAAGCAGAGGTGAGGTGCCCTGGCCAGGAATGGAGCCAGAGGCTTCTCTTTCTGCCCAAAGGCTGAAACCACTGAACAGCTGCAAGTGAAAATTCATTTCTCTCATCTCACAGAAAAGAATTTATTAAACTGAAATTACAATTTGGCAATTTCATCCTCAGTCTATAATGACCAAGACATTATCTTTCAGAGAATAAACTTACACACACACACATGCACAGAAAATAAGTCAGCTCATTTAAGTCACTTCAATCTTTTCTCTGCAGAATGGGAAAGAGAGAGAACATCAAAGTGCTGCCTCTACAACCCAACTGCTGCAAGCAAGACTGTCGACATCTCTGGCTGGACAATTAAGCATCAAAATATTCACAAATAGCAGGAATATTGACTTAAACAATTCGCCTATGTTGAGAAAGATTTAGGAATTGTGTCCTGGTCTTCTTTGCCTTGCCCTGATTTGTTTCTAATGTTGAGGTTTTGCAGGACAAAGGGGTGGGGGAGGAGGATATTTCCAAGCCTCACATGAGAAGCATGGCCCAATACACCTTCCATTTAAAATTATATATATGGAGGGATAAATAAAGGTTTTCCAGGCTGGATTATTTCAGTTCCAAATTTCAATAACCCTTTTAATTTGTTGTATTTCTATTTTAGATAACAGGAGTGTATCTGGTACTTTATGTACAGTCTGCAGAAGTAGTTGCAAGCCCTGGCTTTCTGGCACCTTGCCTCTGTGTCTGAGAGAGTTCTAAAGCTTGGGCAGCCATGCCAGCACACACCATTGTTTGCACCTGCTGCAATTCAGTTGTTACAGCAGCAGTTGTAGCAATTTAGCAAGTAGAACACCCATTTTACTGTCTGTTTTATTACCAAGACAGATAAAATTTGTACAAGTAGTGCTCAGGGAACCAGCATATAGCAGTACATCTGAATTAAAAACAAAAGTATTATCTAGCTGAACTCATTAGCATTTACAGGAGTGGCTGAACAGATTTGTTTCCCCCATCCGTTGTGTAGCTCCCTGCACAGCAGCCATTTGTTCTGAGCCTCTATCAGCAACTTACCAGGAGAAAACAGATAAAACAGCAGTGCTGACTGGATGAACAGCTCATGGCAAACAGTACTAACACCCCTACAGAATACACAAGAATAATGTAAGATTTATCTCCTATGCACCTTCCAACAGTTAGCTCAGCAGATTTGGTGCTTCATGGAAGACAACGCTTCCCAGGCTTTGTGAAGAGAACACAGGAAAATGACTTTTCAGTCTGAGACCCCAAACAGGACCTTAGCATCCCTAACTCTCACCTCAGGTGCTGCTTATCTCCTACATATCTCAGTTTTAAACTCACCCTGTGTTTTGGAGCACCTCAAACATTTCTTCCAGGATCACAGACAAGGCAGCTCTGCCCACTCCTTGCTTGGGGTGCTGTTCTCATTCTGCAAAGCACAGTCCTTCCACAGACTCCAGCAGCTAGTGCCATGGCATAAGGATATCTTCACTTACAAATAAATGCTGCATCTAGGAGCAGCACTTGGAGGGCAAGCTTTGGAAGTCTCCTCCAGATTCCCTCAGGTGACAGCTCATCATGATCAGCATTCCAGCAAAAAAGGGGCTCATTTCTAGATGCCTACAAATCTAGAGCCAAGGAAGGGAGCCAAACAAGTCTAGTTAAGCATAAGCTATGGAGGCATTCAGGTGAGTCCAGAAACAGGTAAGAAGGATTTGAGTGCTGATTAATACATTTGATATAACTAGAAACTGAATAATAGTCTGTGTAAATATTATCTCATCTTCATGTGCCTCCCAGCTGAAATACAGGCCAAAGTTCTGGCTTTCCAGACCACTTGGGATGATTTTCCTCAAGTTAGAATTCAAAACATAGCAAGCATATCTCAGTTCTGCATGGATTAATAGCAAAATCCGATTCAGTTTCAAAACTTCTTTCTTCTACATCCAAGTATAGCTCCAGCTCATTTACAGTCCTGTCTTCCAGTATGGTTTTTTGTAAATAAATAAATAAATAGTGATAGCAGGCTCCCTACATCTCACAGGCAATAAAAGGACACCCCAGTTCTGACTTGGCTGCTCCCTCTGCACGTGTGGAGGCACTCACACAGCTCCGTTCTCACCATCTCCTCTTTCCTGCTCTCCAGCTCTTTGGACCAATGAAACCATGTTGCAATATTAAAAGCAGGGCATTACACATGTAAAATCAAGTATAGTAGTTTGATTTTAGATAAGAACTAATGAGTTATGACAAAGATTACCCTCAAGTGAGAGCCCCGTGCATAAAGTACTTTTAGGAAAAAAAAAGCAGAACTGCAAAATAAACAGCCACTCCCTTTGCCCTAATGGACTAGAATACTTTGCTGAAAAAGAAATCTTGTCCCCCAATCTTTAATTTAATTTCCTTCTCATATATTAAAATGTCTCCACTTGGCTGTCTGAAGAGCTTCAGATTCTTGTCTTCTAGCTCCTCCTAAATGCCTGTTTCTGCCTTGAGCTCCTGCAGACAAGCACACAAGCAATATGTATGTTGGATCCTGTCAGGAGCTCAGCACACTTTCAAGACTGCAGAATATACAAAACACACTCTGCTTCACATATCAGCATCAAGCCACTGGCCTAACACCACCACTTAAGCACACTATCTTCCCCTCCTGAAAAGTCCAAAAATAATTGCAGGGGATGTTAAAGCAAGCTGTTAATTCCTTGATGGAAAAAAAAACTTCTCAAAAGTGGTGAGCCAAAATTAAGAGAGGTCTTTAACTTTTCCCACTAAAACATTTCTTTGTCTTGTTTTTATTTCTCCTAGGCATTCTAAAATAACAAGCTGAAAACTTAAAGGCCAGTACTGATGCTTTCATTTTTGATATAAATCATTTAAGCATCTACATACATCTAGAAGAACAAAGCTGTCACCACATGCTTCACACCTGATGATCATTAATAATGCTTTCCACAGACTTCTTGTAGAAAACAATTTCTTGGTTATATAAAGAAGAGTAAAGATTTAAATCTATTGTGGAAGGGAACAAATAGGATTCTTTAACCTTTAAAGAATCCAATCACCTGCTCAAGTACTTGAAGCTAAATAGTCCTGGCTATCAAACAACCCAATTAAAACCGACCAGGAAGAAAGTCAATAGGTTGTACACCAAGGAAAAAAAACAAACACAACACTAAGGAATGCACATCTTGTGGAAACTGGGAACAGAATGTGCAGAGGTCGGTCATTTTAAGGTATTAAGTGCTAGGGTTTAGAAACTGCCTGTGTAAGAACATGGCACAGTGTTGAAGATTCAGAGACCTGCATATCACAGTGTGAAGGTGGGGCTGGAACAGAGGGGAAGGCACCTGCCTCCACACACAAACAAGTCAGACTTGTTTGACAGATGACTACATTTGAATGGCAACTTCGTTTGACATCTTCTAGTTTCTTCACACAAGTAAAAATTTGCTGTTCCACATCTTCTGCCCTTATCATCCTTCCTGCTCCATTGCAAAGGCCAGTTGTTTGATAGACAACAGGGAGAGTAACAGTGAGCTATGACTGGAGCTACAAACACCCTGATGGAGGTTTCTGCATCTCTGCTGGTCACCTAATTGTAGGAGAGAAAAGAAAAACCAGGTTTTTCAATGTGTTATGTTTTGAAACTTAGGGGGCCTTGGGTTCAAGCATTTGTCAAAAGTTCTGCCTCCTCACTGTGATGCTCGTTGCCTGCTAAATGATGATAAATAGAAAAATACACCTGAGTTTTGACTGGCTGATAGCAAACACTGAACAACCAGCCCATGCAAGAACTGCCTGCAATCTTAAGAGAGAAAGTGTTATAACAGAGCTGAAGTTCATATAAGAATTTGGCCTTACTTCTCTTCCCTGCTAAATACAAAAAGATATCATGTCAAATCCTTACCAAGTTACTAATTAGTTCACTTAGGTATGAGTCTCTTAACAAGTAATATTTCCTCTTTAGACATTCATTTATTTTAAACTGGCTATTTAATTCACTGAAAAAACTAATAAGGTACTGGATTATATCATCAGTGCCAGATGTAGTCCAATTCATAAAATCTCTTGGAACAAATCAAATCCTTTTTTTATTGCCCATCTGATTCAAGCTGATCTCAAGGGTTCATGTTTCCATTCATGTTTTCATTCTGAATTTAACATAACAGCACTGTGCTCGCTGTTACATAAATTAACAGGACATTTAGGATCTCCAGTGAAATCCCAAATTATGCAGTGCTGCAGCAGGTAAAATTTTTAACAACTGAACACTGAACATTCGTGAAGCAGCTACAAGAGCAATCCCCTGGAAGGAGGGATTTGAACTTCCACCTTCACATGGCTGTGGCCTCCCAGCTGAAGCCATGCTCAGGTTTTGGAGCCAGGCTGATCAAGAGACCTCCTCTCCCCCCTCTCCATGCAAACTTGCCCTCTGCATGGCTGACGTGCCTCGAGTAGCATCTCACAGTGATTTACAGCCATGCTGTAGGAGGAAAGAGTCAGTCAAACCTGTGCTGCAGCTCAGCAAAATCGCTCCAAGCTGAATAAACTGGTGCATTCATGCCAAAAAGAGAACAAAATCTCTTTGCAGGCAAAACCACAATGCTTAGACACAAATATAAATGTGCTCTGAAGATCCTCCCCCAACCAGAGTGAAGCATTCACTATGGAAGTGTTATTGCCTGTAAGTAGACGTATTTTCACTTTTCTGTGCCACACAGGGAATGTCTCTCAATATTGCTTTTTAAATAGGTAGCTTGCAATGTACATTTGACTGTCATTCAGAAAGCAAAAGGCCTTTTGGAAGTTCACAGAAAACACCAACAAAATTTGCTTCAAAGTCTGAGCAAAAGTCAGCTCTTGGGTAAAAATTTTGTGGTTTTCCCCTTTCTAACTTTCCCCTGCAGCTTCTGGTCCAGGCTCAGACCTCCCAACCCCCCTCAACACCAGCCCCTCACCATCAGCCCCGATGCTCTGCAGAGAGCAGCCCAACACTTTTACCTCAGCATGTTTCCTCACACGTGTCCCTAGCATGAGCAGAGGAAAAGCATGACCATTGCTGGTAGGGAAATGAGTAAAGGAATAAGGCCCAGACACCAACTGGGCAGGAAAAAGCAATTCCTGGCTCTGGAACAGGAATCTGGGAGGGAAATCACCATTCTACAGCACTGCCAGCTGGCTCCAGCCCTGCTGTGCTCTCCTGAAGTAGCAGGCTGAATCCCTAGTGCAGAACACAGAGTTTCTGCCAGAGTTTCAGGTGTCCCCGCTTCACAAACAGCTCTGCTCCCTGTGAAGGGGCCACGTGCCCCCTCGAGCACACTGCCACACAGAGATCCTGGCCCAGCTGCCAGAAACATCACAGCTGCGTCAACGTGGGGCTGGCTCCAGCTCATGAGCCCTGGCTGACAACTGGACCCACTAACCTTGCCTCAGAGGAGGAGCAGTGTGGCCAAGCACTGCTCTGGCGGGGCATGGCCATCCTGCTCTGGTCCCAGCTAGTGCTGGGCTAGCTCTGTACTGCAGCTGCAGACTCTTGGTAAGGAGATGAAGAAGAATTTTAAAAAGGCACAATACTCATTTACCACCCTTACTCATTAAAAATGCCCCACACTCATTTACCACCCTTAGCAGAAAAGCGTCTGTACCTAACCTGAAAAATATTAGTGTTTTTCAGACATGTGAATGAGTTTTCAAAAGTTCTGATTTTTAATTCAGGGGAAAATTCAGAAATGCTGAGATTCCCTCTCATAATTTTTTTTTAACAGGATTTAAAAGTAAAGATTGTTTTGGAAACGGAAATTCTCATTCAAATTGTTACCCCAGGGAAGCCCTCCTGTTGGTTGCTCTCAAGGACTACCAGCTGACATTTCTGCCTGGCATGCTAAAGCAGCACTGTAGCTGCTACAGCAGCTCAGGAAGACGGAGCTGCACAGCAACAGACTCGAGGCAAAGGTCACGAGCTGCAACAAGAGAAATACCAGTGGGGTATAAGGGTGGAAAGAACATCAATAGAAGTAGTAACACGTTGGAAAAGGCTGCCTGGCGAGGCTGTGGGATCTCCCTCTGCATAGATGTTCATGCTTGATCAGTGCAGGCTGAGCAATCTGAGCTACTCATGATGTTAGCCCTGCTTTGAGCAGTGTGTCAGACTTAAACGACCTCTGCAGGTTCCCTCCAGCTTGCTTGGTGGCTAAAATACAGCCCATTGTAAGAATTTCAATGCTGTCAGCTGTACTTAATTCCTCAAATGATTCTGGTCAGCTCTTCCTTTATACTAACTAAAACACCTTATCGCTTCTGTACAGCAAGTGTCTCCTGGTGGCTGAAATGAAGAAAGCAGATGTTTTCTCCAAATGGATTATGTAAACTGTAAAACTGAAATTACATGAACAATTGCCAGTACACTCACAGAATTTCAAAAAAAAAAGTGTTCCAAAAACATTTAAATCAATTTCCAACTTCTCAGGAAATTTCTGAAATATTGCTTTTATGTAACATGCCAAATTCCAAAATGTCAATGTTTTCCAAATTTAAGCACCTCTAATTTTAATTCCCATCATTTAACTAAAAAGTATGACAAAACATGTAAAAGACTGGTAAGTGCAATATACATATAATAATTCAACAGGTTCAGAAAATGTCTTTCAAATTATTATAATGTTTTCATTATGGCTATTGGCATATAATAATTTATTGCCTTACAGCAGCTCGGATAAATATACAGCCTTGATCTTATAGCATAATTTTTCTGTAATAATGATTTTTAAAACAGTCCCTACTATGTGATTTCAATCAAAGTAGAAATGGAACAGTGTGGCTGTGACCTGTATCATTAGGGAAGGATAGGAACCTCAGTTTGGTCTTTGCTTGATTGTTTTCAGGGAGTACTTGGCCTCTAGAAGAGGCTATGAGCTCTAGAGACTTTGTAAGAGTGATCCCAGTTGAATCTGGGTGTGTATAAAACCAGTACCTTTTTGGGGGAGTGGAGGAAAGAATAGGAAACAGAGTAGGTCATTCAGAAAATGTGTCCTGAAATTGCCTTTTTTTTTTTAATCAAAGCCACATTCTTGAATCTTAATATAAGGGAAGCATCTGTTATATAATTAAATGTTTCAGAAATATCTGGACTTTCATCTCCAGAATCAAAGGCAACAAGCTTTTTCACTACAAATCTATTAATTATATTAAGGCTCATTAAAGACCTGGGAAACAAAAAAACCGACCAGGCTGTATGCTCAAAACTCCTAAGAGAATTATTCTCTAGACCTTTACTGATACTTGTTGCTAGAATCAATCTGCAGCTTCCCAGTTAAAGGGGGTTTCACTGCAAAGTGCTGAATCACTGCAACAGCAACAAAAGCCATTCTGAAACCTGGCAGAACATAAAAGGCTGCAACCCCCACCTGCAACCCCCTCCTCCATCTGAAACTTGCACCAGCTGGCTCTGGCCACACCAGAAGTTTAGGAAGCCCCAAGAGCCTCAAGTGAGTCCAACTCTGACATCTCTTCCTCCTCATTATGCTTTCTGTCTACATATTTGGCTACCTAGGATTAAAAAGCAATGAAAAAAAATGTAGTTAAAGTCATTAAGCCATTCTCTTATTCCAAATATTAATGTACTTGATGAGCCAGCAACAGGCTTGGGATGCTACTGTTTGCCATCACCACACTTTGCAGAGGGGGCTGAAATATGACTAAAATATGGAACTCCCAGGGGAAGGAAAGTTCAGTTGACTGAACAAACTCTGCCTTACTACTTGGGTTTGCTGTCCAGCAACCAGGGAACAGACATTTCTTCAATGTACCACTGAAATTAGATGCACTTATCCTATAGTGCCTGTGTCAGTAGCATGTCAGATGCTGCAGAACCATCACAAACAGCCAACAGTGCTTTTTGTTCAAGGAAATCAGAAACTGGGAGAAGCATATCATACTGACATCTAGAAGCAGAGGGCCATAATTCTGATTTATGCTGAATATCCCCAGCTAATCTGTGTTAGAAGATGAACTGTGTGAGGAGACAAGATAAGTGTGTTTTTCCTTGCTTGGCTGCGACAGCACCAGAAATGTGTTCAGAATGCCCTGGGCTGTACCACAGCTGCTGGGAGCAGAAAACAAATGCATGTCTTTTTAAGTCAAATTCTGCATGGATTTAGATCAAGAAGCCTCACTGAATCCAGCAGACCACATCACTCCCCAATGGAAGACCATGGATTTTCCACTGATTGCATCAGTAGTTGCAAATTTTGCCTATTCCTGCAGAAGTCTTCATGCTTTTTGAAGCTCCTGTAGTGCTGACCTCCCAAGCCAGTTCCACAGAGTGCAATTCAGCACACACTAAAATGCCAAGGACAAAAGTCAGAAGTCAGGAAAAAACAGGGGGCAAAATTACTGAGCATGTTTTAAAATAGTCTGTAATTATATTTAGATATTGCAAACACCTCTTATATTTTTGTTTGAAATTTAATCATAGAGGTCATCAAATCTGCTACAGCATGGGTTCTTCATTTTCCTTTCCTTTCCTTTGAGACTTTGTTTGGGCCATTGGGAGCCACTTTCCTGGAGCTGCCTTGCAAGCACCTGTTTTGCTGCAGTTCAGCCAACAACCTCACCCTTGGAAAATAAAGGAGGAGAAGGGAAGAGCTGTCAAAGATAAAGCTGCACTTAATTGTAACTATTGTTTGCAACTGCTCCTGCAAAGTCTAAATAGCATTACTGTTCTGAGGGTGGATACAAAACATAATGTAAAATGTACCCCTTTTTATAGCTGGTTCAAAATTCCCGCTAAAGATTTAAATGAAAGAAAGGAGAGAAACTTACTATACCTACACATAAGTACAGGGGCTGGCAAAATGCCATCATGCACTTTGGGAGAAGTCAGTAACTCTTAAAAAAGCACGGAGTCAATGTAACACCTCAGTAAAAAAGGAGGTGACTCTTTGTGAGAGAATGCCAAGTTAGCACACTTGTCCTGAAAAACTCCCCCTGCCCTGCTAAAAACAGCTTCATTCCAGGGTGAACGTGCCATCTTCTCATACAAGAACACAAAGAAAGAGCACAGCAAAGCAAAATGAGAATGCACATTACTTCTAGTCCATGAGAACAAATGTTAAAAGGCAAGCATTGTGCCAAAAATCCCTCTTACTGTCACGTAAAGACTTACTGAACAAAGACTGTTTGTCTCCACTGAACTTTTTTTCCTATACCTCGTACTTGGCATGTCAAAGTTGTTTGGCAGAAAAAAAAAAAAGCCAAAGTAAAATCATTCAAAGCTTTGGGTTTTTTCTGCTTCCTTTTCATCTTTAGGATGTTGAAAACTCAGGTACTATCTTTGCATACACCACTATTCATCTTTAATTTAATAAATGATCTCTTCAATATATTAATGGTTAGCAGTGCATATAAATTAGCATTTATAAAAATCAATTACATTGTCTCATAAGACAGAGGAGAAACCAAGACCTTCATCACTGGATCATTTGTATTTATCTGTTAATTATAAACCTTAATTGTCTCTTCTTATCAGATTCATTTACATAAATTGCATAAGTTTAACGTTTAACAGGTTTTAATACCAGAATACAATTATTCTTTAAACATTCTTTGTTGAAATATTCATTATTAATTACAGCATTAAAATTAGAAGTTCTGATAATTGACCTTGGCTTCTCCTTGGCTCATCATCATCTGTCCATTGAGGTCATTTATCTCATGATTATGCATGCTTTGTGGCTCCTTATTACTGATGCACTCAGTTTTAATTGTACTTTATAGCCTGTCAGATTTCTCTGGATTTTGACTTGAAGCAGAATATTATGCAGAGTTCCACAAAAGTGGACTTTTTATAGTATATTCATCCTCTTAGTGTACCTACACATAATGACATAGCAGGTGACAGGACTTTTTCTACATCTGGACTATTAGGTACAACTATTTCCATCCTGGTGAGGAAAGGCTTCTTTTCATCAGACAACTTCGGAAGTAAGAAAGACATTTAAGCTCCCAGCTAGCCTTGAAAAAAAATAAAAATTAGTGAGGTATTACATTTGGCAGGTCATCTAATAAGCTCTTGTTCTTCATAAGTGACCAGAGATCTCTAGCTGCCCTTTTCACTTTAAATATTGGGGTTTGAGCCCAGGAAATAATGAAATAAGAGAAAAGATGACCAAGACCAAATGTTGACAGAAGTATTCACCTGAATTTGACTAACTTAAATGTAAAGACTTTTTGAAAAATCATGCAGTGCAGAGGTGAAAACAAGTGGGTTTTCTCTTCTGTCAGATCATCCACTAAGTTTCACATAGAGGGGATTTACTGTGCTGGAGTTTCCTTCCAGTCAAAATTATTCATGCTATTCAGTTAAGTAAATATTTTAGATAACATCAGATATATGTCCAAGGAGAGAGACTAATATTTAAAAAATATTAAACAAGGCTTTTTTATATTGCCTACAGTTGCTATTATTGAAATGCTAGAGGTGCCTCAGGTCAATAGCTCATGGCATATTCTTCTTAAGGGGGTCTGGTAAGGAAACACTGAGCCCAGTCTACAAATTTTCAGTATCTCCTTTGACTTACCTGTGCTCCCTAATTCAAAGATTCAAAGCTACTGCACATTTTTCTGAAAAGCATCACCGATGTATTTCCAGCAGTTGCCAGCACCAGGGTTTCTTGAGTTCAGCTTTCAAATTCAACTACAACCTGAGAGTTACTCTGTGCAAACCATCTTTTTGCACCAAGGGCTTTCTTCTGCTGGGATTTCCTATGCAAAAGTGTATGCATGAATCAACAGAAAACAAAAAATCAGTAATGGATGTTAGTGTCATTACAACTGTTTTGGTGTATCTTCATCATAACTTGTCCAAGAGCACACAGATTGTGACTCCTACTGATGGGGAGCCTAAGGAGAACTGGTCAGGTTACTTTTAGGTCGTGCAAAATAGAAATTGTCAATGCCTCCTCACAGTCTTACAGGTGAATAACTGAAGGAATGCACTGATCACTTGTTAGTCCAGTCCATCATCTTTGTAACAACTTGAGGCTGCTACTTGATCCCTTAAAGGAGACCAGTACTTGGCACTAATTTGGAGAGCACTGCCATTTTTTTTTCTGCTTGAAGGTCAGCTACAATTACCTATTTCATTTCAAAGACAAGTTGCCAGAAAATGCTTCACTTGATCAACACCTTGATTCCTGATTAACTAGGTGGACATCCTTTATGCAAATATATTAACCACCTTGATTTAGACTTAAAGGAAGGATGGCAGTACCTTGGACATGTTATTCCTTAATCCCCTCATCTTGTGAGAAGAGCCTGAAGCAAGAAGCAGTTCCCTCTGTTGCCTAAGACGTTTTGCAGAAATCTGCAGGAGAGAGTGCCAGTGGATGGCGACCAGAAACACCGCAGGGAAGCGGTGCCTTGCACGTGTGCTGGACCCTCTCCAGCCAGGGACTGCAGCTGGGCCCCTGCCACACTTGAGACTTCCTGTTGCTCCACCACTCATGTCCCCTGGCCCAGCTCTTCCCAGGAGCATGATAGCTGCATTTCCTTATGCCAGAGAAGTGGGAGCAAACAACACACAGATACCTGCCCCTTGAGCATCTGCTGCATCACAGAACAAGAGTTAAAACCCTTAACAATAGTTCTGCCACATTGATAGCTATAAACTACACCCTTTATTGTGCAGTGGGAACACAAGGATGTCACAGAATTCTGCAGGCTGTCAGAGGTTATTTCAAAGGCAGTTTTCTGTTGCTCTCACCCTCTACTTAGTTTCCTCCTGAGGAAAGAGATCTAACCACAAGGTGATTGTATTCCAGGCAGATCCATTACCACTGCCCAGGAGTGCCAAGCACGTGGCAGTTCACCATTGTAACATCCACACACTATGGAATTACAGGCAGCCTGGTGGCTGATGATGTACAGCAGATCCAATCCTACCTCCAATCACACACTGCAAGATGACAGCCACTCTCTCCAGCTCCAGGCAGCATAAGCAGTTTCAGGTAATCAAGTGTGATATTTCTAGGCTTTTCTGTACAAAGTTCACCTAGCAGAAAATGTTTGTATGGAGTATTTTTGTTTGAGTTTTGGGGGTTTCTTGTGATTCTGCATAGTGCCTGGCCAGGAATGAGGCAGTTAGTAGTAAGAAAATGAATGTGGGCTGACAGGATAACCCAAGTGCTTCATTCTGTTCATGTTCCCTGTGATTTCATGAGCCTTCTGTCAAAGCTGTCACATTTAAAGTTTTTTTCAGACTACAGATTTTTCCTTCTATCTTCAAAGAAATTCATTCAGCAAACTTTTCAGCTGCTGGGTTCAATGCCTGTAATTTCATTTTAAAAATGAAGGGGAGAATCCAACAGTGGAATACTTGGCTCTTTTTGTGTTCAGATCAGTCAAATCTAGGTTGCCCAGACTGTCTCCCCTGGGTATGGAATGAGGGTCCAGCCTCCTCCCCTCTGCAAAATACCTCCCTTTAAGTCTGCTGTCCAAGTCCCTCTGCTGCCATTGTGCCATTTGTGCCAAGGAGTTGCAAATGTACCTCACTTCTACTGAGCTATTTATCTCTCTCTGTGTATTCCCACTTCTTGTGAGTCATGTAAGAAGCAGATGAGGGATGTGGGGTTGTTTAGTCTGGAGAAAAGGAGGCTCAGGAGTGACCATACCACTCTCCACAAGTACCTGAAAGGAAGGTGGGGCTTGAGCTCTTCTCTCAGGCAACCAGTGACAGGACAAGAGGAAATGGTCTCCTGCTGTGACAGGAGAGGTTCAGGCTGGACATCAGGAACAATTTCTTTACTGAAGGGATGGACAGGCATTGGAATGAGCTGCCCAGGGAAGTAGTGGAGTCATCATCCCTGGAGGTGTTCAAGAAATGACTGCATGTGGCACTTAGTTCCGTGGTTTAGTTGGTGTGCTGGTGTTTGGTCAAAGGTTGGTCTCTGTCATCTTGGAGGTCTCTTCCAACATCAGTGGTTCTGTGATTCTATCTGTCTTTTCTGACTCTACCTCCAGGGTCAGCTGAAACTGAAAGAATCATTCCAATCAAATTGCCAACATTTTTTGCTTCCCTTTTCCACTTTGAGGGACTCCTTTCTGCATGTCCCTTTTGGCCAACTACCAGAGCTGTTGCAAAGATATTAAAACTACATTGTCATTTACACTCACTTGTAACTATACACTCCCTTGACAATGCTGCTGGAAACACCAGCTACCAAAATAATTTCCTTTTGTCATTGCATCAATTATGTCATCCCCAACCTCATTAGTCTAAGTCCTTCTGCTTGTTTTCTTCCTTAATGCCTTCAGTTGGGAACATGTCATTCCTACTTGAAGCAGTCAGGAAGACAGAAGACTACTTAGAGTTATCACAGAAGAAAATATGGCCACATAATCACACAGCTTTTTTTCCTCCCAAAACCTGCACAATGTCATTAGAGAAATGTAATGTCTTCGAAGCAGGGACTGCACCACCCTATGTACAGTTGCCAGGGTCAAGCCATGTGGGATATTTCTAAGAACCATCACTGACACAATGACGATCATGCTGACAATGAAGGATAATTCTTCCTGATTTCATAAGGTTACCATTCCCAAACACTCCATCAAAGAGTACACCAATATTAGATCTGCTGCAAAGAAGTCTGGCATTTTTCTCAACTGTCAGTGCATGAAAAAGCCTCTCACCATGACAATTAAAACTTTGGAGAGGCCTGTTTCAAGAGGTAGAGCAGGTTAAGTCTCCAAACAAGCTAGACTCAGGGGACCTTGGCCCTAGACTGTAGAACACCAAGGTTTACTCCATTGCCAAAGCTGAAACACTAGTTCTCAAATTCCCTTACAGTCAACCAAGATTGCATTCATCCCAGTGCAAAGCAGGATGAACAGGTTTAACCCTGAAAGCACATCTTACTATCCTCAATACTAAGAGGTTTCCCCAACATACTGACAAATACTAAATCCTTTTTTGTGACTATGTAGAACCCCATTCATTACACTTATGGAGAGAAAAAAAATCCTGTGCTGATCTCTAAGAAAACTTAACAAAGCCTTAACAGAGGCCAAGTTTGTTTTCTCGGTATCACATCTATATGATGGAATACTCTGATCCCTTTCTTTTTCTGGAATACAAGCAGGTTTCATGTTTCCCCTGTGTATAATGAAAGTAGCTACCCTCTGGCCAACTCAGATTGTTGTTTCTGAAAATTGTTTTTCTCTCTGGTTTTATTGGGCAATATAATTATTTGAATTGCAGGAGAACTGTCTGAACAAAATCTGGGATATCAAGCCCATCAACTCCCAGATTTCCTAGACAGTCAGGGGCTCTAACAAAGCTTGCTATCTTTTTCTTTGCATAACAAGACAATAAAAGTGCAGTCATTTAAAGAACCAGTGTGCAATGTTGAGATGTGCAATTTAAAACCCAATAACCCAGTTATGGGGAACTTTAATATTTAATGTGCAGATTAAGTGCACATTTAGAAACTCGTGAATGCATGCAACTCATGCAAGCTGCAGAACATACTTTGCTTTAACACAAGGTCCCTGGCACTTCAGAAGGATGAAGCAAAGAAAACAGCACTCCTTGGTAACCTTATAATCCTTGCAGCTGACAGGGATATCAGATTCTTCCTACATCACAAGGTAAGTTTACATTCACCTCCTATGATACACTTACCCCTCATTCAGACCCCTAACAAAGAAAACTGACATCAAGAGAATTATGGACAGAAACGTTTATCAGTGAGCAACAATGTCCTTACCAGTGAGCAATCACTGTCCCCTGAAACATGTAAAACAGACAACTGGTCTGCATCCTAGTCTTGGAAAGCAGGCAAAGGGAAAAAGAGGTAGAGGAAAATCCAGAAAAGCCATTTGGTCTTGTTTAAAAGCAGTACATAAATGTATCAACAAAACTGGGGCAATGAAGTCACACTCTGCCACTTCTCATAGCACCCTGCAGCAGGGACACACGTGATATTTGCTTTGCAAGAAGGGTCATGGTACTTCTGAGTTCATGGGCACTTCTGAATATTTTGAGCTTCTCTGGTTCCCCCTCAGCTGCCCCTATGCAGAGCCCTTCTACTTAGCAGGAAGTAAAAGAGTCCCCTTGTTCCTACACTTAGCAGTTACACGTCTGACTAAAGCTTTGGTCATTGTGCTCCAGAATACACCAAACCTGTGCTGCTTCCTACACTCATGGCCTTGGCTGAGACCTTGCACGAAACTTCTGAATAGAAAGGGCTAAGAGCTAAATGTTGCTGCCCAGAGTTTCTGTTTATACAAGAAACAATTGGTCTAACATTTCCAGGAATCCCATCCCAGGCTCCAGGGAAAGCTGAATCTTGTGCATAGTCTTTTTAAATTTAAGAAACAGCTTTTGATTGAGATAGCTCTACTTTTGATTAAAGCAAAAAAGCAAGTGGAGCAGAGCTTCTCAATAATACTGAACTTTACAATGCATGCCATAATTTAGGAGTGTGCTCAGCATGCATGAAGTAACAAGCATTTAATATTAATGCTGTGTCTGAAGTGCACAAATAAAAGATAATTGAGTCAAAAATTTAAAATAAACCCCACACTTCTCCAGAGTGCAGAGTTCAAACAGAAGTATTAAAAGGGGTCTGCAGTTGATTGTCATAGCCCTCTCTTCACAACTATTGGGTAATAAGCCAGAAACACCTCATGAAAGTTAAAATTATGTCAGTGGCTTCAAAGAGGTTACACTGATTCTAAGCATCCCATAGCATTCATGTTTTGACACTTTATAATAAGTATTTGGACTTTATTGTCCTTTATAATACATGAACACTTAGGTCCAGATTAAGAATAACAAAGTTCCTAAAGCTTCTGAAATTGTACTGCTTTCAGTGGATCCTTAGACACAAGAGTGGAAATCACATGTCCAAATGAGCCTCAGCCAGTTACTACTACAAGGCACCTAAAATTCCATTTATAACCAAATAGACTATAAGAAAATGTTATATAAAATGCAGGACAAGGAGAATAGAAAAGGCAATAAGTTGTGTGCGTTTTGTTTAGACTTTTTGTTTGTTTTTAACCAAAAAATCTAGAGTCTCATAACGAAGATTACTTTTGCCAAGGATGTTGATAGGAGGAAAACACATTAAATTACATGATGGGACTCTGAAGTCGAGACAGAAATTAGGTTTTCCACAGGCAACCTTTTAAGCAACTACCAGCAACATGGTCCTAGCACCAAGGGTCAGTAATTTTGAATTTAACACACAAGAAAACAAGAGACCATGAAAGAATATTTGCACATCCCATTTCAGTGTGAGACAACCGAAGACATTGAAATCTCTATCAAAATTAGTGACACCCTAGAAGCTGAATTTTCCATTAGCTGCAGGAAAAACCTTTCAGCCGTATTGAATGGCAATAGCTATTATACATGCTTGGATGAGGCAGCTTCATTTCTCCTTTATCAAGCTGGTTTTCTCTTTACTAACAGTCCTCTATCCAAGTGCTCAGAAAGCTACTTTTAAATACTCTTATCTTTTCAGAGGCTCATGCTAAGTTTGCCATTTTCATCCAAGACAGTAATTTCAAACTGATGAACCCTTAGCTGTGAGGATCTAAAGGTCATTTAGGGAGTGTTGCTTTCCACGTAGCTGATTCTCACCATATACTCAACTTCTATGCAGCTGATTTACTTCTGCACATAACCAATCCATTCCTTCCTGTCAGAAAACATTTTTATTTTACTCCAATCATTCTCACACATCACTGATTGCATGGGCTAAAAAGTATTTTTTTAGATGTATTCATTCTTTCCTTTCTCTGCTGTCACTACTTCGAGTGGAAAAGGATTCCAGTATCTGAGTAATTGAGCCCATTCCCAGGGATTTCTCCAGGTCACCACCATCTAGTAGAAACACCAAGGAGGGTGTTCATACAAGGACCACAGACCACCTGAATTTATCACCACTCTTTCTGAATTATTAGTGATGTTTTAGCTCTTCCTGATAGCCTTGAGAATCACAAAGAATTTATTGCCTGAGTGCCATGTTGTGGCTTCAAAGATCTGAAAAGCAACTTAGTGTTTCAAAAAAATTTGTTCCACACTTTTCTGAAGCCTAAATGATCTAAGTTCTGGGGTTCCATTACTCACATCATTGGAACATAATTCTAACTCTGTAAAAGTGTCTAATCAGCTTCAAACTATGACTTGTGTTTGGTCTTCATTCTGCAGACTAGACCTTGTCAAGCACAGTGTTGCTCATGTCATTCCCATCTTCTCATCACATTCATTAACATTTTAAACAATGAAAAAATGTGTTTATTATGAGTGTGTTTTGGAAATGAAATGAGTTCTTGTGCTCTCAAAGGAAGGAGGAGTTCTTGGGCTCTCACTTCAGGTGTCTGGGCCCTGGAGCATCTGCTCACACATACATGGAGATCACCTTACCTGGTTTTAGAGTTATTCTGACCCTGCTGCAAATTCTGCTGCTTCTAGTGACATCCAGCAACAGGATCTGTCAGTGAAGCTGGGAATGCTTCCCACCACAGAGCAGCAAGTGTAAATGCTCTTCTACCCCAACTCACTTAATACCTCAGGACTTGGGAAAATGAGGGTAAAGAAAGAGAATCAGGTGAGTTACTTCTTTCCTGACCCAGGTATGTCCTCCAGTTCCAGCCACTAGAAGACTCTATCCATCCCTCCATTTTCTTTATGGGGACAGGCACCATTTCCAGAGGCAAGATCTTTCCCTCTCTAAACACAAAATTATAAAGCAAATTGAACACCAAATCTCAGACTTGCCAGGAAAGTATCCATACCAAATGGTGATGCAAGAGCCTTCAATTTGCCTAACTTCCTACTTTTAACACACAGGACAGCCTATACCAATTAAAATTAAATGAAGTCTCAGAGTTTCCTACTAGCTGCATTTCAGGTCCAAGCAGCTTGACTGCCCTCACAGAGTATCAAACCCTTCCATACATAAGAGCACAATTTTGGTATGTTGACTGAATGCAGCACAGTGTTTTTTGCTCTCTCTCCAGCTTGAAAATAAATCCCAGAGAAGATTTGATAAATTTGGTGGGCATTATTTCTACCACTCCTTACATTCAAATCTGCACAGCATGACAAAATACTTCTCTTTCCAGTTCTGTATGGGGACTTGGGCTAAGGAGCAGCTTCTGTTGAGCACATTTATCCCATTCTTTCCTCTTTTGCTCAGTGGAATTCTTGATAATATGTAAGTGTTTGGAGGTCACATCAATTATTGCAATCTAAGATGCCATTTCTGGACTGAAAGTAAGAGCACCTTCAGTTTAGCAAGATTTAATAGAGGTTGTTAAGGGTGTCTGGCATTTTTTGACCTTTGCTCTTCTCTTTCAGATTTTGAATAGGTCTGATTTAATTAAGCAGAAGCAGTTTAAGAATGAATGCAAATGTAAAGGCTCAGAAGGAAGGATACATGTATAATAAAAATTACCAATTCAGTATCTTCAAATTGCAGCCAAACACTGATTAGGACAGAATCAACAGGAGAGATTTTACTGGTCGGAAATTGGGAAGAAACAATGTCAACACCAAATTATGGTTAAGGAAAGTCTAAAAGTGAACCCAGTTCAGGATTTTTTTAAGCTGGAAACATAGACAGCCTTTGGAATTATCCACACAGAAGCACAACAGTTTTTCTATCTGGCCGTCTCATCCCCCTACACTGGGGATTGTTTTCCCTCTGAAGGAAGGAGCCTTTTCTTTAAGGGAGCAGGAGAAAGAACAAACAAATTCAAATAACCAGAAATTCCCAGACCAGCAAAAAGCCTTGGGGTCCCACACATAATCTTTCTCCAGTTTGGCTTGGAACCTGGAAAACAGGCACTGATATCAAGTTAAAAAGCATTTTCTGAAGCTGATGATCTGTGTAAGTCAGAGAAGAGCCAGCAAGGGGTGAGGGGTTCAGAAATCATGTCCTTTCCTCAGTGGGTTCATTGTTCCTTACTGGAGTGTTAAGGGGGTAGTTTAGTCCCAAACACGACATTTAGCTCCTGCCTCAAACTGCTACACTCTGTCATGACCCTGGCTTTTATTCTTGTCACCTGGCCTTCTTCCACACATTATTACTACTTCTATTGCCTCATCTCCTAAAAATAAAGAGACACTGACATAAAAATATTCCTGCTCTGTGCCTAATGGAAACATACAGCACATAGAATGTGCCCAAAGCTCCAAAATGTCAAAGCTTTGAGAGGAAAATTATATTATATCCTAGGTCTAGGTTATTCCAACAAATGTAAACAAAACATTACAACTTCCAATTTCTAAAGTTAACTGACCAGAAGCCGACATCCCACTATCAAATGGCTTATTTATCTGCATTACTTACAATACATCTTTTATCAGAACAGTCATTCTAAAAAAAGGTCATTATCAGAGTACAGTTGTATAATTATTTTCAAAAGCCTTATGGAAATCATTACATCATTTAGGCTGTAGAATTGAATCTTCTAAATTAATGACACTCCTGTCTCCAGACCTGATATGTAGCTCTGCTGATTTACAACATGAATCTGATCTTGTGCAGGTGGGAACAGATGCACATACATGCACATATATACAGGTGAAGATGGAGTTGATGTAATCAATGGTGGCAGGAATAAAACTCCAAGACATTAGATTATTAAAAAAAAAAAAAAAGTAGTTTATGTATTAGGGTATTATCTTAAAATGAAAGCAGAAGTATATTTAGACAATGGATAGGGAAAATTTTACAAAACAGATAAAGGTAAAAAATATTTCTCTCTAAATCAAGATAGGTGAGAGGCAGGGGAGGGAAGAATAGGAAGCCAGTAATCACAAAACCCCAGGAGATAACAGTGTGGAACTGAAGGATTAAAGCTTAGATAAAGGCAATTAAAATATTTTCTTTGGTACATTAGATTTGGACTTCATTATAGTTGGTAGTTTGGAGTCCATACTGATACAAGCTAAAACAGACTAGAGATATCCAAAGCAATCAGAATTACCTTTATAACTACACAAACAGGTAGTCTAGCTCACCTCCACGTTCTGAGGCTGTTGCTCTTGTCCATCCTCAGCCACATTGGGGTGAACAGAGAATAACCTGTGAAGAGAAACCAAGTAAACTGCATACCTGGGAAATGAAGGACCTCTATCCTGAAATTAGAATCTATATTAGGAAATGTGAATTACAGTCAAATGGAGATGTGGGCTTTTTGAAACAAGTAAACTCCAGCACATGACACAGGATAATGCACCACTACATATTAGACACTACATAAAATATTTGTCATGGATTCTTCCACACAGATACCCAGGACAAAAGTCAAGCAGAAAACTTTCAATGACAGTTGTAATGAAATGTTTACTGCATAGTTGAAGAAAATAAGAAGGAGCTTGGCAACAAATCATATATTTGAAAACCAAATGATAGACTTTTGGCCAGTATCAAAAAAATGGGAGTTTATCTTGAACAAGTGGTATGGACTGAGTGCAGTTAAAGTAAAAGAAATATTCAGGTACCTTTTCCATGGCTTTGTACCAAGAACCAAAAATTCCTGCAGTTCTTTTTATGATAGCGTATACAGACTTGATTTATTCCAGGGGGATGACAATTCAGCCCACACTTTTTGACAGAAAGTAAAACACTCAGATATTTGCATTGATGTCTGCCAGGAACAAAAGTGAGTTTTAGGCAGACTTTTCCTTACCTCTTCTGAGGAAACATCAAAGTGTTGCTGCCAGCAAATTACAGCTCAGGGAACTGGGACTTTGCTTGGCCCACACAGAAGAGCATGCACTAAAGCTACTGAAACCAAATATTTGGTTTCTTCCAACTGCCATAGGAAGCTGAGACCCTTCAAAGGGAGTGTTGGTCTCAGATGCATCTTCAGCACTGTTTGAAAATTCAGAATTGCTCAAGACCAACAGTTGCCAAGCATTCAGTTTGATATGCTAAAGAATTTTTTTATCATCCATGACTAACTTCTGAAAAACCCATGACTGAAACCAAGTTCCTCCTCTTCTTTTTCATGCTTTATCTGAATACTTTCATTGTTTTCCTATTGTAGCAATGAATACAGTGCTAATACTTTCCATTTCCCAAAATCCTGCATCAGAGCCATGCAGTAAATACAGACCTTAATTCACAGTTCTCCTGATGAGTCTCAAGAGCAACAGTTTTCACTTCAGGGGAATTTGATGGTCCAGCAGGAAAACCTAACAGAAATTTTGGCTTAATAGCTTCCATAGCTCTAAGGCATCTTGCAATAGTTTATTTCTGTTCACCACAAGCTCAGTTATTAGCCAAACCCTCTGGCTATTGGCCAAATTATCTCGTGCTCTTGGGAAACATGGACATTCACTTCCATTTAGTCTTTAGGTGGAAATTAATGAACTAATTCAGCAACTGAACACCTGAACCATTGCTTATTCCTTCTGAAGAGGCCAAAATACAAAACCTGAAACAAAAACTGAAATTTTTGATGTCATGTCACAAAGGAGGAAAGCAGAGCTGCTATACTGGCAAGTTCTTGGATTCTGAAAGCATCCTGAAATCACACAGGCTATGGGTGAAAGACCAAACCAGCAAGCTTCAAAAAAAAAAGTAAACTGCAACTTCAGGCCTTAATCTGCTGCTTTTCAGCCATGCAGATAGCATTCACTGCAAATAACTACTTCATTACATTGGCTGTATTTAATTTCAGACCAAAAAGGGCCCCTCAAACTTACCACAACAATTCATACTCCAAAGGAGCCATAGAAGTGGAAGGCAGTATTTGAAAAATAGTATTTCACTACTTAACCAGAGAGTTATCTAGGATGCATAGTCTGCAATCCAGTTATTTTAACAAATGTGGGAAAGGTTTTCTGACTCCGTGAGACAGGCAATATCTCCTCCTGGTTTACTCTTTGGCCTTTTGATTTACATATGGAACCAACAAAATACTAAGTGGTACGAATTCCAGGCACAACATTGGAGGGAGAAAGCTACCAAAATACATTCTGCATCCTGACAGACATCACAGACTGGCTTTTAGGTCACTAAATGCTATTACAGAGTGCTTCAGAAATGCATATAATGCTGAACCATGCGATCCTTTTTTGCTACCACAAGATGTAGCACTTTGGCATATTTATACATGTGAATTGTGCCCAGGATGGACATCAAGCAACAGACAGTCAAAGGTGATACCACACATACCTGGGTTCATTGTGTATTTTTACAGAAGTTGGACATAAACCACCTTAAAGATGTGACTGCTTCTCCTACGTGTCTTGATTTAACCTATATGAACATTTTATACCAGTGTTCTCCTTACCAAAAGCTATTCCATTTACTTGGAGTCACACCTCATCCAGTTTCATCCTCACCCTTCCTGAGAAACAAGATTTCCTCCCTCAGGCTTCACATAGAGCAGCCATAGGCCAACTTTGCAACACCCACCAGCAAGCACAGCATCAAAGGAGGTAAGTGTCTGAAATATTTATAAACATGACTTCCATGCCACAGCACAAACCCTTTAAGTCTTTAAGAAACTTCCTCCTTCAATGTGAGTTAGATAAACACCTATTTGAAGGAAAACACAAGTAAGCTGTTCTGCGAAGCAGAAGAAGGAAAGCAAATGATTCAGGCCCAATTCAATCACTCTGAAGCTGTTACAAAGGCCATGGAAAGAACAGAGGTGTGACAATACCAGTCAGCAAACTCCCTACCTCGATGGAAACTTGATGGACAGGCTGATGGCTGATCCATCTGGAGGGCTGAGTGTTCTAGGACCTCTACAACAAGGTCAGCCCTGCAGAGAAAGCAAAGAAGTTGGTACTCACACTATATAGAAAATGCACCAGCTCCCAGCAATGTCACACTGGGACTTTTCAGTAGCCCTTAGCTAAGTATCTATTTATTAAAATACTGCAGGAAAATTTTGCACTCCAGTGCAGTCAGGAATTAGAGGAGTCTCTGTCAGGACTCACTGGCTCTGTTCTGAGATAGACCAGCATGAAAGACCTGCTCAGGAGGAATTTCAAATCCAGATTTAGTAGAGGTGAAGAGAGTGTAACAACCAGCATGTTACACAGAAAGCCTGTGTTCATTCTGGCAGAACCCTGCCTCCCCTCGGGTCTGCCTCCATCTGCAGCCTCCATCCTCAGCTGACACTGAGCTCCAGGAGACCACGTACACTGACAGGGCTTGGCTCTGGGTCAGCTCAAGGCCTTGATCACACCCTTTTGCTGCAAACCCTCTGCTGAGATGGTGAGCATGTGGCACCTGCAAGAAGCCAAGAATGAGTTTAAGAAGCAGCCTTAGTACAAAACTCCTGTCAGCCTCTGTTGCCACAACACACAGAATCCCTTGCTGCACCGTGCCAGTTTCAGAACCAGTTTAATCAAGTAAAAACGGGAAAACCAGCATGAATAATTCCTATTTCCAGATACTTTTTGCTTCCCTGTGCTGATTGTATCTAGCACAACTTATACATTCACTTTTCTGGTAGCAAAACAATCTAGGTGAGAACAATTTTAACCTACTGGAATAACTGAAAACTGTGGGATGAAAATCAAGACCATCTGAAACCTATGCAGTTAGACTAAAAAATTGCCTGAAGGCATGTACTAGCTTTCACACCCTTATGCTTCTTCTGCCTCTCCCGTTTTGGCAAACTCACAGGTACAGATACCCTCCATTTAACAATTACACTTACTCCATTTTCTTTCCTGCTAAATAAACATTGCTTAAGAAAAGACAATTAATGAGCCATTCTACAATTAGAAATACACTCTGGAAAAAAATAGCTTGATATTAAAATAAATCAAATTCCCTAGTGAGATCAGAGCTACCTACATGGGATGGGAATCCAGGTTTTAAATGCAGTACTTTGATGAAGGAAATCAGAGAGCAGCACATACTAAGATATATGTAAAGAGAAATCCAAGTAAGTATTAGCCATTCTGTTGGTCAAACTAAACTGAGCTCTAGCAAAGCTTTCAGAAGTGCCTCAGGCAAATTTCAATGTGTTTTAACACAGTTAAAAATTTAGCATAGGTATCAAAGAAAAGGGTATCTACCTAGTGGCAAGGAGTCACTTCACAGTAAACAGCAACCTCTATTTTTAGCAGTAAATATAGAACAGAATTACAGAATCATCCAGGTTGGAAAAGACCTCTAAGATCATCAAGTCCAACCATTCCAGCAGTGTAAAAATCCCACAACTGGGTAAGAGAAACAACTTCCAAAGATAATCTTATTATTGATGGCAAAATGCATATCCAGATATTTGTATCAGGTAAAGAGGCAGTGATGTTCTTATAACATTATCAAACAGCATTTAACAAACATAAAATTTAAAAATAGCATGGTCATATAGGTATACCTCTTTAAGAGGTAGTAAAATGCAATTCCCAGCTCAGGAGAACAATTTGCTTGGGGAGACCATTCCTAAAGACTCCTCTTGAATCCTCTGAGTCCTCTTGTAGAAGGATTTGCAGATAATGTTTTCCCCACTCACAAAAGCATTATTTTAGAGGCATTTTATTGAGGCAACACAGACAGCATGGGTAGGCTTACCATGACAATTTTACATGAATTACTATGTCTGAAGCCCAGTTTCAACGTTTCTGCACTTTAAAAGCTGGTATTGAGGTTTTATAGTTATCTAAGTAACAAAAGCTAAACATTCCTCCAGGGAGAAGGGAAACAATAAGGAATACTTATTATCTAGAGAATTTTTTACACTATTTACAGTATTTGTTACAGTACTTGTGCTACAAAGGTTGATTAAGTGATGTGAATAAAAGTGGTAAAGGGACTTAATTTTCAGCCATGGATTGCACTAGAGCTTAGTCCCTCTCCTTTGCCAAGTGAGAATGGAGATTGGAGGGGATATGGTGCAGAAGCCATGCAAACAAACCTTTGATCTATGCAGCCTCTCAATGTGATTTATTTGCTGAGAAATGCAGTAGATGCAAGACTTCAAGTCCCTTAAGCACAGGTGATAAACACACACACAGAGTCTTTTAGAAGTTTCATTTCTCAGTCCTCAAAATTCCTCTGAGCTTCTCTGCAGTGAGAATGTCACCAGGTTTCTAGAGCAGAGCTGTTATTACAGAGCAAGGGGGAATCTTTTCTTCATGAAGAAGAGTTCATACAATACAAATTGCTCTTACATAATTTAAGAATCCCACAAATAATTCAAAATAACTTTGCACACAGTAATCCTTAAGTAGATTGCTTCAGTGCTTATGCCACAGCTCTGCTTTGGGCACTCTTCTGTGCAATCCTGAAAGGTTTTGTTTCCTGATGTATAATACACCTGCAACTTCATAGAATGGAAGGTGTAATTAACACTTTCAAAAGTTAACAGGAGTGGTTTTAAGGGGCAAGAATCTAGTTAAATGCATTTCTCACAAGCAAACAATTCTAAATATTTATCTCTTTAAAATTACATCACATTCATATGACTTGTGTCAGTGGAAATATAATTTTAATAATAATAACGTTTAATAATATAAATGCAGGAAATATAATTTTAAATAAATACTGTAAGGCTCATGTAGGAAATTTTATAGATAGACACCACAACGGAGTAGGAGGAATACCTTACTGGAGGAAGTTAGGAAGGCCTGTTCTCCACCCTGAAGAGCCTCCAGTCCAGCTGATTGTTAAGGGGAAAAAACCAAACAAAGCCCAGATGTTAACATGTAGCTGCTTTACTGAAAGATCCAACTCCTACAGGGACTGCTCAGTGCAAAGGTCCCACACTGTGCAGCAGAATCTCCCCAAGCTGAATCAGGCAACCCCTGAGGAGAAGGCATGTCAGTTCCTCTTCTCAGTTAAGCCTTGGCTTTCTTCCAAAGACTGCTCCAGAAAGGATAATTAATGCTAATTACAGGGTTTAGGTTTTTTAAATGAAGTACACAAACCTCTATCTCTATAAAACTGGGCCCTATTAATTGCTGAAATAAAGAAATTAAAGACTTCTAAGGATTTTTTTTACCTAATTCTCTGAGCCATTCAGTGCATCTTGCATCAAAAATAAGTTGTATTAAAATTAAATTGCTTTTAAAGCAGCAGTGGTCTTCTGCTTGTGAGCCAGTCTACAGCTCTGAACTTCTACCAGGGTTCTTAAAGACAGGCAGAAAAAAACAAAATGCAAGAGAAATACATTTTTCAGTTTAAAAAAATGATATAAAATTCATCTTTGGAGTTCCTGTTGAATTGCTCTAAACCAGTGATTAAAACAACATAAAACATATGAATGTTCTCTCTTTAAAAAGTCAAAGTCTCCAAGTAGAATCAATTGTTAACTTTTCTTTGTACAATATTTACAAATATGGCATCGTATTTACTTATTCTAATCCTATACCCCACCTTCATTTTTTCATTTTTATTTCTACAACAGTCATAAACATTTTGTCTCATTCTCCCTTTCTTCCTCTCTGACAGATGCCTCATGTATTAAGCTTTCCTTTGCACTGTGCAATACTCAGTGGTATCCTGGGATTGCCCAAGGCTAGGATTTGGTACATCTTGGCCATATTTCAAGAGTTCCTTCAGGTAGCAGTGGTGGATAATTGAATATTGTGGTCCTGCTATTACATTTTATTTGCACCGTTGTAGTTTCTGGATAGCCCAGTCTGGTGGAAGCATCCTGTTGTGACAGACACTGAAGGGCACATGATGAAAAGATGTTCCTTCCTCACAGTGTCTACAATCCAGGCAACACTGGGGTGGGAGAAGGAGTTGGATATAAGGAAGCCAGAATCCACAACAGAGTTGTCTTCATCCAAAGACATGAGAGAAGTACAATATGCAATACTGTAAAGAGTTGCAAAAGCCAGGGGGAAAAGGTCAACTCAAACAATTTCTGCCACTTCATAAAATTTCTCAAGTCCACTACAGAAGAGAAGGAATGACTTCTGCTCTGGATTATTAACAGTCCTTTTGTTTCAATTTCTTGTCCTGAAAATGCTGTCCACAGGAAGGTCAAAGCAGCAGGATGGTGGCTTTTCCCCTCCCAACAGCCCAATCTCCCCTTCAACTAAACAGATTGGGGTAACCAAACAACTTGAACATAAAGCTCAGGTCTGTTTTTCCATACACTGTGCATGAGGAAAATCAACAACTGATGTCAGTGGAAGCAAACTGAAGCAGTGCCAGGTTAAGTTGTACCAAAAGTAGGCCCATGTACTGTATTGCTGAGGGTTTTATTGCCAAATCTTCCTCAAATCCTGTCCAATTCCTTCCAATGGCAAACCCAGCATCTGAGTCCTAAAGAGCTGTCAGAAATAAACCAAACTAATCCCCAGGCTGTCCACAGCAGAAGTAGCTTGAGTTCTGATGTGCATTTGAGACATGGAGACTTAGACATCCTTTCATAAATAGCAGCTCTTCTCTCATAAATGATCAAAAAAAAGAGAGACAAAATATTTATTTTCACTTTTTCCTTCTACCTCATCCATTGCAGATGGCACTTGAGCAAACTGATGCCTTTTTTTAATAAAATTCACCCAAAAAAGAGTAAACATAAATTTTTGAAGACCTACACCTGAGCACTCATTTAGAAGTTCGTATTATATTTTTTTTGTTCATATAATGTTCATATAAAATGCATTATGCATTTTCCTGACTCACTTCCAAATACTGTGAGAACAAAGAGAAATCCTTCCCATCACTCAAACAGCCAGAAGAGTACTGCATGACACTGCTTCAGAGGTTAAAAATGCCTTTTAGCTTCAGCTGAATGCTACTCATTTCTGAAGGCACTACTCTTGGTAGTCTTTGTTATTTTATCTCTGAGGAAACTTTGAGATTCTAACGTAATATTAATAATTTCACAGATTGCAAAAGTATTCAGGGTCAAAAGCAAACAACTTACTCCCTTCTTAATGCAGACTTTATTCTTCTCCTTCTCACAGGCTCTTGAACACCCCTAAGTATCTACATTTACTCCCAGCTCCCCATCACAGCTGTTTGCACTTACACCAAGTGAAGCTGATGCACATGGAAATTTTGACCCCTGTGTATGGCAAACATGTTTATTTAGGCATCTTTATGTGACATGAGAGACAAAGGCAAATACTGACAAATTACTGCTTCTCCCCACCACATCTCTGTGTGCTTCCACAGCCCCTTGACTATCTGCTGTGCTTCCCTGTGAGCGAGATCAGCTCCTCTTTCTAACCCTGGCAACTACCTTGTCTTCTTCAGCTTGAGTAAGCTTAGGCCACCTTGAGCTGCCTTCCTTTTCAACTTTTTCCTGACAGAGTTCACATAAATTGCAGGGACAGCAAGGGTACGATTTATACCTTTCCTTCTAAGAAAAGTATTTGCTTTTCACATTTTTTACTCACAGCTCAAGAGGCCAGCCTAATCCTGCTTTCCATCTTGGTTCTCCAAATGCATGCACAAATAAGATAATCTACTGACATTTTAGAATAGAGTATTTTTCTGCATGACACTCACCACCACTTGCATTCATAGTTTCTTTTCTGTTCCCCACACTGCACACCTGACCCCTGACCAGAACATTTCCACAACATTAGGAAACCTTTTTATTATGTACCTAGTCCTTTCAAATTAATCTTTACTCCTGTCCAGAGGTTTACTAATATTGTATTTTAAAATATTGTTTCTTCTCTGCTCTTTATTAATATCCACTTTAGGAAGTGAGTCCGTGAACTTAGATAACTTTGTTACTCCCCAAGATGATTAATGAGGTGATCTTAAATATCAATAGCACAACACCAGCATTTTGAAAAACTATTTATATTACACAGCAAGAAAGCAATTTGTAACTTCCACATAAAACAAGTCCAGAATGGAGATGTTTCCTCCAGTTAAGTCTTTGTTTATCTTAACCATGACAAAAGTAGACCTTTTTATTCTAGGTTGCATGCTGTACATCTCCAACATGAAGTGGTTTACATCCACTGGTTTCAGCACATAAACACAGAATATTATCCTGTGAAATGAAGATGCAGCTCTGTGGAACTTTTGTATTTATAAATGAAGCTTGTAAATGAAGAAACTTTCCTGGAAGAGATCAAGACTCTGGAGTGTTCCTTTTCTAAACATGGTTTGGTATCGTACAAGTCAAAGCTGGAATGTTAATGGGTTGCACAAAAAGCTTAAGACAAGCTGATTACAATGAAGTCTGATTTTGACAGCTACCATCCTAACACTGACAACACATTGTACTCTGCCATCAGGTTTCTCCCTCTAGCAATTTGTATTTCTACTAAACACATAAGCAAATTTCTTCATATAAAGAGGGAATTAAGCTGTAGCTTCACCTGTCCAAAACACAAAAAGAATAAAGCTGGCAGAAATAAAAAGCTAGGGTAAGAGGGTTTTATAGCTTCACCTCTCTGTTTGTTTTGCAGCTGCTGTTCTTGTGTCCTTCCAGGGCAAGCTATAGTCAGAAATAGAAAATTACATACCACAAAGAATGTCTTATCAGAAATCCAAGCTATGCTGAAAGTAGCAAGTGTCAAAACCACAGCGAGAGCCTTTCTTGTGAGATGTCTCAGCTTAAACACCTTGAGCAGTTCAGATAAGGTTTACCAAAGCCTCTGGATACGATTTTTCAAGCCTCTCTAACTGTCCACTCTCAAATATGTGGATTACACGAGCTTGTTCAGCAGTCATTCCCCATCCTTTCTGCTGGGAGTTGACAGCTACAGGACATTCAGCTTTCACGAACACAACCCTCGGCTTCCCAGGAGCAGCCAAGCCTCCAAAGTATGGCACCTAAGTAAGCTTCACCTTGCCCAAGGAGGTTGGAGAGGGCAGCTGCAGGAGGCCTGAACAGCCCTAGATGTGAGCAAAATGAAGCCAGCAAGAGCAGTAGGGAGCAGACAGACAGACAGAAACACAGGAGTCCTGTTAGCCCAGACACTGCTGAGCTGTGGGCAAAGCTACCCCGATACTCCCCCATTCTTGTGGCACTGCCAACCACCTGTGTATGACAAGGGCCAACCCAGACCTTCCATCACATCTCAGAAAAGACTCAATGGTAGAGACTATTTAAGATGCACCAGGATACAAATATTGCAAATTGATTGAGCTCTTCAGCACTCATTGCCTTTTTTCCATGAATAGCTACAGTATTTGTATGCCTTCTCTTACCCCCTCCTGCAGCAAAATCCCAGCAATCACAGAAAAGAAATACAATCTAAACACACTGGTCCTTAGTATCCAGATTACATTTTGGATTAAAAAATTCCTTCCTAAAGTATGCACATCTATTTTACTAATACCAACAGCAACATTCAAATTTGAAGTGTTAAGAAAGACTGCACAAGTTCAGCAGAGGAACAGATGAGAGGTGCAGTGAATAGAACTTAGTGCTGTTCATTGTCCTAATTACAGTGAATAATACTTTGGCAGAAAGACCAGAGTCCTGATTGTTCCAGGAACTTCCAACAATCAACAGACTATTACCTCACTTATTTACTCCACAGACCTGATCTTCCAGTCACACGAAGCACGTAGCATGGGCTTTAAACACATGAACAGTCTAATTGACTTGTTTGGCACAACTGAGGAATGAACCTGAGACTGAAGCACAGGTTCCCCTGCTAAAGGCTTTCTCGGTGTTCTGCATACTGAAATCACTCCAGCCTCCATTTATTTTCCTCTCTAAAACACTTGTGATATATTCCCTGATGTGCTGCCACCCACCACACTGGCATGATTTGATCTGAAAATTTAGTTTACTGACAGCTTACTTGCACAAGAGCCCAGTGGAGTTAAAAGGCACACTGAGTACCTCAGTCACTTAGGAAGGGCTGGAGAAGATTGAAAGGTTTGGCCTTGTTTGCAGTAATTACAAAGGTGGTAGCTACATGAAAGCAGACTCATGAAGTTCAACCCCCTGCTTTCATTTGCATTGAGAACATATATTCAAATGCAAGACTTACAAAAGGGTAGAAAATTTTAAAATCCCAGGTCTTCACAAATAAACTTCTTTTGATTCACAGGTTGTCTAGGGCAGTGAGAGCTCACAAGGAATAAACCTAGAACTGGAAATCAAATAATCCTATTTAATTTTATGGTTGTTGACACAACTTGTTACACGTGTTTCCTACCAGAATAAATGAAATCATAGTCATCTGATTTCCAAATTACCATATCTATTGTTTCAGAAATACAGGGTGTAAATAATTGCAGTGCAATCGCCTATGTCTGGACCTCTCTCATCCGGAACCGTTATCAGGATTAGCATAAATTACGGTGCCATCTAATAATGAAATCACTGAACACTGATTGTGCCAGCTATTTAAACCTGTAATTATTGCTCATTAGAAACGTGTTTCACATTATTTGCCCCTTGCAGGCCCAAAGTTATTGTCTAAAGGCTTCTACAAAGAATTCTACAGAGAAGACTGTGGAGAAATTTGAAACAGTGGGCACAAATTTCAGCTGCAAAGACTATCTGTTGAAAGAAACATCTTGTGGGCACCATTCACTCAACCTGAAAGACATTTGTATCTGTTACTGCAAAGGAAAGTTGCAACAGGCAAGAAAGGAACACTGGTATCATCCAGATAGGTATGAAAAATATGTGGTTTTCTGCTTAAGTGGACAGTGATTAGCTCACAGTGTTTGTTATTATAGTACACAATTAGCATATCAGACTCTAAATGAAATAAGCTCCTGACCTAGCCAGAGGGAAGGCTTTTTGGCAGCTCTTGTCATGGCTAGGTAGGGATAGATAGCTACCTGGAACACCACACCAAAGGCAGTTTAGGACAGGTGCCAGAACTAAAGCAGAAATGACTATAACCTTTGCATGCTCCTCTGTAAAGGGTTTGCAGAAGACAGCTGATTAAGACTTGTCAGTTGCCCTTCTGGATCAGGCTGTTTACAAGATGAAATGTCTAAGAAGAGGCTCAGAAAAGTGCTCTTCAGTCCTAATAGATATTTTAAATCCATTTGCCTTGACAGAGTGAAACCAATTTACTTTTTGCCATCTTCTTCCCCCTGCACATGCAAAAACTTTTACAGAGGATAAAATAATAGCTTTTGACACTTCCAGAAGCAAAAAGGTACAAAAGCAAGAGAGGACAGACAAGCATATATCATTTTGAAAGACACACCTTAGTGCAAAGATCTCAGCTGACAGTGAGCCTATTGATCCTCCCTGATGGCTCCTTCCAACAGCTGATTCAAGCCCCAGTTTAGAGTTCCATTCCTGTGGTCAGCAGGTTCAGCAGACACACAAACAACTCAGCTGCCAAGGTACACATTCCCTGCAGACTGCAGACCCTCACAGCAACTGGAGGCACCCCTAGGAAGGCTTGAGCACTCTTGAAAATGTAACTTGTGCTAATGCTTCACAAAATTGTAGGAGCCCATCTCCACTTCAGCCAGGATGCAGAAGGCTGGGTCTGTCCATCCTCTGAACAGAAGGCCCTTATTTTACTTACCACAGGCTCTGCAACAGGAGAGTCTCCAGCCTTCAGATGATGAGTGGTTCTGCCCACCTTCCAGCCACTTGCACCAACATATTACCACGATGCAAGGTCAACAAACCTAATCATTGGATGGGGCATTTAACTAATTGGTTCTGTATCCTTAAATTTCCTGCCATCATCTGGCAGGTATTATAAGCCTAACCAGAGGCTATAATTTGATATATGCAGAATATAGGAGAAACTGTATCCTTACATGATGTGAGCGCAGCTCTTCTTTTTAGCATTCAACAACTAGCAGCTTCAAAAATAAAATAAAATGCTTTCTTGAATGTGTGGTACACAACATGTTCAAAAAGTAAGTCACAACTGTTCTGTTGACAGGTGTTTGTAAATAAAATTAAATATTCCAGGCAAAGCCAATCTAAGGTTTTTTCCCAATATGATGCTACCTGCAGGTATTTACCCTCACGTAAAGCTTTGCATTAACTAAATATTGCCCTACTTATGCCTGTAGTCTGTGATGTTACTGCTGCAAATATTTGAAATTCAATGTCTGATGGAAATAATAAGCTGACTTGGCTTAAAAAAATGATTAGGCAGTTCTGTTGTACCACTATTAGCTCTGGTTGTCTTCATCAGTGAATATCCTTACAGAACTGTTAATTAACAACCCCTCCTCCAAAAAAAAAGAGCCATTCTTGGCTGTTCTGATCTCTATCCATGAACAATGTAGAGGAGCCCAAGTGTATTTTCATTTTTCTTACCAAATAGTCTTCTCCAGTAATTTGCTGGGCACTAAGTCAGATTCTGTTATTTGGTCTTTCTCTCCAATTTTTTGCCTTTTCAGATCTTGCAGGTTTATTATTTATGTTTCTGGAGAGAAAGAACTCTAGGAGATTGTTTATTAAAAATAAAATAAGCACTTTGATAATTTGTCAGTGTCAGAGACCTTCATCCTAGACTGTGTGGACAACACAGGCTTCTATTGCACAGGATGATGGATACATCAAATGGAGAAAAAAATACCCATCTTACACAGAATTTTTAAACTTTATTAAAACCATTGAAATCTTTAAATGATTTGCAGTTTATAAAATAAATTGGTATTCTTTAACATCAAACAGGATAAACTGCAATTCTATTCAAATTATTGTTCTGCTTTTTCTTTTTGACAGTAAAAACCAGGAATTTTCTTTCCATTTGACTGTAATATCATATTTGGTGCATTTATTCTGTTTTCTTCAAATAGAAGTGGTGATGTGTGGTGACAAGAAAGCAGACCTCATATTACCATATATTTATACTCTCTGGAAGGAATGATGGTACATTAATAGGTTTATGAAGGAAGACTGCTGTCCTTTGGGCACATAAAAGGACAAGGCATCAACCAGCTTCACAATTCTCAACCCACTACCTATTTGTTTACCCAACTTAACATACTGAAAGCTAATCAAAGAGGAGAGACTGGGGAAAGAGGACATTTTAAAACAGCAGCAGTTAGCAAATACATCACTGGAGAGCTGAGAGATTTGTACATCTTGGACAAGATACCATGGCTCTGAAGTGATTTCACCATTTTAATATGGATTAATTGCCTTGGTCATATTCCATTGCAAGGTTGTGTTAAAGCTTTGATTAAGAATTATCTTAGCATACCTCTAAGGGAGAAAAAGGAGCACTGCTATTGCTGTTTGTGCAAGAGCAAACCAACAGTCATCCAAAGGAACTGCATTAATGATACAAAATGTGTGATTTGTACTATTTTGTGTCATTTATACCTGCTTTCATCTCCTTACCATCTCATACAAGATAATAACTAAAGAAAACTTTAAAGCAAAATTAGATAAAAATTTCCCAATTTCTCAGTCATACAGTTACAGATAAAAGTAAGGCTACTAAGAAACACTACTTTATTGCAAATATGAAGGTAAAATCTGTAAGTCTTAAAATCCCTGAGATACCAGACCTTAAATGAATCACTTCTCAATGGCCTGAAATAGCAGAAAGAGTCTCAAAGGAGGTAGAACAGGGAGTCAAGTGCCTCTGTGTAGTCAGCAGTATACAATGAACACAGTTTAGCATAGGTAAGATAAAAATGCTATTATCACATTTAATAAGTGTGAGTATACAGGGTTTATTGAGAGATGTATAAATATTTTCCCATTACAATATGTGTGTGTGTGTTCACATGCAGGTAGATTTAAATATTATATAATGTACTGGTATAAGGAAAATTGGGAATTGAAATCTTAGTATGGTTATGTCTCCATAAAAACCTGCCTAATAGCTCCAGGTCAGTGAGCCCTCAGCAATAGATGGCCTGGCTCCAAGCTGCAAGCAAAGCAATATGGTTCTAGCCTTAAAAACACAAAACTTACACCATGAAAATTGGCTTTATAAATAAAGGAGATGATAGCCTGGATGCCTAGAAGTCATTTCTCTCCACATAAGAGGGTAAGATCTTTCTGGTATTTCTGCATGTAAATTCTGAGTCTTAACCTCTCTGGGAGAGATAAATGTGATATCAGACTCTAGAGCATTACATATTCTCTCTGTCTCTGTCCCTTTCTCTCTGTATATATTAATTTTATAGATCTTTTTATTGTCTCAACTATACTGGTTGCGTGAGAAGCAGAACAATAGGCCAAGTACTTCCATTTCACACATGCCACCTCCATAATTCAACAAAGAATAGTAAAGAAGATCTATAAACTTGTTATAAATCAGTGCCCCAAACTAAATTAACCATTGAAATAGATTACCATAAAAATAATGTCATAAAAATATTCTTCACCTTTCTAGCCCGTGTATGTGTGTGTGGTTGTGTGTGCCCACACTCAGGCCACTATCCCAGCACCAAGGCCACTGGTCCTTACCACAGCCTTGGAAGAGACAGCAAGCAGGCCTGTGAGGGTGAACTTTAATATCTCTGTGTCTGGGACAACTCATAAACACATCCCCTAAAATCTAGTTACTCTACATAACTCACCTTTAATAGTAGTGAGTCAGCTCTGCCTTCTTATTAGCAGTGAAGCTCTAGTCTTTCTTGGCTACATTTCTGAGGAACTTTTGGAAAAAAGATAAAACCCAGTCAAGTTGCAGCTAAAGGAATTTACCCAAAACACAGCCTTTTCCAAGTCTGGGTCCTGCTCAGCCCCTCTACTGGCCTCCCTCTACAGCCTGCCATTGCTGACAGATTTTCTCAATCTGTACTTTGACAAAGCAATTCTCCCAGCAAAAGGGAGCTGTGAAATCTTCCAGAAAGGCAATTCATCTGCTTGAAATGGTAGAATTGGGCAGCAGCCACCTGGCACAACCAGGGTCTCATCAGCACTGGGAGGCATTGCATTTGGTAAAAATGGGAATGGAGCACAAAGAACAGCTATGCCCAGGCAACAAACGGGTTAAAACCCTAGAAAACTGCTCTCTTTTCTGCTAGAGAGATGGAAAGGAGAATGTGGAGAGCAACAACCACCCCATGAATAAGAAAGAGAAACATGTAAGGTCTGAACTGAAGGACAGGAAGTTGAGGTACATGAGAGAACTGAAAAGAGCTGTTTGGGAGTCGTTGTCTCAGCCCAGCTTAAAGGGCTGGCCAACACTCCAGGAAGAGCCTGTGAGGTATTTCCTAACTGGGGATTTTAGAACTGGACAGAAAACATGGATCACACTGAGGAAACGGAATCACTTCTTTCTGCTCACTGGGTTCACAGGTGTATAGCCTGGGTTTTCCACAACCAAATGCTGATGCACTGCGTGTTCAAGTCTTTATTTTGTTCTGATATAGGACACGGTGTTGCTGTAAAGAGTCAAGCAGATCACTGTCAACTAAAGTTTCCTTCATTTGAAATTAGCTCTATCTTTATCTCAAAGGAGCAAAGAACAGTCTGTCATTACTGGAGCTAAGGCTGAGAGAGTAGGTGCTGAACTAGGATGGAAGTAAATTAAAGCAGCCATACAGAGTTGTAACATGAATTTCCTAATGTAACTGGCTCTGAAGTTAATCCAAACTGTGCAGCAATTCCCTTTTTCATATACTGTGGGAAGCAATGGTGTTCAAAGCATCATTGCCCCTGAAGAGGAAGGACTGTACATTTTGTTTTTAAATGCCTTGGTCTGGTAGATAAGATAAACTCATCCTTCAAGATAGAACAGTCTTTGTGCCATTCCGAATAATCATTGTTAGAAATGCACTGAACTGCTAGGCCAGTTAATAACGACATCACATTTTATTTATATGGCTCCCATCTGCTAAAGCCTTCTAGGCAGCTCACAATGGGTTTGATTTTTGGCCAGAATTTAGCATAGCTTCTGTTTATATGGATGCAAATAACAGCAGTTGGATGGCTGTGTGCATAAACAGGTCTGACTACTAATCTTTGAGGCCACCATGCAAGGTTTTATTCCTTCACACAACAACAAAATGTCCATCTGAAAAACCCCTCTGACAAAGAATACAAAGTGTGAAAAAGAACTAAGTTTTTCTGAGTTTGAATGGTTTCAAAGAATCCAGCACTGACCTTGGCAGCCCCATGAAAGGGGCATCACCACTATGCCCACTGCTTAGCGAGGACCCCAGACTTCACACTCCCCAGGATGGGGCACAGCCCTGCAAAGAAGAAAGAACTAGATGTTCATTTCCTCCTCTCATCACCTCCTCTCTCACTCACCACAATATCTTCCCCACTGCCAGCCAGCCCTAGCTCCCTTTCTCACCCAGCTCTGCAGGCATCTCTCTGCCAATGTCCTTTCCCTCTCCCTTGCCTTCTCTCTGAACTTTGTTTGGGCTGTTTTTATGCTCCTCACAAGCTGTTTTCTGACTCAGGGGACTGACTTCTCCCACGGCCCCTTCCTACTCCACCCAGTGCTGCCACTGCCCTGTGCACTCATCTCCATGTCCTTGCTTGGCACTGCCTCCCACATGTCCTTCACCAACACATCTCAGCAGAGGATGACTGGCTCCTCTCTTAGATGTCTATGTAGGACAGATTTCATCTTTCTGCCTTTCATGCTGAAAAAAGATGGAAATATGAATACCCTGTCGAGTTCAGTGCTTATTGTCTGGAGTGCTTCTATCAACTTGATGGCAGCGAGCGCGGTGCCTGGCAGTGCTCACCGAGCTGGGCCTTTGGATAATGGGGATATTTATAGTATATGCATTGCTTGTGTACCAATAGCTGCCAAAGTAGTAAACAAACAAATGCTCTCCATAAAACAATGAGAAAGTAGGATCATAATCTTTGATCGATGCATGAGGATGACAGGTTTAAAAAGGCTTCCTCGCTCTTTTATGCAGATTGCTTTTCCAACTGCCTGAACCACAGCCAGCATGAGGAGGCTGAAAGTCTGGAAATGGATTGGGAAGAGCAATTCCACACTCTGCAATCTGCCCACTGTTGGAGAAGCATGTGAATGTGTGTCTAGCACTGACCCTACAGGGCAAGAGATGCGACAGGATGGTCTCTCCAGGTGCCAAGAGGGACAGCCCAGACCCACACTGCAAGATATGCACCAAGCAAACTTTACCTGCAGGAGCAGGATATGGACAGGACATAGAAAAAACTTGTCAGGGTCTTTGAGACAGATCTGCTGCTCAGCAGGGGCTTCCCAGACTGGTGGAGACCTCAGTGGGTGTAAGAATGATCTTCTACAGAAGCTCATTCTGAGGAGTGTTTCACTGAGGTTTGCAGCCTGAATCTACTCCAGGAGGACAAGTCTAGGCACGGTTCATCCAACGAGTCCCCCAACAGGATGCATTAGAGAGACATGTTAAAACTAAGATCCATATATTGCTCTGGATCTAAACTTTAAATCAGTGTCAAATCTGCCTGCAGACTCTAAATTTGCATTTGCATTTCCCTCCATATACCCACATCAAAATGAAGATATGCTCAGTGCAACCTCATTTATGTTTAAATTCAGATATAAACTAACCAATCTGCAAGTCTGAGCATGGCTCCATACACCTTCCTGGAAGTCCAAAGAGATTTCAAATCAGTGATCTTGATCAAGACATTGAATAATTGATTGAATTCCATTTAGATGTTTGTTTAGGCACTACCTCAGTAAATTGCAATATGTGTGGTTTAAAAAGAAGCTTAACTGATAACATGGGACAGTTGTACCACACTAATCCAAGACAGTTCATGGTGGTTTTGAACCATGTGAATGGCCTGACTTCCAGATTGCCATGCAGTAATAGCTACAAATTACGTCAGTAGGTGTTCCTATCTTTGAAAACCAGGCCATTACAGACATTCACCTTGAAATTATATTAAAAATATTAAAATATAATATTAGAGTGGATCCACTAAAATAGTATTATTATGAAAGAGCTGTATTACCCAAATAAGAACCATTATTTGTTGACTGAAATACAGAATAAAACTAATGTTGATGACTCAACTAATAACTTCGTATTTAAACAACAAGTTTCAAGCAAGGACTCCTCAGGCATTATGGAGATGGGAAGCATAAACATGCCATTACAATTTTAGGTAGGCAGAATGCAATTATCCAAATTGGATTCTGGCCAGAACAATGGGCACTACCCCCTCCTATTCTTGTTTTTAAAAAAGCTCCCTGACAAAAGCGACAGCAGCTGTTACACGAGAGGAATCCATCAGTTGCTCACACCACCCACATATTTGATTTAAACATCCTCAATTTCTACCACAGACAAACAGCAAAGAGGAAGAAACTGACCAATCATCTACACATGGGAAGTTGCTTGCTAATGTTCTCCTTCTTCTTGGACTTTATGCAGGAAAAATTCAAATTTCTTACTTGAACTGCTTTAATTTTTCCTGGAAGATGAGGGTCCAGAGCTGCTTTGAGTGGGATGAACCTGTTGGGCAAGACTTACTGAGAGATGCAGGGGAAACAATGGGTGTCTCCTCAACCATCCCATACCCTTGGCACTCTCCTGTATGCACTTGTAACATATGTGCTGCTACATCTTCCCCATTTCTCTTTGCACTCTAAGTCACCAGGATCTTTCCTGATAAATGGACTTTGCAGATACAGATGGAAATTAGCTTTGTGCCCACTGAGGTGAGCATGAAGACCAGAGCTCATTGGGATTCTCCCTGTAGCAAGATGGGACTGCAGAGCAGTGATCCCCTCTGGAATCTATTCCATAACTTTACTATTCCAAAATAAATATTCTCAAAAGACAAATCTTCTCCCTACATTTCTCCTTAAATTACAAGGCATCATGTAGTCTCTCTGGGATTCAAGAATCATCTCAATCACAGAACAACCTCTAATGGCCATTTAGGATTCACAAAAGCCCTGTTTCAGTGAAGCACTCTAGCCTGGCTCCAGATGATCAGAAACTGCAGGTCAGGAAAGTACTTACACCCTGGAAAAATTGTAGAATTTAGGTACATGTCTAAATCTCCCCTGGATAGAGAGGAGGTTATTCACACTTAAAAATGCTTTACTTTTTGAGGCTCAAGATTCCCAGAAGAACTGCACTGGACCAGTATTGAACCCTGCTAAAAAACCAAAACCCTATATTTTCTCTGTCCCTTTCCTCCTGAAATGCCTCCAGAGCTGTTAGCAGACCAAGGCTATTCTAGAACTAAAAAGGGAAATTTATTCAACAAGCACTATAGCAGGTGGCAGCTGCTAAACAATCTGCCACCAATCAGCAGTTTATGAAAGAGAGTAAAGAATCCAATAATAACTCACAGTTGGGGAGGGAGACACCAAGCCTGCAGTTACTGAGGGAAGCTCATAACTACACAGAGTCAACTCTTCAGCAAAATTATTTCTTCTAAAATCTGCTTAACTGCTAAAGTTGGCACTCCCCAACTCCTGCAGTCAGGACACCCTCAGCTGACCCACCACGATGTAGGCTGTAGGTTAGAGCAGGAAGGCTTCTCAGGAGGGCCAAGTTGGTAAAAATTGAGGCTGGTGGAAAACCCAAATAATTTAATCTGTTCTTTTGCCCATTGCCTTCTCCTGGAGAAAGTCAATCCATATGCAAGAGGCTTGGATTTTTAGGACATTCAGCCCCTTCCAAGATGTAACAATGACAGGATTTTTCTCCAATATCTCCATGGTGCCAGCCTGGTGATGTGGAGCTCAGGCTGTACAAGTATGAGGAAGATGGTGAAGGTGGCATGCCAGGGCACCTGAGCCCAGCTGCTCTTCATCTCCTGTGAACTGAGTTTGCTGTGGTTACTTAGAACTCAAAATCCTGCAGGTATGAAATTAAGCAAAATAGATCTCAGTTCAGCTTCTGAGGATTAAGACAACTCCATCCAGCCTCAAAGTAAATCTATTTTTTCTAGTTATATTACAGCACCATCTACAGGCCTTTCCTGATGGAAACCTTGCCTCAGACAGGTTGTTTCACTATCTGTGTATAAATATTTTGTGGCTTCAGCAGCATGTCTAGTGCAGTGACAGACTGCACAGTCCAGCTTAGTGTAAATGGGGCAAAATGCCATTGGACTGGGCTGAGAAAACAGCTGAGTAACAGATGACAGACAGGTTTGCTTCTTCACAAGAAGTAGCTAATTAGAGAGTGGCCTTGGATTTCAATAGCTTGACTGTAAAGCACAATGTAGGGTTCATCAATTCATTTTTATTTTAAACATTCAGCTAAAATTGCATTTTAGTTATACAGTTCTGTTTAGAACAGTCGAACCAGAACTGCAAGAGAGAAAAGTAAAAATGCAGAAATCAGATTTCAGCTAGAAGTGGAACAATAGATTTTTACTGCTGTAGTACAGGATCAAAATACTACTGCCCATGCAGGACCACATATGCAAATGTAGTAAGAAAAGTTGATACAACAGGATCCATTATTATTTTCTTAGCTGTCTGACACAGGTAGAACTCTCTACAAGGCATAACCTGGCTCATCTCTTTCTGGAGACTATATTTGCTGAATTACAGAATAATTTGCTAATAACAGAACAAAAGACACTTAATTGGCGTTTATAAGATCCTGGAATAAGCACTGGTCCATGTGAAGAGGGGTGTGGGGAAGCAAATCTACAGGACAGCAATTATCTGTAGTAAAATAGCATCTCTTCATGCAAAATTTATCTGCCATAAGAAAGTGATTCAGTCTTCAACTGAAGCATCAAACCACAAACACAATGTAGACTGGTCATTTCTGGCACCAAATGCAGTCACTTGAAATCCACAAGAAAGATACAAGCAAATAAGAGCTAAATGGGAATTAAGAACTCCAAAGACTGGGGGAAAAAAAAAACAACACAACAACAACAAAAAAAGAAGGAAAAAAAAAAGGCTGGGAAAACTTTACCTTCCTCCTGATGTTTTTTGGCTCCTGACAGGGGAAATGGAATTTCAAGCTGTTCTCTGCAGCTAGGAGAGAAATGGGCTTTTCTTTTTTGATAGGAAACTTAAGATTCAAACAATCACATCTAGAAAAAACCTGCAGCTTTAGGACAGAATATTAACTATCACAAGGCTCGTGATAATATCACAAGTGCTGGCAGCACTTTGTGAATCAGCACACAAAGTCTACTGGAAATTTTCAATTTTTGAATCTCTGCCATGAAAATAATTTAGCTCTAATATCTATGTCATGTGGGGACCACATGCATAAATGCCTTTTAAATGACATTCTCCCTCTCCTTCCAAAATGGAGAAGAGGTAAATGGATAAGAGGATATGCACATGCCACAGTTACCACCTGTGCAAGGATTTTGTTGTCTAAAATGTCTTGAATACTACACATCTTATGGAATTAAAAGTCATAAAGTTGCTGTCTTGTTGATGTGTAACAGCACAGAGTGCACACCAGCCGCTTTGGATTAATTGCACATATAAAAACAGAGTTCTTTTTTAAAAGTCTGCACACAGAGAAGAATCATTAATTTCACTTGAAGTGATTCCCAAACAGGATACGGAGCCTCTAACAGCCCTTTGGGTTGTGCCAATTGTTTTGTGCAGGTGTTTAATCCAAGTGCTCAGCCGCACGTAGGGAACAGTCGTTCTGCAAGCACCGGGTGGAGTGGGAGCTGCATGGTGGTGTCACATAACTGCAAGGGGTTGATTCCTCAAAATCAGCAGAAACCTCGGGAAGCTGCTAATTCTTGTAAACAAGAGCCTGGCTTTTATGGAGCAAAATGGAGCAGAAAACACTGAAGTACACGAGAACCAAATTCCTTCTGCGAAAGCCTCTTTTATTATACCAGTGAAGCACTAAAACCTGCCATAAACAAGCTGATTGCTCATTTCAGCCTCTCTCTCTCTCTGTCTGCAGTCAGGAAAAGCAGCAGCAACCACAGACTGAGTTGAACAGCTGGAATAGGAAACATCTCTTGAAGGTCAACGCTCTACGTATTTTTAGGTTTCATTAGAACTTCCTCATTCACATTGAAAACAATATATATACACATATAGGATAAAAGCTGAGCTGCAATTGTTCTATGTACAGCACATCCCACCCTTTTCCCTCTCTTTGTAGCACGGCAGTTTGATACCAGGCTGCAGAAAGATTGGATGGCTCCGAGGTGAAGGAAGGGGAGAGGTTTCAAGGCATCACAAAGAATTTTTAAACCTACTACATCTGACTGTGAAGAGTCTGATGAAAAGAGAGGCTCCCTTAAAAGCCAGCATGGCATCTAGTGAAACAGATTGCATGCCCACCTCTGACTTGCAGGAGCCAGGTTGTCATTGGCAGTGTCCTGGGAGGACAGAGAGAAAGAAGGGGAGGAGAAAGAGAAAGTCAAGGAGGATGGGGGAAGGCTGCACCTCGCAGCCTTGCACAATCAAAATATGCTTCCAAAGGGACAGTGACTGCAAAGCTCTGTGCAAGGCTATCTGGGGAGACTGAGTCAGAGTCTCAAACCTCTTTGGACTTTTTGTCCCAGTCTCTTTCTCAGAGACCACCTGCCACAGCCCTTCCTTCTCTCAAGTAGGTCCTCAAAGTGATTCCCATACGACAGATCTGAAATTAACTCCAGGCAGCGTCAGTTTAGTAGCTTCTAGAATCAAGCAATAAAACAAAAAAAAAAACCAGGAGAAAACAATGAAATGGGTATGAAGGCTACAGATAATGCAGTGATCAAAACCCAGAAAGCTCAGGAGTTCAGCCCTTAAAAGTGGAACGTGGCCCCATGAGAATCTGCACTCCAGCCTGCGCTGCTCCAGAGTTAGCAGGAGATTTCACTCAACCCTATTCAAAAATCTGTGTCACTTTAAGCATTGTCAGGCCCAATACCCAAAGTCACTGAAGCAGTTGAGGTGCAGACACTAAGCCATGGCAGCTGAGTGACTCCCAACACCCAGCGTGACAGGGACACGCGGCCGCAGAGAAACGCATTTGTGCTTCCCAGCCTGCCTTCAAAAACCTTCAAAAACCTTCAAAACCTTAAAAACATCACCTCAGCCGGTGCCTGCCACTCAGGGTGCCAGCAGACTGCCCTGCCCACACCAGAGTCCTTCCAACACAGGAACTGGAAAACAACTTCTTCCACCAAATGGGATGGACAGTTGGTGCTACGGGCACGCTGGAAGAGAGCACGCGAGCTCGGACTGGGCTCCACCAATGAAATGTAGCTGGCATAAAGCAAGAGCATTCACTAATTAATTATTCCAAGATAATTAACAGTCTGAGGGAGATATTTGCAACAGTTTAATGCTTGCTGTCAAGGGAAGGTAGTACCAAGCTCAGCACTGCCTCACCAGCTCACAAAAGGAAACAAAGCAAAAATACAAGGGAGTGAAACATCAATGAAAAAAATATGGCATCTGTGAGCTGTTAATTACAAAGGTGCACATGTTAGAGTAACAAGAATGCTAACAGAGTTTTATTTTTATCAGTAGACAAGAGATCTGGTTTTGGTAGCTTTATAAAAGAGGCAGCACACAGTGGGCCCAACACTGGGCTGGTGCAAACAGCATTTCACTAAAGCCCATGCAGATCTGACTTTGGCACTCAGCACTGTCTGCATCTCCCAGCTCCCTGATAAACCTGCCTGCAAGGTGCACAGGGAGCTGTGGGGTTCTGTGCTTTTCATACACTAAGTGGTTGCATGCCTGGTCTGTGATATACATTTGCATCTTTCAAGCCCTAAAACGTGTTTGTTTTTCAGCCTGAGTACTGGCTCAAAGAGTACTCAGCCCACTAAGGTGCTGGGCAGCTGAAGCCCCATGCACAGGCAAAGTGGCAGCTGGCACATACTGCCTCTGCAGGGAAGACACCCACAGGAGATTAGTAGCTTACCCACATATAACAGGGGTAAATAAATGGCAAATAATCTGATATCAATCTTAAAATGTGCTTTTTTTTTACTACGCTCAAGGCAACATAACTCAAATGCTTCTGTGCAGTCATTATGCACAGAGCCAACATGATCTCCCACTTATTAAAGTATATTTAGCACCCTTACTCTGAAGCTCTCAGATCAATGGAGTCCACAGTCTTAATCTCACATTGCTCTCGCTAACAATGTGGTTACTGTAGTGTTGGCCCCAATTCTCAAAGGAAAGAGGATATTAGAGCAGAAACCCCTGGTAATGAAATCTCGTGTAATGAAAGAGTGTTTACAGTGAAATGTTCACATGTTGCCAGCAAATCAGAGCCTTACAAGGTGATTTCTGAAAGCCTCTGTAATTATACAAGTGCCACAAAGTGCAGTTGGGTGGCAGGCAGGTTATTTAACATTTATTGGTACCACATAACACACTATAACTCTGCAAGCAAAAAGGGTGTGAGGGATACCAGTATTTCACAAAATACATACAAACACAATTAAGAATCACAGGCTTGGAACATTTATAAGTGCTTTCAATATAGGTTACTCCTTATTAAAAACGACCTGCACGCAGCTCAAGAGAAAGTCTTACACCTGTAGATAGCAAGAAACCACAAGGGAGGAATCTTTCCAGTGGATACTAAAAGAGTGCAGCAGCCATATAATGATGAAGGAGCATGTGAAAAAAATTAAGTGTGGTAAGGAGAAAGCCTGTGTGCTATGGAAGCGGTGCCCTATGGGATAAGGTATTTCAGCCTACCTCATAACTGGTGACAGGTGAATCAAAGTAGTCTTCTTGTCACCAGTGGTATGAAGAGACTGGAATCCTCACAGTGCTCTAAGTGAACAAAGGCTGTGCATCTGCAAATCCTCTGTAGGTGATGAGATACCTCAACACAGAAAGGTTATCTGTGTTATGAAGAGTTGAGGGTTAAGCATTCAAGGTAAGAATTCAAGCAAAAGGGGAGCAGAGTGATTTGCATGCACAGGTGCTTCCCCTTGTGTCAAGAAACAGTTAAGACATTCAGTTTTGACTTGTCCTCTGAGTTAAAGATATCTTCACCTCTTGCAGATCTAATGCCCATCCCAACATCCAGCAGAAATTCAGCAATCGTCATTCTGCTACAAAAACAGTAAAGCCTTTATACTTGAAATGTCCTTTCAGAATGTTCTCAGCAATATCAGCAGCTTTCACAGAGCTGTACCCATGTAATTATCAAACAATTGATCATCTACCTTTTACAGTATCCCACATGAGTTACTCTCTCCCCAGCCAGAAGGTCCATAAAAAGACACTGCTGTTTGGCTCCTTGTTATCAACTGAATTTCAGAGGTGGTGCAGGGGTTAATAGATCAGGTACTAAGAAAGCCAGGAAGCCAGATGTCTCCTCTGCATGAACAAGCATGCTAGAAATGTTTGTCTGCTTGGCCAGATCTGCCAAGATCATCTTCCATCGAGATCACTCTTTCAGGATAGCACAGGTGCAGCCTGTGAATCCAGTACATTCGTCAGCAGAGCCTGAAAACTCTGTTACAAGTTGGAGCTCATTTGGTCTAGACACTGTGTTGATACATTAGAGGCAGGTCCTAACATGGGATATTCAGTGTCTGAACAAACAAGGAAGATAAAGACTGGGAGGGAGAGACAGCACAACTCCCTCATGATCATAAAACAAAGGAAGAACCAGGAAAAGAAGTGCTGTGGCCTACTCCATCTGCTGTGCTGTTCAAGGAGCTTTTATTTTCTGTTCATTACTTGTTAATTATTTCTGAATGCTGGAGAAGGCAAAAAGCTAAAGACAAACAAGCCCCCATAGAGTTAGAAAACATCCCTGCTGTAAGGCAGACTCAAATTGGTTGAGTTTGCAGCCAAAAGCATTCCCAGGAGAGGGAGCAGAGCTTGCTGCTACAAGAAAAGGGCCAGTTGGTTTCTGAAGCCCATGGACGTATAAAGAGAGAGAAAGCTTGAGGTGGAAACTTGGAGAAAAGTGCTCAACAAGTACTCTGGCTCAGCACTGATGCTGGAGATCCTTATGCAATCTGCACAATAAACTCACCTCAGACACCAAGCTCCAGAAAGTATCTTCCATTTTGAGGTTTTATGTCTCATCAAGTCAAAAGTCAATAAAAACTAAAATATGAGAGCTGTATAGAATTTTATAGCAATGACTTTAAAATTGTGATTTACAGAAGGGTTTTTTTTCTTTGTTGTAGACAAAATAAGAGGGGCAATCCCTTGTCTATAAAGACGTATCCTTTAGTAAAGCAATCATAAAGAATTTAAAACCCTGGTAATGATAAAGGGCAAGGTTTAACTTTTCGGTACTTGCAGTACTATGCCAATGCAGATATTTCTCTATGACTTTGCTCAACATTTAATTTTTCCCTTTTTTCCTCCTCAAAAAAAAATTCTCAGGTAAATTTCTAACGTATGAACTAATTACCAAGTATAAGGGAACTGAGCAACAGTTGTCTTTGTCAGAGTTAACAGTACTGTTGGGTCAAGCAGTAGAGCCCAACTTTACAGCTGTTTGCAGCATTTATTAGTAATTATTGCAGCTTAGTAAATAAGCAATCTGAAGCTGCCTGCTTTCACTTCTTGCCTGAGCCCTGCCCTTTCCATGGTGAATTCTGCCATGACCGACGGGGACTGGCAGCCACTCCTCATCCACGACCTGCTGAGCACAGCAGCAGAGGAGGAAGTGTGCAGGCAGACACAAACACTGCTGACAGCACGGGGTCCTCAGGACTGCAGGGACCTCATGGGGCTGGGGCAGGCAGCTGCTGGATCCCCAACCATCACCTCTGCTCCTGGGGATGGGTCCTGAGGAACTTCTGCACTAAGAAGTGGCATTAATCTCACTGAGCGTGGCAACCAGCAATTGACCCACCCCTCTAAAAGAGTGTCTAATCTTTTTTTGAGCCCATTTAAAACCTTGTTCTCCAGTCAGGTTAAAAATATAAGTGCACAATTCAATTAGGAGCTGTACAAAACAAGAAGTTTCTTTTATTTCCCACCTGAAAGGGTCAGGTTACTCAAATGAAGCTACAGCACTGCTGAGCACTTTCATCTCCCATTGGCTTCAAACAGCTCTGTGAGCTCTTTAGCAACTACCAAAAACCAAGTTGAATATAAACACATAACCTAAATTACATGCACATTTCCTTTCTCATTCATCTTTCTCTACTCTACAGAAATGTTGACTTTCCTAATGATGTCTTAGACATATTGGGACAGTGTATAACCCATTACATAGCCATAAATATAACTATGGAATTACACTAGTTTTCTGATTGTCTAAAGAATTAGTAGGGATATGAATGCCCCAGCTTGCAAAATCAATTTGCATATTCAACTTAGATGTTTATCCATCAAAACATTTTAATTTCCAGTTCAAATCATTATCATGAGTTCTTCTCTGATCTTCTTGTCACAGATGTAACTCAAGTAACAAAAATCAGAGAAAAAAGCTAAAAAGGAAATCAATGCAAGTTCTGTGATGAGAAGGTCAAAATATTCTTCAAATCTGAAAGAGAGGCAGTAGTGTTGATGCCAATACAGAGTCTGTATTACTCATTGCTTCTCCCCAGCTGGGTAGCTTTGCCAAGCATCGTATTCTGCTGGGTTTCAGCTATGTTTGTGTGGATGTTGCTCCACAGATAAAAGACACAGAACTATAACAGAGGCAGTCGTATACATAAATGTGCTCCTACACCACTGATTTGGTTGCAGAGCTATAACAGTTGCTATGTCACCACTAATCCTCTCTTTCCTGGTCAGCTTTTATATGTTATGACTGAGACTGTACTTATTTCTTTTTAGTGACTTGGTAAGGCAGATAACACTTCACACAGGTCTCTTGTTCACACAAAGTCAGCCAAAGTACAGGCATGCTTTATAAATGCCACCACAGCTTCACACAGCACAGATGATGGACGTGCAAATTCATGGCCACTGTAAGGCACGGACAATCAAGGTGGTGATGGAGAGCTTCCACTGGTAAAACATGGCCCAAATAAAATTCAGAATGGTTTAACATACTCACTGCAGATGATGAGGATCCTGAATAATTGCTTCAGGGACTGTGTGCAGTATACAGCCATTTCAGCATAGTAAATCAGGTGATTTGGTGTGAATTCATGTCTCCTTGTCACCACTCCCGCATGGATCATGCTGCCAGACCCCAGAAAAAGTGTTTACTAACAGCCTCAAGAAGCCAGGGAGGGATTGGTGGGTCCTGGCCACCAGTGGGGTGGCAAGTTTCCCTCTCCACAGCAATGCCTTGGTATGAAAGAGAATGTGAAGAGTGGTTAGCAGGTTGTTTGCAGGCAACACATATTTAATCTGTCTGCCTCTAAACATGCACTGTCCAGAAGTGCAATTAATTTACAGATCAATCTGCCACATCCAGACTCCCTCTAGTTCCCTCTCCAATGCCTTCTAACAGATCTTTGTTATGAACTGTGGATGGAGATACAAACAAAGAAATAAAATGGGTAGGAGTAATATTTGAAGTCCATCAGCAATTTGATTCAGCTTGTAGCTATGAACATTAATGGCTATAGGAACATCCCTGGGTTTAAACAGTTTCTGGTATGGAAAATTGGAAACCCACAATAATTGGAATTAATCTCATGAATTTAGTACTAGAACACAACATTTCAGGGGGATTCATGTAAATTCTGTTGGTTTCCATGGATCAGCTCTAGCGTAGGGCAGCTCTAATGTGAGGTAGAAGACCTCAATATGTCTTTAGTATAATTTTATCCAGTCATACTTTCTATAATTTATTGGTGAATTTTGAGCAGAAAACAGAAGTCTTAAATTTGTTTCAGCAGACATCTGATAAATGTCTCATAAATCTATAGCTTCCCTCCAGTTTGCCTACTCATTACCTTTTGCCCTGCAGATCTATTTGAGGGTTGTTTTCTTGGTTGGTTCTGAGGCTTTTTTTGAGAAAGGGAGAAAATGAAATTTTTTTTAAGGTAGAGTTGCACCTGCTGCATTTTCAGTATGCCTGTACAGGTAGGCTAATCTAAATCCTCCTGACTTGTCATTTTCCTAGGTTACAGCCATGTTTCTGGCAAAATGAGATGTGTTTTCAGTTCACAGGATACAGATATGATTTACAGAATTTCCAAAGGTACTCAATGTTGATCAGGCAGCATTTCCTTTAAAAATGACCTTCCACTTGCCAGCAGTGTGGAGAGGACAAACTAGCACAAAGCACTTTTGAACCTACCCTTAGCACAATAAACAGAAAGTTACTTTTTTAATGATTATCCTTCTATTCTCTTTGATAACTTCTTTACTCACTCTTATTCTACTGCTTACCTATGGTTATCACATGGGTCTCATACCTTCAGAAATGTGTCTCTTTTCTCAACTCTAAACACTGTTATTTGACCTATTGCAATATTTGTTTTCTTTTCCTTTCCTTCACATTTTTTGCCTCTCAATTATAGTTACATTGGTAACTTTTATCAAAGTACACTTCCCCATATATTTTGTGATCTCAGCTCTCAAAATCTCTAGGAACTTGCCTAGAACTGAAGTTCAATTTACTAGTCCATTATTTCCTAGTACCATACTTCTTCTTTCACAGACTAAGATAATGTTAGCTTCCTTTGTGTCCATTTACACCACTCAGCCTCCCTATAGAACTATTAAATATTCATTAATAATTCATTCAGTATTCTCCTGCAGTGACAAAAGTCAGCACACTCCTATCCCTCCTGCTTGTCAACGACCAGCCAGCAAGCAACTCATCTGAGACCACAGATGCTAAAATTTATAGATGTGGCCTGTTTTTTGTCATTTCCCAACATAACACAGGTTTTCTCAGGATTGCATTTGAACTAAGTAATAGCTTTTTAGAAACATATACTCTAGGTTTTAAGAATTACCACTGCCGACAAATCCACTGCAACCTGTATGAATTTGACTTGAATTGGGCTAACTTCAATTTTGCCTTGCAACAAAACTACATATAAGTCAACCCTAAACTTTCTTTCTATGCAGATAACCAGATGCTTGCATCTGTAGTTCACTGATGAACCTATTTTTGTTGTTACAACCTTTTTGGGTGGTAGACCTCAGAAGGGGACAGGTCCCATTGTGTGGGGTCTGGTAGGGGGACAGTGCCACCAGCCTGGTCCTCTCCTGCCTGCTGCAGTAACTTATTAGCTGTGAGGAAAACTCAGGTGCCCTTGCAAATGCCCCTTGGCAGGAGATGTGAAGGCAAGGGCTGCTGGCAGCTCCATGTGCCTTTGTGTGGGCCAGCAGCACCTGGTGGGCGGCCTGGGCGTGGGAGGAGGCTGGTGTGGGCTTCCTCAACTGGCAGGATCTGGCCAAACAACAGTGGTTTGACAGAGCTTAAGCCATGAATGATTTCCAAACATAAGAACTGGCCTACCAGTCCTAAGTCTGTCCTGAAACTCCGTGGGTTTCCCTAACAAAAGAAAAAAAGGTGATATAACGAAAATCTCTCATAGGCTAAACCACAGACTATGCCCAAACCCTCCTCATTTTTATTAACCCTAGAAAGTCTCTTTGTAGCCAAAAGAGCATAAAGCAATATTAAACTAACTATTCGTTTCAGTTTATAATTTATGACAAATCCTTCACTGAACCTAAATACTTTATGCAAAGAGAGATGTTCGTATGTGGGCTTTTGGTGCACGCACCTTTCGGGTATTTAATTAGAGGCTGGTTTTGCTAAGTTGCATGCCTAGTAGGAAGCCTGGCTCTTACTCATCTTTCTCCTAAAACACAACCACGGAGTAACAGGCCTGGTGCAATCAGTTGCAATGGGTGTGATCCTTAAAACAGCGCTTGAGGAAGCAGGAGAGTCCCGGCGAGCGTGGCGCTCCACAGACGGGCCGGGCCGTTAAGTGCGGCGGGAAGAGCGCCTGGAGCAGCAGGAGCCATTCCAGCAGCTGGGTAACGGCGCCGTTCTCCTGGCAGAAGCAGGGTCATTATTAACTGGGTGGAAAGTGCTGTTTGTTAAAGGCGTTTATAAACCCTTCTTTACTGCCACATTAAATTTATCACAATGCAAAGAACTGTCAGTAACAGGGTGCTCCGTCTTCCCCATCTACCACAAGCCCGTTTAAAGTGCTAACTTCATCACTGGTGTGTTACTCCAAAACTGTATGTTCAAAAATTGATCAGAACACTAATCCTCCTCAAATCCTTTGCATTCCTGGTAGAATCCCTCTCGTTCCTGCTCAAGGTAAAGTTAGTTACTGATTGCATGACATACTGGGAGCAATGCTTATATAGGGTACTTAACACCTTTCCTTACAGAAGAGAGGAACAGAGGGAGGAATCATTCTTCCTGAATAAATTTGCATGCAGCTATTACTCACAGCAGACCTATGACATTTGAGTTGAAGAAAAATGTCTTTACTTTCTTTCATAAAATTTCACTTGTGCTTTGCTTGGCTAACAGCTGAGAAGAGAAACCTCTCTTCTCTGGCTTCCATTTTCTGAGGAATAGCAGCTCCACAAGCAAATGCATAAGCAACAAGCAAGCACCACAATTTTTTGCTGGAAATCCAAGAAATTACTGCAGCACTTGGAAAAGCAGGATGGAGACAAAGAGGCTGACTGTTACCCAGCTACAAGGTCTGTGGAGCTTACACCCCACCAACACCCAGAGACAGCAGAAGCACGCATAGAAATACAAAAAAAAAAAGGCTGCCAAAATCTTTCCTCACTCTGCTGAACATCACTAAGATTCAACAGGTAACTTTTACAGTCCTATCCATCACTGGGATAACAGGATCTCCTGCTATCATTAGTTTTCAGTACAAGTGGTAGTAGTCTCTGCTGAAATGCTTAAGGAGATGGATGAAAATCCTATAGGTGACAGGGAAAAGGCAATCCATAGCATCATACGGTATTCAGTTAAACTGTTTTTCTTTAAATAAGTCCTGGTTTGAAACAAGTGCTTTGCTTTTTAAAGTGATGCTCTTGTTTTAAAACAATATTTTTAGATTCAAGCACTATGAAATATCATTTCTTCCAGAAATGCATCCCCATGTGGCTCACATAAGGGACACAGTCATGGACGAGCATTTCTCCACAGAAACCTGTCTCAGTCAATGTACAGATTGAAAAATTAAAATCAGAGCAGCAACTAAAGCCTTTTTCAACAAAGGCTGGCTGGGTTTTGAATGTAAAATTAGTAATGATGAATAATTAAGAAAAAAAAATCAAAACACCCAGCAGTTTTTTACAAAGGAAGTCAATTTCAGTTAAAAATATTTTCCCTAAAAATAAGTGAACAGGTGGATACAGATTGACCTTGACCATTATCTTTTGTGATATCCAGCAGAAAAAAAAACCACAAATTATTTTATAGGCACCTGGCTCATTATGTCTTACAAATTAAATCCTCATTTATCTATATGCACCTAACAGTACCTATTCATCGCCTTCACTTAAAAACACATTGCCCTTCTTTCTAGCCTTGTTAATTTCCAGATGCTAATTAAATTTAAATTCATAAATGTATCTATTTAGCATGCATGACTAGATCATCCCTCAGTATCCATTATCCATTGTACATTCCAACATGTTTACCTACTGCTTTTGTTTTGGTTTGTTTTGTTTGGATCCATTTCCATCAGTTTAAAGGAGGGAGCTTATGAATTTAAGTTTCCTATTTTGATGCTGAGTGGCTGGATTCTCAGGCTTAGTGCTTTTGTAAACACCTTTGTCTCAACCTACTGTGAGGCAGAGGTATTTTCAGATTATAGCACCAGAATATGGAAGAGCAGGGTGGAAAAAAAAATCCCTCTGCAAAGCAGCATATGGAACATTTCAGCGAAGATAGAAGTTCATTTTTTCCCCTGCCCATCACCAAAAATATATGTTTTCTGGACTCTCTGCTCCACTCAGTGCAAGCAGCATAGCCCAAACTCATGAGGAAGGGACTGGGACTGTCATGATGGAAAAGAGCACCTGAGTTCCAGCCTGACTCCTCTTGCAGGTTGGCAGGATCCAGCCAGGAGGATGCCCTGGTGGCACAGCTGAGCACCTCCCTGGTGACTTGGCAAGCAGGCAGGTGACCACCTCCAACCTCTGTACCTGAGCAAGCACAGAGCTTGGGAGACAAGTCTCAAATGGAGAAAACCTGAAAGGTCTCCAGAGCCCTGTCCTTGCTCTTGTCCCACATGCTGCCACTGCATCTGCCCACACTTGCAGCACCCTGGCCTTTGCTGGCTGTCCCTGCAAGTGGTTCACAGGCTTCCTCACCACCTTCTGGCTCTCAGGGGTTCACAGGCTTCCTCACCACCTTCTGGCTCTCAGGGGTTCACAGGCTTCCCCACCACCTTCTGGCTCTCAGGGGCTCACAGGCTTCCCCACCACCTTCTGGCTCTCAGGGGCTCACAGGCTTCCCCACCACCTTCTGGCCTTTAGGAGAAGGACAACAAAACACAGCTATTTCTTCCTCTTTGTTTCTGAACCTGTACCAACTCCCTGTCTCAGAGCCTGGTCCACTCCACACTCTCCATTTTGGTGTGTTTTGCACATTTTTGGCATCAACTAATGGCATCAACTTTGGTCTGCAACTTAGTGACTGGAATTTGTTGTCATGAAGGATACTTGTCCTATAAAAAATCCCAAGATTTCAACAAAAGTTTATATTTTAAAATAGGATTAAAATCTGCTTTTTAGCAGTGGAGAGCATTTTGGGAAAAAATCTGCAAGTTTTGTTCCTCTTCACTCTCCTTCCTAATATTTCCTTACTGAAATCTGACATTTTTATACTGAATTACATCAGCCAGGGAGGAGTTGAACCCAGTTTGACGTTTCACAGTGCAGACTGCACAACAACATAGACTTCCCTGCCCTTCACTGAAATTAAACCTCATATCTGTTTTAGACTCCTAAGCATCTCATTCCAGGCTGCTCCTTCTCCCCTATCATGCTCTGTCCCCTGGCATGACCCCATAAACCATGATTTCCAGCACAGCTCTTTGAGTCAGAAAGTTCTGTGTAGCAAGGATAATGCACCTGTCCAGGAAGCCTAGGGTCAGAGCAGCAATGGGGCACAATGTCCACAAACTTCCACGAGCAGTGGTCATTGCAGAACTTTTTAGATGAATGTTGATTCAATCCAAAAGCTACCTGATTTAATTGGCATCAAGTACACCTTGAATTATCCCCATTGAATGTAAAACAGAACCTACCCTCCATCTTCTCTATGAAAAACATAGTCATGTGCAAAGCCTACCTTTTTCTGTTAAGAAAATGTAAGCGAAACATTCCCAGTGCACATCTGGTACATGGGAAGCCTACTTAGGCAGAACTCAAAAACTTGGTTTTAGCATGCCCCTAATGCATGTCCCCAAAACTACCAAAATACATCACTGCTCACCAACTAACTGAAAAAGATTCTTCCAAAAATTCAGAAATATTCCAAGAAGGATGGTTTGACTGATGCATTTGGCTTTGAGGATTACAGAAATGGCCTAGAAAGAAGAAAGGAGCAAATACAGTTCTTGTCACATGGGCTGGTTTTACTGCCAGTAAAGTGAGGATACTCCTGCTGTAAGAAATACCTGAGACTCCCTTTGCTGCAAAGCAGAGGCAAACAATGAAGGCTACAGGTTCTCTTACACGCCACCAATTCAGTGATTTGCTTCGGCACAGGATCTGCAGCGGTATTTCATTCACTCAAGCACAGACAATCATTATCTGCACGTGGGTGCTGAGAGGACAAGGTGTGAGCGTGGAAATCAAGGTCAAGGAAGCAAGAAGAACTCCCTAGCTCATCCCAGGGAACAGTTATTCCATTCTGCAATAACGCAGGTTAACAAATAATGTAATAAAGATTGGCGTGCTGCCAGGATGACTGAATTGATTCCTACACGGCACAGCACAAATCTTTTGATCTCCCCATAAAGAATGGGAAATTATAGCCACAGTGTGTACCTTGCAGGAAAAGCAAATAAAAATGAAATGAACATTTCTAGCAGTTTTGACCTTGCTTTGGGGAATACTGCTTTAAATTTGATTGCCCTGCCCACTTATTATTTCACAAGAAGACACAAGCAAGTCACAAACACAGTTTTTAGTATTCCCTTTGATGAGGTAAAAAAACTGGATTGTCTTCTCCCACCCACTTTTTTTTTTTCCCTTCATTCTTACACTCAACAGAAAAGATTTTATCCAGGCTTTGATTTGATTTTCAGGATTTCTGGTGGGAAATTCTTACAGCAGATATTTTGCTTCCATTGGGGTTTATGGTGCTATTCTGTCTAATTATTTCTGGCATTTTGCCCATCAAATTGTGAGTTTCTTCAAAGGAACGAAATGACAGGAGGCCTCCTTTAGAGCAATCATGGATTGGGTTTGAATTTTGTTGTCTTGGAAACAAGCTAGTTCTTGTCATTGAATATATTCATAAAATAATGGTTGAAACATCACTGATAATAATGGGCTCTTTCCTTGTCAAAATTCATGTTCTGGGGACTTTGTTGCAAGAGGCTCTGTCAAAGAGTTTTTGCAGATGTTGAAGCTAATTTCAACACTTCTGTTTAAAACCTCTGGCTCAGGATTCCCATCTCTCCACACCTGTGGTCAGCTCTGCTCTGGGAGAGGTCAGCAGGGGCTGGGAAATCCCCAGCATCCCTTCACAGCCCAAGGAGCACCACCTAACTGCATCTCTACAGCAGAGACACCAAGGCATGACCCTCCTGTCCCCATTTGTCAGCAGCAGATCCAAATCATGGGATGGGCACCCAGCATGGATAACTTGGTCTGCAAGGTGATGATTAGGTATAAAAATTTATTTTTTTCCCTTGCCTGCTGATATAAGTCCCCAGGTTCAGGGTATTTACACTCTCTGCCAGGGGTCTCACCAGCTTTTCAGCATGTTCTTCACTTTTCAAACAGATGGATATTGACTGATGAGTAAAACCCAGAGATAGAGGTGCTGTTTTTCAGGAAGACTATTCAAATCAGGAACCCCCTGCCTCTGAGTTTCTGTATCAATTAACCTGCCTTTGGTTTCAGTTTTTCATATTTCCCTTGATTTTTAAACCAAGGCAAAAAAGAGCCCTGCATCAAGACACTGATGTTTTCTGAACAGTGTAAATTAAGCTGAAAACTGTGCAGGACTTGGCAAACTCCTGTGTCTCCCTGAGACTTTTTCTGTGTGTGCCTGTGAGGATGTGCATGCACCTGTGCAAGAATGTGGCACACAAATATGGTGGAAGAGGGGGTGAAGCTTTAAAAGCCACCAGTGGGGACAGGCCATAAAAAGATTCCATTCTGCCAACTTGTCCGTGAAGCATTTGGCTGGATATAGTAAACCTGTGGGACGCTTGAGAAAATTAAAACTCTAAATTATTACGAGTGAGACTGGCCATAATAGATCTGCTGTGAGAATCTTACTAGCAGTTTTATGATTTTTTTCTGTCCTTCTCAAATCACTACATAATGACACTCAATACTCAAATGTCTAACAAGGCCATTTAATGCAGCCTGCAGAAGAGGATTCTCCTGTGAAATTTTACTACAGCCTCTTTAGCACAAAGCTTTCTCAGATTATTAGTAATTTGCATTAGGTCTATTTAATTTTGAGGAGTGCCAGTTCAGTGACCACATGCATATTAGAGCTTAGCAAGTACATGTGTCTAAAAAGTTGCCAAAAGGTCATAGGAATTCCACAAGGCATTTGGGATTTTCAAATTTTCTCTTCATTGCACCAAGGGAAACCAGCACGAACCTTTTCATGAGGCCAGAGCCTCTCATCTGAGACAGGATGAGTTGCAATGCTATGCAATACTCGTGTCCCTGCAGCAGAACCCTTTCCCACTATATATAACAGTCTTTTAGCAAAATTTTCCCATTTCACTGTGGAAGAGTAGCCTGGTGATGGGGAAAATTCCTTCCAAGAGCTCTGAAGGAAAAGCACAGCTTTCCTTGCAAGAACTGGTAAGAGCCCCCTCTTTCTGAGCAAGAAACACAGGGACTGCTGGTGTGACACATATGCTGTCATGGAGTTAGGGGTCACTAGAGAAACTTCATGGCACCCAAAGACAGGGCCAATAGAACAATCAATAACAAAGGATAGCAGCAAATAAAAGCAATATAAAGAAAGGCCAGGTTTCTCTCACAAAGACATTCCTACTTTCTCCTTTCAAAACCTCCAAACTTCACACTTTAAGTTGCTCCCAAAGCCTTTGAGAAGTGTAACACCCAAATGAACAGGCACAACAAACCTTTTTTGAGAACCCTGTTGCCTGGTAGCTGTGTTTCAGCAGAAAGGCCACATGCTGCACCAAGCTATAAGGTCACACCTCAGAGGATGTAACAACTGGTCTCAGAGCCATGTGGCCTCCTGATACGAACACCAGCTGATGGCTGCTTCTTCACCTTGGTGAGATGGAAAAAAGCCCTCAGAGTCTCTGCTGTCCTGTGCACCAAGGGCACATAAGCTGTACAGAGCCTCATCACTTTGTGAGGATATTTTTATGCCTTGACTGTTTTACACACATGCAATATTTCAGCCTCCTATCACAGCCACCCGAACACCAGAAAAAATATGATTATACTGGCTCAAGAAAGCAGGAACTTGCCAACAAAATTAGCTCATCCTTGTGAGTCAGACACTCCAATCAAGATTATAGAGTCTCCTACAGCAGGTCTGAGAGAAACACAGCTTTACAAGGACAGAGCAGTTCAGGCTGTCCCACATCAAGATTCAAAGTGGATTGGTGTTATTATGTGTTGTACCATTGCATTAGTCTGAATGCACACTGAAGCCCAGGAAGGTGAGGAGCAGACGGAAAGGAGAAAACTCTGCAATCTGTTCTTCGTAAGTCAATGATTATGAATCAGTTATCTAATGAACCAGTAATAGGAATGATGACTAAGTAAAGTAGCTAATAAAGCTAATTTATGTGAAGTTGAAATTTTTAGTACTGTGCATTAAAATAAGCATGATGTCTCAGCATAGTAGGGACAATATTAGTGCTATATACACCAAGCGCTTGCAATGCTTCAAGATGGAAATACAACTAGAGATGCTGAGCTTCTGCAGTTCTGATTAAAAGCCTGGGTCTTCAGCACAGACCTCCCTACTGGCCTTTCCATGCCACCCACAAGCTTTCTGTGAAGCACATCCTGTTCAGAAATCCTGAGTGCCAGCGTATCTTCTCAGCCCCACCATGCAAGAGAAAAAACAAATGAAGGGCCTGACAAGGCAGATGTTTTTCCTGTTACCAGTGTCTCCATTTACTTTGGTTTATTTTTAAAAAAAAACATGAAACCAAACATGAGCATCTTACTAACCTTGACTGGAATGAACTTGATATTCTGCAACACTTATAGTGGGCAATAAACTATGGCACATACAGCATCCCAATTCTGCATTTCCATTTTAACTGCTCAGCTATGAGAGTATTTCACTCATACACTAACTCAAATGATTACAGATTACTTTAATGCAATTTGCTCTTTTTTTGCTTTCACGGACTTTGGAAAATTAATAGACATTAGCAAGCTTGCCAGGAAGTTTGAAGGCAGAAACAAATGAAGGTCTAGGAGCCCAAAACACAAGCTACTTAGCCACTCAAACGACACCCTTCTGAGAGAGGAAATGTGCAGAGCGATATATTTGTTTGCTGTCACCGGCAGGAAGGCCTGCCAGGATGGCCTCACTGTTCTGGCACATGGTCAATCCTCTCCCCACACACAAAGTCAAACCAAAGCCAGGGGCACAAGGACACCCCAGGGCTCTCGCTACCTCTGGCTGAGAAAACTTTTCCTAGAGAAAAGGCAGCTGAGATGAATCAAAATTAGTGTTTGGGATAAGACTTCACAGTTCAAGCTCCCAAGAGAAGAATTTGAATGTACCCATCGAGCCATCAGTTCATCCCAGCACAGAGGTGAAGGACTCAGCAGTGGGTGCTCAGAGACTGCATTCTTGGGACCCCAAAGAGGCACAGCAGCTGGCAGCTCCCTGAGACACAGAGCAGCATGTCCAAGAGCCCTGGCCAGAAAACATAGCCTGTATCATCTCTAGAGCACCCTTGGCATCACCTGCCCCAGAGGGACCAGTGCTCACCATAAAGGATTCCTGTGATGCAGGACACACCAAGGTGCTCGTGCACAGCTGCCTGCAAACCAATATCCTCACCACCCTGAAATGACAGCAGGAACTTTAAAAGTTGATTTTTTTTTTTTTTGGTACTGCTATCAAAAGACAGACAATACTTTATTAAGATGTAATTTGGGGGCAAGAACGATCAACCAAAGGCAGTAGCCAAAGGGCCAATATTTCTGAACACAGGCATTTTATTGCTTATCATTTCTCCTAACCATTCTCTCTCCCTCTCTGAGCCTCCGCCCATGAAATTGAAAGATTTCTAGTAGAAATGCCTTTGTTGTATCAGCTTTGGAAATATGGATTACACTATTCTGTGAAAAACATTTATTACTCTGAACTGTGACTTGGACATTGTTGCATTTCTAGGGTTATAGATTTTCTTTCAGCTAAACTAAGGCTGTAAGTCACAGTGACAGTTGTAATGTGTGTAATACCACAGTACCAGATTCTATTACATACATATTTTTGCTAGAGGTTTATGATGTTAAAAATATTTCTTTTTTTCCCAATACCTTTCCCTACCTGTTGTGTAAATATATTGGAACCTATAACACTGAAGTCAATTTCCAGATGAAATGTGCATGGGAACAAGTAGTTTTTCCTTTTTAAAAAAAAATAAAACAAGGATGGGGGGAAGGGTATACTGCATAAAACCTAATTATATTCAAGCACAATATTGAATTGTAATAAAAGATGAATGAGAGAAAGTGTGTGTCATTGTGAGGAATGAGGAAGGTTACAGAAAACTGAGACTAGGGAAGGATTTATCATGTGTGATGCTTCAGGCATTGTGTTGAAAGATCTGCAGACTTATTTGCAAGAGTGTTTTACGGGAAAAATAGAGCAGTCTACATAGGAAAGGATTACTATAGATTTTTATCCTTTATACAAGACAAAGATACAAAGATAAAACACTGTTTCTGTTAAAAAAAAAAAGAGAGAATCTATGGAAGAAGTCCCAGTTGCAATACAGAGGGGGAAACCTTTCAAACTGAGCTCTGAGGCCATCAACTGCATAAATTCAGGGAACAGACAGTTGTTAAAATACAGCTGATCCATAATTTTTAATGCAAGCACAAAAGTGTGCCGGGTTTAAAAAAAAAAAAACAAAAAACACAACTGCAACAACTAGAAAGCTTTCCAGTTTTGCTTGCAAAATCTCTGTGCACATACACACGCAAACAAACCTTTTGGCTGGTTGTTAGAATTCAGCTCTAGTACAGTCATAACACAGCTGTGGAAGCTGGAAAAATAATGGCATTCGGGTTGTATTAGTATGCAAACGGGCATGCCAACACTTCCACTTCGCTTCCAGAATTCATCCAGCCTGCACATGTCATGTTTCAAACCAAACAGGGCTGGGAACGAGGAGGGTCAAGTACACCTGACATTCCCCTTCAGCCGTTCCTCCTTAACCTAGCAGCCAGTTGGGGCAGCGCAAGGCTGCTCCACTGCCTCTCCAAGCAGAGGTGGGATTAAGATGCTCTAAGACCATTCCTAGCAAGCACGAGCCTCCTGTTGGCATAATGGCTAGGGAAAGGCTCTGGTTGGGCTGGCCTGTGCACCAGACCCATGGAGTGCACTGGGAGATTAAACTCACTACCAAGAAGTATGTTTTGCTCTTCCATCATGCTTCCAACCACAGAGTTCAAAGGCCTCTAAAACAGGCATATCTAAATTAAGCATCAGGAGGTGTTTACCCAGCTCACAAGGGTATTCTGCTCTCTATTCTACAAATGGAAAAACTGGGTCACTGAGAGGTTAAGTAACTTGCCCAAGGTCATTGTGCTGAATCAATTTCAAAACTAGGATTAGATGGAAATTCATTCTGAGCATCCGATCACAGAAACACAGACAGCGTCGACTTTTTTTTTTTCCAAAAGAAGCTACTTATATGCTAAGCTATTTAGGGTTGAAAGGCAAAAGTAAAGAGCTTATTTGAGAAGTGAAGGGATTTGTTTTTAAGGAGGTTAAATTCGAGGAAGAAAGAAACAGGAAGCCACTGTACAACATCCCCTTCAGAGCTGGAGCCTCCCCTTGAGTACCCACCGGCCAGCTAATGCAGTCCTTAACCCCGAGGGCTGCACAGCCTGTCCACATGTCAAAGGCCAAACCACAGCACCCCAAAAAGAGCCATTGCAGCAGGAAGGACAACCCCCAGGACTCTGCATCCCCACACATCCCAGTGAAGGGAAGAATGGGACCATGACCTCCAGCCTGCACCTCCAGCTCCCACACAGCAGCTTTCCCAATGGCACTGGGCAGCCTGGAACAATGCCAGCAGACTCCCAGCCCATGACAGCTAAAGCCAGGATGGAGGATCTGCCCTCACCCTCTCTGCCCACTCCATCAAAGCTGTTTGAATGGCATGGGGGCATTGACATTTCAGTCCCCTTCTGGAAACTCCACTGCATTCTGATTTCTCTGTGTGGAATTAAAAATAACATTAGGAAAGAAGGCTTACCAAGCAGAGAAACTCAATTAATGGGGCTGTCAAAGCTCTGGCAGACTTCAGTGCCACCAGGATTTCAGATGCAATCCCCATGACAACTTTAGCTTGACCCTTCCATACATATGAACTATGATAATGTCTACACAGCTTTAAAAATACTTCCTTTTTTAACCAGAGGCGAGTGCATCTGGGCCGATTCCCACAATGGATTGCATTAAAGGGGATGTAGCACACCCTTCTGAGCTGCTACACAGCCTTTTATCTCGTCTGCAGTCTCAGAGAATCCAAAGCTTCAGCTGGGATTGAATGAGTTGCATGAGTTATTAGGGGAAGAGAAGACAAGGGTCACTAGAACAACAAATGCCCACTATGTTCTGCTGCTAGTAAATTCATGTCTATTAATTGCAATAAAGTATCAGGTTATACAAGCAAGGTGACACACAAGAAGTTCTCAGAAAAACAGGTAATGACAGGAAAAACAATCAGGCTACAGGTTTTGTTTGCCACTCCCCCGGAGACTATGTAAATTGAAGCATTTTTTCTTATGCAAAGAGTGGCACCATGTAAAGAACAGAATTTGCAAAACTGCTGAGAGTCATATGGAGTATGAATACACATTACAATTACAGAAGCAACTTTTAACTGCCAGCAACAGGAGTGACTCCAACAGCAAATGCAGTGATGCCTTGAGGCCTGGCTGGACCAGCATCCCATCATATCCATTCATGTATGACCACAGAAGGACATTCTTAATGTAAGCAGCATCTCATCCAAAGATACATTCAGAGATCTACCCTCTTCTGCTGGAGGGCTTTGAGAAATACTAGTGTTAACAAACACCTAACACACAAGAGCTGGCTTTCTTTATGTGTTCTGGAAAACACATGGGAACTTTTTGAAAACTTTAATCCCTAAAGTGAAACTTTTCATGTATTTAATTTGTTCTTAGGCAAACTTTACTTTATGTTTTGCAAAACTCTTTTGGAATTATAGAAAAGTGTACCTTACCACTTTTCTGTGCAAGTAGTGGTTTAGATACTGGCCTACATGCAGTTCAAAAAGGGGCTGTGAGATTACAGGCTGAGTTCTACAGGTTAACTAACAGGTTTAATAGCTCAGCTGTAATGTTACGTTAACATTGATTTTTGTACTTAACAGCCTGCTGAAGTCTAGACCAAATTCTTTCAATTTTCCTTTTCTCACAGAAAACCTCTCAGTTTCACCCCCTTCCACTGGCTCTGCCTATGCAGCCATCACCACCACTCTGCTTGTTCCAAAACAGAAATCCATGCACATCATGCTTCGTCTGTGCTGCTACCAGCATTGTCCAGGCTGGTGCAATGGAGGTGTTTCCCCAGTGACAGCAGCACAAATGCTGTCTGAGACCATAATTTAGAGTTGTGTTCCATCCTTTGTGGGGCTCCTGACCACAGCACATAGGAGCAGACCAAATGACTAGCTCAAGGTCACACTAGGAAGCAGTGGCATAGCCAGGACTGACCCTAATGCAGAGCTTCAGGGGCTCCCCCCAAAGCCTAGACCACCTTTATGCTGCCCTTCAAGGTGCCCACACAGGTCAAGCTCCTCCTTCACCCATTCTTTTGGGGAACAAAGGGCAGAGAGGATGTTTTCTAAACCAGGCGCCTTGAAAAGAGCTTTCTTCTGGATCCTAAGAGCCAGCCCCAGGAGTCAATCCAGATCAATAAGCCTAACAAGCTTTTGGAAGCCTTTTCTTCCAACAAAAAGCTTTTGGGAAGGGAGGAGACAAGACACACACAAAAACACAGAAGTCATACGTGCTCAAGAGAAAAGAGCAGAAAGAAATTGCACAGCACTAGGCAGGAGAGACCAACTGTTCAGAGATCAGAGCGTGCCGTGGGGCTCCCCAGCAGTCATGCGTAGCTGGACTGGTTAAATTCACTTTCTGTAACAGGGTGTTATTTGTGAGAGCTTTCAGCAGGGAGTGATCTGCAGACACCTTATTATAAACTTCTGCAGAGGTGAAGTCAGTGTTGAAAAGCACTTCTCGTTCTGTCTTCTTCCTGCCTGCCTTGTTCCTCACATATCATTTTCTTTTATCAAAATGGATGGCAGTATCAAAATTGAAAGGAAGTAGAAGCTGTGAAAATAACAGACCCAGGAAAAGAATTTTTAATTTTGCCTCAATTTCTTTGATGATGAAACCAGTGTTGAATATTAAACAAGTCCTGAGAGTTGAACATCAAGAATAGCTGAAAGTTTTGCTTCTGTCAGAAATGTGAGCAGAATTCCTCTATGGCCCACTTCAGCTTGTTATTCAGATACAGAAAAAAATCTCCTCAATTTCCCTGGACAGATCCTGCTGTGCATGTGTCCATGCCCCCATCCTTGGACTTTCCTGTGGCATCAGAGATTGTCTGTGTTTTAACCAGAAAGGGTAGGGGGTTTTCCTCCATTTAAAACCAGGGTAGATTTTTATTCCAATACTTAAAAATAATTTTTATAAACTTATTTAGTAAATGAAAAAACTTGTTAAAAATAATGTGATCATGATTATTCTATCATTCTGTTAGTTTTATAAGAACTTAAATTACACTTTAAGGCCTAAGGGCAAAGGAAAACAAATAACATTTTTCTTTTTGACAAAACCCAAAACCACAGTGGAAGACGTTTTCCAAACTAGATTACAGTAATGGTCTCTTCTAGCCCTAAAAACCTCTGAGCCTCCCTTGATGTGATTAATAATAAAATTGTATCTAGGGCAAACAAAACAGAAAGCCCCACTTTGCCAGCCCTGTGCAGGGAGAGTAGCAATTTGTAAAACCTGAAGCAGAAACACTACCTGAGGCAAAGTGAGTGCTTCCCAGGAGGAGCGTGGTAGAACCGTGCTGGAGGGGCAGGCTGCTTCTCCCAGCATGGAGCAGAGGCAGCGGGGGGACACAGGGACATCACTTGGTCCTGGGACAGCTGTGGAGCCACTCACTGATGGTGGGTGAGGGCTTGGACAAGACGTCCCACAGTACAAGGGGTTTGAAATTATAGAACCTTTCTAAAAATCTTTTTTTGGCCTCTTTTTTCCTTTTTAAGTTGGAAGGTTTAAAGTAACATCGATGTCTCATTGCTGCATCTAACTTTGGCAGTTGAATCCTTTCTCCTTTAGAGGCACTTCCAAAGACTTGAGAAAAGTCTAGATGAGAATGGTGGGCTCCTCACAGATTGTGTCAGCACAGCCTGGCTTGCCTATGGATGATAAACTCTAGTTTATTCTAGTTCTAATGGTATCTCTTTTTTTTTTAATCTTTCCACACACAAGAAACAGATAAAACTATTTCCTCCTATTAAAAAATAGAATAGTGTTTCTTTGTTATTCAATAAACAAGCTCTTTGTCATAAAAAATCTGCACAAATCTCTTATGCATTGCTTGATTATTGCAAATAACCAGAGAAAAACCTACTGGCCATCACCTTGAACATTAGGTTTCATCTTTGCCAATATTTTGGGTTGAACTGCATGTTAAGGGTCTTAATAAAAACATCACTTATTCATTTTTAATCGAACTTCCTGAAGCAATGCAGTTGATATGACTGTGCTGTCTGAATTTCCAAGTTCTGCTTCTTTCCAGTAATGTCAAACCTTTTTCCAGTTTTAACCAAATCTGACAAGAGCATACAGCTTCTGCTAAAACGAGTTTCTAGTGGGAACCAAACTATCATTGGATGCCAGCAAATCTACACTGGAGATATTTTATACATGCTGTAACCACAGGACAAGTTTTGATCAATCTCTGCACTCTGTTGGGCAAGAGAGAGCCTCACCACGAGATGCAAATGAAGTGCAACAAATACCACTGCTCACTGAAGTGCAATAAATATCACTGGTTGCAGCAAAGGGCTGCTATGGGGAGTCTCCCTCTACTCCCCCTGTGCGGGTGGGAAGCACCCAGAAGGCACCAAGTCCTCCTCTTCAAACCATCCAACCTCTTCAGGTTCAGGAGACCCTTCTTACCAACATTCTCTCCACTGCCATCAGAAAGTCTCTTTAATCTCATGCTGTCACTGTTAGGAAATATGAAGATTGGACAGGGACTTCTACAGACAATTAAAATCTGACCACTTTTGCTTGTGTCCACCAGCAGGAGTGATGGTGAGCTGTGTGCCCAGCACTCACCAGAAACACCTGCAGCACCCAGGAGCAAAAACAAGCGAAACAAATGGCCCAAAGACCACGCTGCCAAGTGGGCAACAGCTCAGGAGAATGTGCCTGCAGTTCTCATGCAGATGCAGAAACTGAGCAACTGAGAAGGCTCTCAACAAGCCTGCACAAGGGAATTGAGGAGGAGGATCTCGACAAGTCTCCTGCCTAATTCCATTTCAGTCTCTGGGATGGTGTCATGGTTTAACCCCAGCCAGCAACCAAGCCCTGTGCAGCCACTTGCTCACTCCCCCACCTGCAAGATCGGGGAGAGAATTGGACGGGTAAAAGCTAGAAAACTTGTGGATTGAGATAAAGACAGTTTAACAGGAAGAGCAGAAGCTGTGGAGACAAGCCAAGGGAAACAAGGAATTTATTCACTACTTCCCACAGGTGTGGGCAGGCAGATGTTCAGACTTGGCCAGGAGAGCAGGGCCCTATCACGCACAACGGTGACTTGGGAAGCCAAATCGCATCACTCCAAATGTCTCTCCCTTCCATACTGAGCATGATGTTTTATGCTTTGGAATATCCCTTTGGTCAGTCTGTGTCCCAGCTGTGTCTCCTCCCAGCCTGCCATGTATCCCCAGCCCTTACCAGCATGGCAGAAAAGGCCTTGGCTCTGTGCAAGCCCTGTACAGCAATAACAAAAACATCTCTGTATTATCATCAACCCTTTGTTCAGCACAAATCCAAAACAGAGCTACTGTGAAGAAAGTTAACTCTACCCCAGATGAAACTAGCACAGGTGGCTGCTCTGCCTTCAATACAGCCACTTTGCCCCTGAGCACTACTAAATCATCCCACTGCAAACCTGGAGCAGGAGAAGACACTTCACTGTCTTGCATCGAGTGTTAGGGGCTAAAACAGAACGACCAAATGCTGTCACAGCTGCTGCCCCACTTCTCCTCACCAGCTCTCACAACTCTGCCCTTGCACCAGTGTCCCCCTTGTACCAATAGGCTTTGACCACACTTTGGGACCCAACACAACTGTTTCCAGAACTTGTGCTTGCTATAAGTCCATTTGCCAAAAAACTTCCATTTTGGCTGTGACTGGAGGAAACAGAACACCAGAGGACCAAGCCTGCTGATGACACAGCCCGGGAGCACCGGCCAGAGCCCAGCAGGACAGACAGTCCTGCAGCACCAGCACAGGTTCTCCAGCAAAATAACCAAGTGCTGGTGAGAAAACGGGCAACTCCAGTGCACCCGATGGACACACGGGAGCAGCTGATGAAGGGGTTTTGCACACAGCATAATCAGAGCACAAAGGAGACTGATCCTTGCGCTGGAACATAGCCTGACAGTCCCCAAACCGGAGCACAGTTTTGGCCTTTGTTGTCAGAAATAGTTATTTAAGGGGCTGAACAGCAGCTTGAGCTGTGCTGGATTGCCCCCTGCAGCCCACGGGTTGCATCGTCCCCCGCGCAGGGCTGGCCTCACATCGCGGCGCGGTGCATAAAATCAATCCCCGAGAAAAGGCTCTGCGATCATTTTAATAACATTTTCCTTCCTGGCTGTAATCAGAGAAAGCTGGTTGGCTTGTTTGTTTCCAGATGGTTCTATCTGATTACAAGGGGAGCCTGGCAAAAGAAATTACCTTTTAAGAAAAACTGCAGCCTCATGTAGTCTTTTCTTCTGCTTGTGGACAGCAAACATCTTTTCCTAGGTATTTCCTCTCTTTTCACAGAATGAAAAGTTGTAGAAAGAGAGAGGGAAAGAAGAAGGGGACAAAGAATAGGTGATAAAATATTTTTTAATTCTCCCAAGCAAATGAAAGCAGCCAAGCAAAGGAGATGTCCAAAGAAGGTGCTTTTTTCCTTCTTCACACTTCTAAGATATTTATCCTTGTATAAAAGATACAGTACAAACAGCCAGAGACAGCTTTGAAGAATGCACAGAGCACAGATGTGGAGAAAACCAGGGTAGGGCCTATTTTGTTTAGCAGCAAAAGCAGCAGCAGATAATCAGTTATTTTACTCATGTACTTATGTCTCTGCCTCACCACACTGCCGTGAAACTTTTGAAGTATCATGGTTTACTTGCTAGTAAATGCTGGACTTCAAAGGAATAGGAAATGGATGCTGAATGGCAAAGTGACCTTTTATTACTCCAGCTACAGTTTGTAACCTGGAACGTGACAGAACATTTTTCATTCTACTTTAACAAAAAAAAATCCCACAAGGATCACACCTTCAAAGCAGCTTCAGTCCAAACATTACAGAGCGGTTTTGACAAGATACTGAAGTGTATTTTCCAGTTCTAGTCACGCAGCATGGACCGGGGTGACAGGAGGTTAGAGCTCGTTGCAAAAGTCTCTTTCTGGCTTCATTAGCTGTCATTATAGGCTCTTTTCTGGCCTCAGACATTGCCCTCTCACTGCCTCCAGATGTTTTCACTGGCAGAAGCAATCTTCACTTTCTGTAGGTAAGCGGCTGCCACCGGGCAAGGTGGGGAACTGAGGTCTCCCCAGGGAGCACTCTCTAATTTCAATCTTCACAACCCAGTGGTACACATCAAAATTTGGTGGCTGTTTTGGAAATGTATCTACTTGAATATCTCTTAGGAACAGTCTCACCATGAGAACAGCCACCATATAACATCTTTTGTTCATATGTTTCATTAATTTGCCTTCAGCTAGTGTAAAGCAAAAAGATTCTGGCAGAGACTCGAGAGGAGCTATTTATTTGAGGCTTCACAGTCCCACCAAATGAGAGCAAAAGAGTAGCTTTAGACTGCAAGACACGGTTCATAAGATATACTACAAAAAATACACAATACTACAATATTTATATTGCCTTGGGCACTGATTAGCTTGGAAAGTAATAGAGGTCTATCAGTGCATCAATGCAACCCAGGAAGGACAGCAACAACTTGTGCTACTACACCCAAATTATGTGCCTTAAAAAGCACTAACAGTGAAGATCCCATCACTACTTAGACTTGGGTTCCTGGCTCTAAGTCTTGGCAGAATTTCTAGCCTGGGCAAAACAAAATGAGCAGATGTGATGCTTGTCACATCACCATCACTCACATGACATTAAAATACAGCACTCTTGCCCTGTTTTGGCATGCCTGGGTGTCCCTAGGCAGCAAGGGCTAAAGACAGGCAGGGGATTCAGCTCCTCCTGTCATACTCAGCACAGTAAATCCTGGCATCTCTCCTTGCAGGTCCCAGCTCACAGAGGCTGGCACTCCCCAAAACCTCCCCCAGGCTCAGATGAGATCTTTGATCCATGCTCGCCTCCTACCACTCAGTCCTGCTCCAGCCTTTTTTTATCTTTGAGGTAAAGGCTGCAGAGCCTGACCAAATCCTCTTATGCCAGGGATGCAGAGGGGATGAAAATGTATTCAGCAGTAAAGTAAGTGTGGGAGGACTTTGGAGAACAGGAAGAGTGAATTGCAGCATCCATATGATAACAAGCAAGGTCAAGCTGATGTAATACATTGTCAAAGAGTAGTCAGGACACAGGAAATAAAAGGAAGAGAAAGAGAAAAGCCCAAAAAGAAGAGGAAAAACATTACAACTAAAAGGGAAAATATTCAGCCATTTGAAAATGAAGAGGAATCCAACTGGAAAGAAACATATGCCAGGACTAGGTGAGAGAAATAGGAAAAATGGATAAAAGATCACAGTCAGAAACTCATACAAATCCCATAGCAAAGTGGGTGACTGAATGAAATACTCGACAAGCAAAATATTAACAATACTGGCACCATATCCTATAACCATTTCAGGTGTGCTAGAATGTGACCAAATGAGGGCCTATTTCCTTCTACTTTTCTAGAAATTGAGAACAATATGTGATAGTGCATCCAGACCAGGCAGAAAAGAAAACCTAATGGTTATGAGGATAAGCCAGGACTGGTGACTTACCATGTTCTTTGCTTCATCTGTAAGAAATGGATTTAGCACAGAAAAAGAAATAAGAAAGAAAGTATAATTGGATTAAAGGAAAGGCAGGGGGATCTAGAAAAAGAAAAGTATGGCAAAAAGAACAAGGCAAGAACTACTCAGGATAAACATTATGGATTTTCAACCCTATCAACATTTCAGTGTGGCACTTTAGAAAAAAACCCTGAGTTTAATGATCCCACCTGTAAATTTCATTTGCTTTAGCTTGAGAGGTTCAAAAATTCCTCAAAGGTTCCTCTGATTATATCCTTACTTGACTCTGAAACATCTCAGCTTCCTCCCTACTGGATTTAAGGGTATCCACCATCCTCGAGAGGGAAGTGGGTATGTAGCTAACAACTAAAAAGTTGCATGGGTAGTTTAAAAAATTCCAGATGAGCTACTCAAAGAGAAGAGCTGGAGAAACCCACCTCCCTGATGCAAAGAAAGAAGGGAAGGCCACACTGCCTAACCTAGCTGAAGCCAAAGATTAGAAACTCCACTCCCCACTTAGTCTGTGTTTTTTAGAGAAATAATTTTTGAAGTGTTTCCCTCCACCTGGTGAGGAATAAAGCCAGCATTTTGGCTGAACGTCAGAAAATTTGTAAACACAAGCATGGAGCCTCCATAACCAGCTTAAATCAAGGTTTTCTTCCAAGCATGCTGATACAGAGTGTGGGAGACAAATTTAGACATCAAACAAGGGCCCGCAGAGTAGGAATCCATCTGGCTACACTCAAAAATGGGCATTCACTGACTCAGACGTGCTTTTACATTATATACTGAGCCATTTGGATGACAGTAAAACTGAGCCAGTCAGAAACATCATCATGTTTATATCTGCCAGTTCTGCCAGGATAAAGTTGGTACATCATTTATGAGCATTCAGCATTCCACAAGGCTCACAATATGGGAAATTTATCTACGGCCTCCTGTACATAAATAAATATTGCATTATCTCCTATGCTGGTATTGCTGATATTGTGTGGGAACAGATTTTGTCTTCCATCAGCAGACTGGTGGAATTTAATAACATTTGTGGTCATCCCATCCAACTGGAAAGACACATCACACCCATTACACTGAATGGCTCATCATCAGCTGAATATATAAATCTGAGAGAGCTGCAAACAGCAAGAGAGTGACAGAATCTTTTCCTGAACATGGATACATTTTTCTCTGACAAATGGGAGTCTCCAGGGACTTAGAATTTATCAGTTGTGCACCAATAGTTTGCTCAGTATTGCACATGACTCAATGCAAAGATGGGCCTGATGAGTTTGCAATCCAAGGTACCGAATTCTGGTAATGTTCTGCTTGAAATATTCACAGGCATAAAATTAATATGAGGTGTCTGGTGGATTGGGTGATGTCTAATGTCCATGGAGAAACAAAGCAAGTGGAACATAACATGAAATCCAGAGGAACTGCCATCACTGTTTTGCAGTCTGAAGGTTTCTCTAATAGCAAGAGATACCAGCAGCAGGTAACCAGTTGTCATCAGATACACAACAGCAGTCAGGGTCTCCAAGGCTTTCTTTCAGTGGATATGGTGACTTTTTTCCTCTCAGTAACTAACAAGTCCTTCCTGCACAGGATAAACTGTATTGGCCAAGAGACTGCAAACCAGATCATGGCCCTCTGCCAAGGACTACATGGCCATTAGACATTACATAAAGGTTGTGGCAAGTTCCTGCTTCCCATGTGTAGGTTCCAAGTGGACTTAGCCCTGGAGCTTCCCTCTAAGTAGTACCTCAGCTGTGGTACTTCCCCACTACTTCCATGTGGCATTTTAAGCCATCTCAAATACTCCTGGGACTGCAGATTCTGGTTTAGATGGCAGCTGCCTTCTTTTGCCTTGGCTTACACCATTTCTCTTTAAATGTCTTCCCCAACACTCCTCAGAAGGGGACAGTACCTGCTGTGTTCCCACCTTCCCTCTCTCTCATCAGGGACTGAATTTGGGATCCCTGGGAAGCCAGAGGGACAGTTATTCTTCTATGAGATCCCACTGAGGTACTCACAACTGAGTTTGGCCAAAGTCTCACCCAACTCCTCCCCTAATATTTTCTTTACTCTAGGTCCACTTCCAGTCATCCAAAGACTTGTCTTTTGTCCTCTGCTGCTTTGCTGTAGGCCACTGCCTGTAAGAGGAAACTCAGAAGCAGAAATTGAGGCAGAGGTTCTGCTGTAGAGCCTGAGAGACTCATTCCTAGGGCCAGAAGAACAGTGCCATGAGAACAGCCAAAGCACAGCCAGCCGCTGCCTGGGCATGGGGGGCAGAAACCATAAAGGCAGAAGGAGACCAGAAGATATAAAGGTGATGCAGAGCTTCAGGAAACACCTAGTCCTAGGAAAATCCCTGACCAGGCATCCTTTGAGTTCAGTGGAAGTATGATTTCACTCCAGTTGCCACTCTGACACATGCATGCAAAAGATATTGTGCTCCCTTCCTCTCCAGTGAAATCTCACCTATTATAACTACTCTGAAGTGCTGCTCTATTAATCCAGCTCTGGATGCTGTGCCTTATTTTGATCTCTGCTCTTTGCATGAAGAATAGAGTACAGTACAGTAGAAATCAAACCTGTGTGAAGTCTAAGGCATTACAATAAAAGCAGAGCACACCTCAGGTGTAAGAACCTGTTCTTAGCTGATGCACACTAATAGCAGCCAGGTAGATTTCCAGCAGTTTCCCTACAATCCTCCAACTCTCTTTTTCAGTTATGTGAAGATATCAGAAAGGCTGCTGAAATTTGATAATACAATAAATCTGTTTTTAAAAGAGGCTGAGTTCCAGGATCATCCCCATTTCCTTTGCAAATCCCATGTGTTATTTCTGAACCTGCAGACACCATTATGTGTTTTTAATTTAATTAACTTCCAATAAAGCTGCTTATACTGGAAACAATAAAACTCTTTCTACCATGTCACTCTTCCTTCTTTAACACACATACAAAACACACAGAAGCCTCAAGAAAGCTCCAGGCACTCTAAGAAAAGAAATAACCAAATACCACCAAATATTTAATTTTCTATGCCGGAAATGAGAAACAGGTGTAATTAAAATAACACTTTTTAAATTAAGTGACCTCTCTTGACCAACCATCTGTGAATAATTCAGATTTTTTTCCCATTATTACTGCAAAATTAAAACTAGGGCATATAAATGACGAGATCCTCTTTAACTATCTTTAAGCACCAGCAATATATATTTTCCACCAGTTAAAATCCTTAATGATACCAAAAATCTGTCAAGCATAACTCCCCCAATTCATTTGCCTGAAACCATCAATATTTTATCATGCATTTGCAGTTGGCTTTAATTTAACAGTCCAGGTTACTAATCAAACAAAACACCCAAGTCATTAAAAGTTAGCGTGCCATTTAGAAAGTGCATTTCACGTTTATTAAAATATCTTTCATGGAGCCATTAGAAGGCTAAAGTTTTAATTACAATCAGATATTTAGTTCTACTTCAGTTATGCTTTTGGCACTCTCTTGCAACTGCCTTGATTAATCTTCCAGACAGAGCTCATCCATTACCTCCTGAAATTATTTTCCTCTTAACTTCTTCATAATTCATCTTTTTTCTTCCCCCCTCCAAACATGTAAAATGCATTAAAAAGGTGTGCACAATACCTGCCTGAAAGATAAGTCATTAGAAAGATTCCATTTCAAATGCAATTTATTCTCAAAAGTACCAAATAGCCATAATTCAAACAGATGTATTGAAATTGAAATGTAGGTTTTCTTGTCTTTGTTGTCATTTTAACTATTTTCCTACAAATGAGAGACTAATCTGCCACTCTTTCTCCTGTCTCAGGTTTTGAAATACACAGTTCAGCTGAATTTTGCCTGGATAATTCTGAGGGCACCTCAAGCTCACACACAGTCTCTGTCACAGAAAATTTCCCATTTTTTCCCTCCTCTTTAATATAATGGTCACATTGCAATACATTTTACCAAGCTTCTGTGCTGAGACCATTTCAATGGCTCTTTTCTATCCATTTTAACTAACATCATGCAAAACCTCAGTCAGCAGTAATGAGAAAATACTCTCTGTTGATCGATATTTTAGAGCTAAACAGACACCTACACTATGTTTTGCAAAGTTTCACCCTAAATGGATGTAAAATTTCAAGGACTGTGGAAACAAATTTGGAGGAATGAATCTGGCCCAGAGATCACTCTAATCTCCAGCTGAGCTTTGACATTTCCCCTGGCCTGGCATAGAGACAGATTCAAATCCTCTAAGCTCTACATTTCTCATTCTGCATGCTTTTTTGCTGGAGGTATAGACAGATTTGGATTACACACACAAAAGCAAAGCCTTGAAGAAATCCAAATGGACAGCTGAAGATCAGGCTTGTCACCCACTGGTGACACATCATATATGACCATCTTAGGTACATCATATATTGTATTACAGCCCCTTCTCCAGGGCTCAACCTCATCCTCAGGTTGAACAGGATCAGAGAACGGTCTTCTCAGACTCTGTTATACATCATCATCATCCTTTAATTTGTCCATGGCTGCAGTAAGTCTACTGAGATACAGACTGGAGAGATCTTGCCAGACCTCTCCTGCCCCACAGCTGCCCACTGCCTACATCCAGGAGTGTCCTGGAGAGAATTATGTCCCACACCCACAGCAGGAGCCAGATACCATCTGGGAGAGGTTTAGCCATGCTCCCAGCAGAAGGCTCACAACAGCTCCACATAAACCCTTAATCTGTCTCTCCTCCTTCATCAGCTGGATCCAGGGCCACATCCACCTGCATAAGGAAAACGTCTATGGCTCATGCTGGTCTGAACCAAACACAAGTCAACATCTCTCCTACAAGAGCACCTCACTGCAACATCAAATTGTAGTATTTCACACCAGCAGAAATCATATGGTGGGAGGCAGGGAATAGAAGGGATTCAAATAAAGGCCTCTACTCTCATTCATGTGGTCATCAGAACTGGCTCCAGGTAGACTCAGGAATAGAACTGCAGAAGCATTTCAAGACAAAATTCAAGCACTTAGGCAGCAAAATGGGAGATGCTTGAAGAGTCTCTCTACATGGCCCTTGTACAGCACTGTCTGTGTTGTACTGAAAAGCCTGTCTTTATTGTCTTCTGTGCTGGAGATCATTGATTTCTTTCTTTTGAACCTATCCAATCCATTTTTTAATTGAAAAACACAGCAAATTGCTCTAAGCAGATCTGTTTAAAGCAGGTTTAAAGGGGTTTTCCATTATATTCTTAAACAACATTTGAAACTATAAGTTAAGAAATGGGAGCATATAAGGAGGAGGGAGGGAGATGGGGAATTACGAGAACAGATTAGAGATAAATGAGATACTGTGGTTACCAGTAAACCTCAGGTCTCTGATGCCTGTCACATACTTCACATGGACCAAGGAAATACAGGAAGAGCAGAGCCATTCCTAAGAGAGTAGGAAACAAGCAGACTGGGCTGAACCCTGTGCAGGTGTGGAACAGCCCGTGCACCGACAAAAGCTCATGTTCAGAATGAGGAAAGGGTGTTTTCACTGCCCGCCTGAGGAGGAGGACGCGCCGGCGGGCGCTGCCGCGGTTTGCGAAGCGAAGCCCAGTGCTGCAGCACCATCTACTGCCGGCTGCGAAAGGCAGCGAGCGTCCGCAGCCCTTCCCCAAACTGCCCCTCAGAGACCCGCGTTCCCTAAAGCTGAACAACGAGCCTGTAGATCTTTTTAAACGTGCGGCTTCCCGACAGCCGGGTGGGCCAGGGAAAATTCTGGCTCAGGATGTGGAGCACGGGGCTGCGGCAAGAGAAACAGAAGGAAATGTAGGGCTCCTTACAGTTCTTTACAAAAGTGAATGGCAAAAGTTTTGGACACTGATGATGCTGTATTCAACTTGTCTCAGGAAAAGGATTTGTATCACTGAGCCCCCTAGACACTCGGTTTTTTGAAGGAAAACTTTTCTCTCCTTTAACTTTTTGAAAATAGTGCTCTGATCATCTTTGGTGTTTGAGACTTTGTTATTATATAAATTAGTTGGATTTACTCCCCAGAAGAACGCTGAGCAATAAAAAAATTATATTTCATATCCTCTCCACACAGGACATAAAAGACAATTTCTGCAAGTGGAACCTTTTCAGAGAAGCCAGGGACATGCCCTTGCCAATACACCCCCTGAAATCCTGTCCTCACTGGAGTACAGTGAGCTTTACTGCTGATCTCAATGGGACCATGATTTCTTTCAATCCTCCTCCTCAATCCTACATCTCATCGTGCCAAGTGCCAGATGCTGATAGAACTTAACTGAAACCTCCTGTCATATGCACTGCACTTCACTAAACTCACAGGTGTGCCAAATAATGCAATCTACTGGAGCTATAGGCAGCATGATAGAGCTGAACATGGGAAGAAAATTGACTGCCTTTCATGCAGGGCTTCAGTATTGACAGCTGATTGCTGTCCTTCACTTCAGTGAAATAAAATCTTCAGAGAAGCATACTGACTAGTCTATGCATAAAAGTCATTCCATAGCTATAAAGTCCGAAAACATAGAATTTTCCTGACAGCAAAATTCGTTGTGCCTTAAGAGGGCTAGGGCTTAAGGAGATGATACTTTAACTATTGAAATTTTATTTTCCTCTAATAAGTATCTTCATTTTCTTGTATGTAGCAGAATAAGGGCTGCTAAACCAACTAAAAGTAGATTTATTCTTCTTATTTATTCCTCTATTCTGCTTATGGAGCATCTTTCCAGTGTGGCCCCTATCTCTGCAGACTTTACTCACCATAAAAGAAAAAAAAAAAAACAAAAAAAAAACAACCATTATGATGGTAATATTTTTAATAATAAATGTTAATTTTTTAAAAAAAACAAACCTAAACATAATAACCAGAAACCAACAGAAATGCCAGTTGTTCTTTTGCCATGGGTGAGATACATTAAAAGGAGTGGAAAGCATCAGTTCTTCTTTCTTTACCTCTTATCTTTGGTGGTAAGAGTAAAAGAACAAGGAAAACACAAAAACAAGGGAAAAATCTAATGTGGAACTAATGCAACATTTACCACTTATTATCTGATTATTGTTCCTGATGATATTTCCATTTCTCTAATCTTTAATCTTCTTGTATGTAGATTGAAAGACCTCCAGGGCAAGACTCTTTCTACATGTCTGTGTAACATCTAACACAGTGAGATCTTGATCCTCCCTCCAGCCTCAAGAAATTTATGAAATTAAAATATACAAGTGATAAGAGTCTCCAAACTTGACTCACAAAGAATTTGGGAAATAGAGCACATAATTTCTCAGCAATCCTGGGTACTTTGCAGCTATTGTAGGTGTCTGATGACAGGCTCAACAGAGCCATGAGCAGTCAAAGATTCACCCTGTCTTTTGTATTGGCTCAAATAGTTTTGTCAGTAAATGTCTAACTGTGTCTAAAAAGGAGGTAATTAAGCCAGGTGCTGCTCAAGCAGAGCAGCGCTGCTCCACAGCCCCACAACTTCTGCCTCGTTCAGGGCACAGACATGCAAGCAGGAGTCATGAAGATACAGAAGAGAATTGCATGTGTTAAACCAGAGACCTGCTGTAAGGAGCATTGCCCCTGTCTGGTCTGGCTGCACAACCCTCAGCTCTCCCCTGCATTAAGGAGCTAACCCTTTATGATGGACCCATGGCCACAAGTCACACCTACCAAAGAGAGACTTTGGTACAACTTCCCTCATGTCCCTTGTGAATTCAAACTCACACGTCTCACACCACAGGTGTGCAGCTTCTAGGACCAGGATGGTGTCAGAACCATCAGACTGAAGCTGTTCTATTTTTTCAAGGAATACTTAAATATTCCTTGGGCCACAAGAACAAAAGAAAGTCCAGCTACATCATTAAAGCTTAGACTCAAGAGAAAGGAAGAAATTCTTCTTCAAATGAATACTCCCACCAGTGCTACAGTGGAAAATGAAACCCTGCAAGCCCACAGCAAGCAAGCTGCAGAAGACAAAGTGGAGTTCAGATGAAGAAGTATCAGACAAATAAATCAATACGCAGCTCCAGTGCTCCTGACTGGAGTCCTCCATGGTAACTACACAAACTCATTCCAGGAGAGCTGGATGACTATCCTGATTCAAACAGAGATAATTCAATGCTTTTCCTAGATTTGCAACAAGAAGTTTGGATATTTTGAGTATTGACATGCTAAAGCAAGAATCATTGCTTCTAAAACCCAGGTAAAGCACAGAAACGAGGATGTCACTGTGGGACAGAGAGCAAGGCAGCAGAGCACTGTGACCAAGCCAGCAGAGCACTGTGACCAGCCCTACTTCAGCTGCAGCATGAGGAACATAAACACTCCTTCAGGCCTTTCCCACATCTGATACTTTGCTTCCAGCAATGATCTCTCAGAGCCAATTTGTGCCAAACAGCTACTCAAATACCTCAGCAGCATTTGCAGCATTCATTGTAAACACAGCAAAAATGTGTGTTTGAAGAAGCAGAGTAACAGATACCAGCAGGTGGTCCAGCAAATAAAATAATTTAATCTCAACAAGCACCTACTTGAGCCTGACAGCTCTCCTTCCTTGGTGCTTCTGAGGAGTGGGGAATATCGGCTGAAGGACTCTGTTAAACTGAGATACTACAAGATGTTGACTAAATGTCAAAGATGATGTTATTTCAGAGGTCACAGTCACTTTGGAAACTCCCAAGGAAAATATACCAGCAAGGATAATGAAATTAGGAAAAAAAAATTAAAAAAAAAAACACCAAAACCAACCAAACAAACAAAAACCCATAAAACACTTTCCTTGAAGAGCACTCAGCAAGAGGTTGTGCAGAAGAGCTCATGGCAGAAAGGAATTCACAGTGAAAGATGGTCAGAAAGGCTTCCCTTTCGGTAGGGAGCCAAAGCATAAGTAAACAGCACAGTAATATGAAATTAGTCTGGAAGGCATTTGGGGTAAAAAAAAAAAGAAATATAAACTCAGGTATATGGACATGCCAGCAATACCATTTTAACTGGCTTATAAATCATTACTCATGGTTTGCTAATGTCAAGAAACAAAGCTAGTAATAGTACTAGACTGGATAATCAAAGTTAACAGTCAGTTAAGGTGATATTAATTGTATTTGACTGATGAGAAGGGGCAGGAGAGTGAATAGCTGGCAGAGGGAAAATGTAAAATTTGATGCCTGCTAAATGAGGCATGATGAATAATGGTTTTTCTTGTCAAAACCACTGCTAGATTCCCCTCAAGCTGCGAGCGGGTATTCAGGAACACGTGTCTGCTTTTAACCAGGGGTCTGATCGTTCTCCTAATAAAAGCAACAAAAAAATATCATAACTGGTGCAAAAAGGAGCTGAAAAAGACCTAGATAATGTCCTACAGCCACAAGCTGAAAATCCATCTTATTTCACAAAACTTACATCCAAAGCAAGTTAAAAACAATCCAGGGAGGGTACCTATTATCTTGCATGAACAGACAGCAGTTGTTGACAGGAGTTAATAGCATTTCTCAAGAAACTGGGCTTAATCTGTTTTTTTGTTGAAACATATTTTTTTCCATGTATTTATTAACAATAAGTAGAATTTCTGACAATATACTCTCTAAACCAAGCATTAAAAAGTGGATCTCACCTAAATAAAATAATACAGCAGAAACATAAGTCCTTCAGATTTTAGGATAAGGTTATTCTGAGAGTTAATATCAGTGGCTTGTCTTTATCTTACTTGCTAAATCTTTCCAGAAATTGTTCAGCTGTTAGGCTGTTCTATTTGTATAAGCAGTTGTCCTGTTACAATGTGCATGAGGCTGAACTGCACTTTTTTTGGGAGAAAAGCAGAAACAATTGCATCTGTTGACTGCAGTCTGATTCTAAAACTGCTCTCAGTTCTTGTTTAGTTTTAGAGAATCAGGACATTTCCTGCCATCGTTATAAAAAAATGAAATTGTGGTAGGGCAACTAATAAATAATTATTCTCTTTAGTTTTCTTGTTATGCACTAGACAACTCTGTCCAATTATTGGGTCAAGAGCCCCAGGGGTTATGCATACAGAAACTTGCTCCACATAACAAACCAATAAAGATGCTGAAAGTCATATGCAGAACAGATAAATGCAATAAAAGCAACAATGCCAGAGATTCATTCCCTCTATAAACTACCTTTCAGACATTTTTTCTCTATTGTTGCTGAAGCAAACTGATGCTAGATGTTTAACAGCAGGCTGCAGAAATAATTTAGACACAGAACAAGCAGAGCACATCCTGGAGATGGACTGCTCAGTGAGCAGATTCCACAGACCCATCAAGGGCCCACTGATTCCAATGAACAAAACACTGAGCAGCAAGGGCTATGTAGCTATGTAGTCTCCACATCCAAACTTTTAAATCAAAGGTCAAAAAGAGCATTAGCCAGCCATTCCATTTCAGAGCTTGTTGCATCTTCCCCAAAGCATCTATTACTGACCATCTTGAATGACTGTGAAAAAAAGAGATCCAGTGATTGCCCAGATTGCCAGGCACACAAAAGAAATCAAAGTTCTGAGAGATACAGAATTAGGACTCCCAGCCCACTAAATCATGGGTTTGGAAATAAGACCACATCACCAGAGTTCAGGCCAAAATTCAAACTTTCCCCAAATTTAGAGGGACTAGAAGTCCAAGTTCTAATTTAGGTCCACCTTTGGCTGGAGCTAAGATTAATTCATAAGCTCAAAAGTCTGTAAAGTCTGTTTATGAATCATGCTAATGGCATCTATACTACAAGCATACAGTGCCACTGTGAGGAGGCCTGAAGACTTTACAGAGCCCTTCCAGCCCTTGCAGGCAACACAAGGCACAAATAAAGATCAGGGTGAAAAGCAGAAGGGACTTATCCACGGGACTGAAACCTAACTTCCATCTGCAATGTAAATTTGAAGGTGCCCCAGTCATATGTTAGTACTAATTAACAGACCACAAGAACCTTACATTTGACAGTTTACCTTTCACTATGTTTGCAGCTCCGTGGCTACCCATTTTTTTTTTCAGTCCAAGAGCTCTGTTACCCTCCTGGAATACTCAGGGTACCACTTCTGCCAAGTTCTTCTCACTGCAGAGGTGGCTCCAGGCTGTCCCTGCAATGATCTTGTAACCACACCTCCTTTCTGAGACACACACATGTCCTCATGACCCACACACACCACCTAAACACTGCACCCTCTCCCTCTCTCACACACAGCCTCACAGAGCCTGCTGAGATGCTCCAGCATTTACCCCACCCCTGGGAAATGCAGCAACAGCACTTTGCAGATGATGGGGAAGCATCTACCTCCTGACCATCTATACTGGGAGAGGTGGCAGATGAAGCTCCAGCCTGGGTGTGTGCCACAGGAGGGTCTGGCTTTGTGGGCAGTGTCTGAGTGACAGAACAGACAGAAGTGTGCACGGGCCCCATGCAGCCTGCACACTGCTGCTCAGACCACACTGTCGTGCATCATTCAGAGAGAAAACACTGTATGCTATTACAGCCTTCTATCTAACATAGCCCATGATGAGGAAAGTACATACTTCCTACCCAGGTAGCAAATAATTCAAGGTTTTGATATCCTCTATTTTGCAGAAGTTTTTGTGACAGTCTTTTTTTTAACTTACACTTTTTTTTTTTTTTTAAATTGCAGCGCTTGTGAAAGTAAAAATACTAGCACTGGAATGACATAAACAAATTCCACATAAACTTGCAAGCAGATTCCTACAAACACTTCTTCAGCCCAGCCTGAAATACCCCTGCTGATTCTATGCAAAACCTGCCAGTTTCACACAACTGCCTGCTGTTGATGTGACCTTTCAAAGATGTCGAGTTGAAGCGAATTACAGAAGAGTTCAGTATGCCTCAAACAGGCACTGGGAAGAAAGCACAGTTGTGTGTGTTGTTCAGGAGAGGGGAAAGCACTATTATGTATGTGCCTTGCTGGAAACCAGCCCTTCATTTCTCTCTAACAACAGGGTCTCCCATTCTGTGCTCATTTCTGCAAGGAGCACACGTTGGTTGGTTTAATAACATCAATGTAAGCAACAAATAAAACAAAAAAAAAAAAAAAGGAACTTTCACTCCTTTTTGATTTCACTCTCCTCTCCCAGCCCTACACATATATGAGATCTTTTCCCCCTCTATCACTTTATGTTGATTTTAGCAAAATGGCTCTTACAAAGAGGGGCTGAGGTTGATTGGGACCCTTTGCGGGTCATCTAGTCCATCCCCTGCTTTGCTGCAGACTTCTAATCTCTGTGTTACAAGCATGCAAAAGCAGTACATGGAGGTATTCATCCATGTACTTTTCAAAGGACTCAAAAGCCTTCCAGCCTATTAACTGATCCAGACACCATACTTTTATATTTTTCCACCAGAGAGAAAAAAAGGTGTCTTTGCATGGCACCATGAGAAAGAGGCTGCAGCAAATTCCCATAAACACACAGTGGGGATCACCCCTTGACAGGGAACGTGCAGAGGCAGGCGCAAATGAAGGCTTTGTAAATTCACCTACTTACTAACACAGTCTGTTGTCAAGGGTGAAACTATTGAGAAGGTCGTGCTGCCACTAGGTGTCATCTGCCAGAAACTGCAGCAATTCAATTCACTTTATCCGTAAAGGGAAACACACCATCTGCGGCTCCAGCTCGTTTCCCTGAGAGTACTCTGATGGAGCCTGTAAAAACAGCCCCCACGTAAGAGCTGTCCTTTACATGTGCTCACAAAGGCGTGGGCTGAGGGTCTCCTTGCGGAGGTTCTTGGTGCGGTGAGGCAGGGACAACGTTTAGCTGTGACATTTTTGAGAGAATCGACGGATTTTTTTTATTTTCAAACCCAGAGGAACATTTGTAGCGTTGAGCTAATATGCAAACACAACACACAACATACCAGCCTGCAGTAAAAAAAGAAAAGTACGTGGGCAACATCCCTTAAAACTGTGTCTGAAAATCGGGCTCATGCAGATGAGCCGGAGCCAGGGTGTGAGGCTTCCCACTCGCTCACAGCAGAGGGCTGTGTTGGGCTGAGCAGAGCCGGGACTGACAGCCAGGAGACTTAGACAGCTGCAGGGGAAAAAAAGAGGTTTTAAGCAGAAACAAATCCTCAGGTCGCTCTCGGTAGGACACGGAAGAATCAGGAAGGACCAGTACGATCTCCTCTCATCTTCCCTCCTCAGAGCACTGCCATCACTTCTGCTTCACCCCAGTAATTCACAGTACATTGTGAACTCTGGGCCATGCAACTCATCCTCCCCTGAAACAAGCTTACTTCTCCTGTGGTCTCACCCAATTTCAATTCCAAACATTAATTTATTTTGTAACACACATTTATTCCAGGAGAGAGCGGCTCCTTTGCCGCCGCCGTATAAATCGATTGTCCGCTCTTTGCCATAGGCACACACGCATTTCTGCTCGCTCCACTACAGAAGGGACACATCAGCACTGACAGTGTTTCTGGGGCAAATGTCATGCATGATTAGAAACCCAGGAAGTGTGGAGCAAGTGCAAGGAAATGGAGCTGTTATCTAAGAAAGGAGACGGGTGCGACAACACACCCTTTAAAACACCACAGATTCTATGTACCTGATAGAACACGAAATATTTCATTTTGGGGATATAAGGTGGATAGTCTGAGATATACAGTATGCACTGTTGCTATAACAACATGCCAGGAGTGCTACCATCACAGCATTAAAACTGCAGATATTTGTGATGGAGCTTGATTCATAAGCAAAGAGACAAAAGCCCAAGAAGGCTGTAATGAGCAGAAGCCTGAGGTCAGATCAAGTATGTTTAGGGGAAGAGGGGGAAATAGAACTACAGGATTTGAACAAGGCAAAAATAGCATTAGGTGGCTGCAGTGACCACTCAGCCCAAACAACTGCCTAGCATCAACACTGCTTCATCATAACAGACTCAGTTTTGCTGTAATGACAAAAAGTGTCCTGTGTGAACATGAGGAAGATCTCTGTCTCACCTCTGGCATGACTTACACACATGAGGCTGACCTTCAGTGTAAGAGGTGCTCATTTAAGGGCGAGCTCTTCTGCTCCTGGCATACCTTTGGAAAGATGAGTAGTTCTTATTCTGCTCACTGTGACATGCTGATACTCAAGAAATGACAAGTAGTGCAGTCTAGATAAATCTATTGGTAAGCAGCTGCCTCTCATGTATTTTTTAAAATAGTTCTGGTGTCTCCTGGAGTTTTATCAAGGGAGCTCTTTCCTGGCAATAACATGAGGCAGAAGATCAGCAGAGAGACGTTCAGTCTTTATGGCACTTACTGTTGAGTGGGCTCTGTACCCCACTGCTATTTTCATTGTTGAGTCACCCAAGCACTGAGGCACTTCTCACAGGAACAATTTGTATAGAAACCTATTTTGAGAAGGATAAGGTTCACTCTCAGAGGTACAGTGATTACACTTCAGGCAACTCAGCCTGTTCTCAAATGAGTCACAAAATTCTCTTCACAAGGGTAAACGTCAAGATACACTGGCCATGAGTCACAGCTGCCATCCTCTGTTTTGAAAGGTTTAAATCCTTGTGAACTGTCAGTGAGGCTGAGACAGAACCATGATGCTGCCAAACTTGAAACACTGGAATCAAGTATTTCCACCATAATTTAGATGGGTCTGTCCTGTAGCACTATTTCAGGTGACTGAATTAGCACCTGGACCAGAAAGGTGACAATTTATATAAATAGGAAAGAGCAAGAACTGCCAGAAATTCAGTATGCCACAGTAGCAGTATATTTCAAATCTCAAGTCTTATATGAGAGAAATCTCATTTAGAGGTGATGGATTAATGTCTCCCTTTTTATTTTCCTGTACATCCAGTACAACCTAGGAATGGGGCTTAGTCTGGATATAAACAACTTAGTCAAAGTAAAAGTTAGGCAGTGTGAGTAATTGACAAGGAAGTGATACATAATTTTCAACCATCTTGAAAAAATGGTGGGTCTCATTCAAGACGTACAAATCAACAACCAAAGACAAATTTAGGAAAGTGCTGCTTGTTTTTTCAGACAAAACTGGTCTGTTCATGCCAGCCTGATACACACAGTGATATATACTAATGCAAACCAACTAATCCCACTGTCACATAGGTTGAGCTTTTGAATAATTTGCAGCTAAATTCATTGACAGTTTACAATGAAGCTTAATTTGCTCTAGATTATTGCATTGTATTTTATACACCTGGCTTTGTTTTCATTTCAATTAGCATTGCTGACATTTTAATCCCATTACTGCTATTATGCTGACAAGGAACAAGTGTTTGCATGTTGCCTATCTGCCTCCAGAACACAAGTTCCATGACAGGCTGCAAGGTTCATCATTACTGAGCTGACTGTCCCTCAGTATTACACTCAGGAAGCAGTAAGCATCTAAAATCAGGGGCCAGTGCAGATTCAACCTCCTCTTTTGCAGTGTTGAGAGCTGTGAGCACCACAGTCGGGCCACCTGCATGCAGCATCACCCTGAGGACTGCAGGGTGCACCTTCAGGAGATAAGCACTGCCCAGGCACAGCACCACTCACATCTGCTTACCTTCTCCATGTCCATCACAAAACCCAAGAGGAGGCGACGGTGGAGTCACTAATGTTATTAATCAATAACCACTCGTTAATTTAACAAGTACACACTGCCCTGTGCAGGAGAATAGACAGAGCAGGGATGTTACAAAACAACCAGTGATGTCTCAGGTTAAACAGGCATCAGTCTAGTTCATCAGAGCAGAAGCTGCTGGCCTGTACAACTGGTCCTGCACTTGGATGGGACATGAGCAAAGCCATGTCCAGCGCATTTTTTCTGTGGAACTCAGATTTTGCTATCTTAGCATTGCTCTGCTCTTTTTCTTTTGTCTGTTCATCAAACAAACCAGTTATTGAATTAAAAACCCACAAACGTGTAGAGAAGTGAGAGCTGCCTCCCCCTTACATCAGGCTAACTCTGACCCTTAGCAAGCCCATCATTACACTGTGTGAAGAAAGGGAATTGAGGAGACTGCACAGGCCAGCCTGCTCAAGGTCACCTCAGCACTGAAAGCACAGGCTGCAACAGTGTCACACACAGGTCCTGCCCGAAATAAATAATGTGGATGTATTGCCCAAGATAGCTGAAACACTTCAGATCAAGCAGTCAGGTAAAATACCTTCTAGATTAGACATAACACCCCAGTGCAATTAGAGGTGTGGTAGGAGCAGACCCACACTGTTGGTGGCCAGCAAATGCATCTGACACAGTAAAACCACCCACTTCTGCCACGTTCCACCATGGAGGCAAGATTTATATGGACTTCTGAAAACCACTAAAGCAGGTATTTGTTCCTTCCCCACACCAAACACTTCTGATAAAATTAATCAGCAACTTGGTTGTACACTCCTTCCCTGAAAATTCCCAATTATTAATTAAAACTCTCCTCACAATTATTAATTTAATAATTAGACCTCTGTTAATATCCAGAAGCTGTGGCTGAGAGAAGCCACTAATACTCAAGACTAATTTTATGGCAGACCAAGCCAAAACAACATATGGACTCTGGCTCACCAGGGGAGTTCCTAAATAATCTGTAACTAGCACTCCACAGTTCCATCCTAACCAAAATATCTACAGCTACTCTACGGAAATTACTGCAGCAAACAAATACAACACAAGTGTAAATCAAAATGTTGAGAAAGTTAAAAGTCCTGGGCTTTATTTGTTACAGGATATGATAAAAATCAGAACAAATAAAACCAGAACAGTAGGGTAATAAATATGGAGAGGATATCAATAACCTAAGTATTACTATCCTTGCCTCAACAGCCTTCAAACAAGGAAAAGTATAACCAACCAAAGACTTAGAAAATGGGATGAATTAGGAAACAGGCTTTCAGTACAATCAGAAAGAGCACAAATTTAAAATAGCATGGAAACTGAAAGTGAAAACAGTGAGCAAAGAGGGAAAGAGGGCCAACAGCAGAACAAAAGCAGAACAGAAAAGAACGGTTTTGTCAACTTTCATCTTCATAAAAACATGAATTCTGTCTCCAAAACATCATTAAATTAAAAACAACAAAACTAAAACAAAAACCTGCAGGATTTCAAGACTGAAAAGACTTCCCCGCTCCTCCTTCTTTTTTGTCTTTTTTTTTTTTTTTTATACAGAATGGGCTTAACCTCACTTTGTTTATTAAAGATTTTGACTGTGTGCAGAGCCTGCACTTGGGTGTGCCTTGTTTGGCACCGCGTTGCAATACAAACAAACTCCAGCTGTGAGGCATGAAAAGCTTAGGAGCAACAGAGAGCTTAATGTCTCTAATTAACGTCTTTTTGGACCTAAAATGAGACATTGGAGACTCCAGATAAACTTTGGCATATAACACATTTCAAAGGGGAATTAGGAACCAGATAAATAAGAGTTTGTCACTGTTGTGCTCTGGATATATTTGCAGAATGGAGATGGTGGTGAGATCAGAGTATTTTCTTCTGTGCTGTGCCTAAACATAGTCATTCTTGTGTCTCCCTTTTACTGCATGGCAGGTCAAGAAAAGGAGAAAGATGTGAAAGAATACCATGTTTAACTTAGCTTCAGACCTCCCCTTTAAGAACTGCAGCTGTGTCCAGATTTGACTTGAAACATAAACCACCTAAAGTACAGGTTTGTTCCCCTGTAACAGATTTTCATTGCAGATACTCTTCTCAAACCAAAAATGCTGAAAGTCAGCTTTAAGTGGGGATAAAAAAGATCAGGTTTACCAAAGCTTTCATTAAAACCACAAATCATAAAATAATTATAACCTCTCTGGTCTCTGTGCATCACAAAGGAGAAAACACACACGGAGTGCGCTTCTGCCGCTGCTCAAAAGCTGAGTGCATTTGTGGGCACAGGCCATCCTCACTCAGCTCCACTGTCCTCAGAGCACAGACCTTTTCTTGGCTCCATTTTCTCCTGCTGAGGTTTCACTGGCTGTGATAAAAGCACAATTAAAGGCAGTGTACAATTACCATCTGCCTGAACTTACAGTCCAGAAGCCAGGATCTTTACTCCTCACCTCAATACCCCTCCTTCCCAATCAATGTTACACACTTCCACACTTTTCTTTCATCACCTAGGTTCTCATTACTGCCTTCTTGCCCAGGCTTCACCACAAATGCTTAGATCATTAATAAAGGGAACCTTAAGTCACCATCCTGTTATGTAACACACCTCCCACCCTTCACAAGTGTCAGGAACATGTCACAACAGGTCTGGCTCTGAGGCCCATCAGCTCTGACCTGCTGTGCTGGCACAGTCACCAAGCCCACGCTTCCCCATCCCCATAGATCTCTGAAACCAATTCTAGAAAACAAAATAGGAACTGAGGCTCGCCAGGGACAGCAAGGTGGTGGTGGCTAACCAAGAAGATCCTGCAGAAAAAGGGTTATTTCAGCTTCTTATGCATAGGAAGAGACCCAAGACAGACAGCATGTAGCAGCAAATGTTTGTACAGCAGGATACAGCATAGAAGTAGTATGGTCACAGAGTGCAAAAATGAATTACCACAGTAAAAAACAAAACAGACACCGACTCTGGGATAAGCCAATATAAAAGAGAAAGTCAGTCCCTTCTGTTCCCAAAGCAAATCAGACCACTGTGAACAACCCACAAACACTTCAGCAGAAACTGGCCAGCACAGGGTTGGCTCTAACTCAGCACACCCAGTTAACTAATTTCATCAGCTGCCCATTGGTCATGGCCTCCAGAAGGGACTTCTAGCCTTCTGGAAGGCTCCATCTCCCCTCAGAAACACCTTGTGAACAGCAACTGTTGACTTCAGACATAGGTAATCATTGCAATTATCAAGGGTAAATAAATAAATAAATAAATAAAGTGACTCATAATAAACACAGTACGTAATGATCAAAATTTTGAAACAGTTTCCAGTGTTACTGTCATAATTATGAGTTTCCATTCAGGAAGACAGAAACATTCAATACCAGGTAATCCCATCTTTCAAACCATCACCAGTTTTTCAATATTGTATCATATAAAACTGCCCATGCTTCAAATCAGGGTTGAATCATCCTATTACCCTACCAAAGGCAGGGAAAATGGTATGGAATTAATTTGGATTACCCAATGTGTGGCCCTTCATTATGTCAAAAGAGATTGTGTTTAGCACCACTGTAGATCTGCAGGAATTAAAAATCTGGTATTTTTTTCTCTCATTCATCCCTGATTACCTTCCACTCCCTCAGCTGCTGCCAAGCTCTGTGTTAAAACTAGTGGGAATCAATGTGCAGAAGATGAGCAGTAGGAATCTTTGTCCCCAGTTTTCCAGAGCACGCCCCAGTCCCACCCCTCACATTTGGGTTGCACTGCAGGGTGTACATGGGGTAGCACCATCAACAGTGGTGCAGCACGGAGGTGGCAGTGCAATAAATGCCCAAGATAAGTAAGGGTGAGGCACTAAGGATAAGGTGGAGTTTCATATGGCTTTGAGAGGTCTCAAGCAGCATCATAAAGCTGATGGAAGTAAGCCCTACTGGAACCCCATCCCAGGGAAGGCAAGAAGCCTTTTCCACACAGCTCCCTAAGCATAGCCTAAAGTGCAGTCTAAATTTCAAGAAGTTTTTTACTCAGTTTGCCAGAGATATACTCTTTATGAAGTACAGCAAATGGGCTCTCATCAGAAAGCATATTTTAATTTTATTCTTCACTTTAGTTCAGTGTACCTAACTATAAGAAGTGAGGTAAAAAAACCTCATGGAACTGCTCTGTGCTGCCACAGACTGAACCGTTTGCTGTAATGTAGTTAGCTCAGGCTGCCTGAAGTTCTCAGCCCTGTGCAGAGCTGAACTGTCCAGCCAAGGATCTTGCATCAGAAGTTCCCAGTTGATTTGCCCTTAGGACAGAGATCTCCAGTTTTAAAGCCCTCAAATCGGAAACCGTCACTCAACAGAAGCACTTACACTGAGTGCAAGGAATATGTAAGTGTTAATGCTTTGAGAATAGGTTTTCACTTATTTCTCACAAATATTCAGCTTCACTACAATGTATTTAGCTGGCTAAACACCTGAATTTTAAGTAATCACTTACAAAGGGAGAATAAGTGCTAAATACACTGCACTCAGAATTCAACACAGCAAGGTAGCACGGTATCTCCAAACAGCCCAGACTCACCGAGATTAAATCCTGGCACTCGGCACATCAGTGACACCAATCCCACTGACCTGAACAGGGCTGGGGTTCCTCGGCGTTCCGGCCAAGCTAACTGCTGCCCTAACAGCGGAGTTACCTAAGCCCTGCTCCGCCTGAAAACAACTAGGAAACTGAGCAGAAAAAGAACAGTGAGAGCAGTGGCTCAAGACAAGCAGAGTGCTCTGCCTGCACTTGTGGCCGCGCTCTCGCCACTGAGGCAGGGCGCTGCAGGGCTGGGGCCGGGGCCGAGCGGCGGCGGCTCCACCCGCGCTAAGGAGCGCCCCGAGGATGGGCTGGAGCCCGGCCGCCTTCAGCAGTGCCCAAACAAGCTGCGACGTGTTATCCACAGGTACATTATAAATGAAATCTAAAGAAAAAGAAGAGTCACTAAATTATTATCGGCTGCTATGAGCTGTATATCCTACAGTACCGTTTTCTCTGTCCCTACTCGGTTTCCTTTAAGTCACCAAAAGGGGGACTTTCAGCAGTGAGCATCAGAAAACCACCCAGGGTTTCCGTGGAATTTGTTGGCTTTTCAAGTTTTGATGACAATCCGGTGGTTTTCCCAGCCTCAGTACACAAAGCCCTGCTCTCCGTTTCAGGGAGTGGAGAACCAGCCGCAGCAGCGTGGGAGGGGAGCCCAGCAGGACACAGCCCCGTGCATGGTGGTAACAAAAGTTCTTTCCACATGGAAGGTACAGGAACATGAGGAAGCCGTGCTAGATTTGGTGCTAACAAGTAAGGGGGGATCACCTGGGAAAGCAAAGGTGACAGCAATCGAGGAATGATAGACTGACTGATCCTTTGGAAGGTCGAGTAAAAGGAATTAAGAAAATTACCTTCAATACAAGGTAAATTTAAAGAAAGATGCCTGTTCCAAACTGCTATTCTGTATTTAGGAAATAAAAAAATAGATAAAGGAGGAATTACAGTGCCAGTTCCTGAAAGAAATTACACAGAAGCATTTATTCACCTCAGATAAAAACAGGGAAGTATACAGAAAACAATCTAGGTCTTACTATTAAAGATGAATGTAAAAGAATAGTAGGAGTGCCTAGAGACAAAATCAGGAGTGGTAAGACAAAGTGAGATGCAACTAAGAAGGAACATCAACACTTTGGCAGCTAGAAGAACAGGAAATTGAGCTTAAGAATTCAAAAAAGAAAAATATTTTAAAATGGCACAAGTTCACAACACTTAATATCATCACAGAAAAGTCTTCACTAGAAACATCAGCACTATGCAGATGGTTAATAAAATTCATATCAAAACCAAGAAGGGTAAAAGATTACATATGGCACTGTTGCTGAAGTATTTCCAAAAAAAATACTATGAAGTAATGAAATCAAAGAAGATTCACAGATTTTTTGAAATTTTAACCCAAAATCCCCAGTAAGAACAATAGGTTATGACAACTTGGCCATCCTTTTTCATATTGGTAAAGCATGATGTTTTCTGTTCTAGGATAATAATTTTTGAAAAAGCCACACACACAAACAAACAACACTATACAAAAAAAACCAAACAAACACAAAACAAACAAAACCAACTCCACACACCAAAAAAAGAAACACCAAAAAAATCCCAGAAGAAGTGTTGGTAATCATCCTGAGGAACCCATAAGCAGTTTCTAAGAAGGCAGAAGACCTACAGCACCTCTCTAACAAGGGGGAAAAAAAGAGGAGCTGGAAATTATAAACCTGTCATGTTCAATTACCAGAATATGACTAGAATAAATCATACCATCTGCATACCCACCAAAGGTACTAAAGCAGGTGAATGGTAGGGAACAAATCATACCAAAGCAATCGAATTTCCTTCCACAACAGACCAACAGCCCACGTGGACAGGGAAGAAGAAATCAATGTCAAAGCTCAGTTTCAGTAAAGGCCTTTGACACTACCCAGTATCACAAACTTGTAAGTAAGTTGCAGAAGCAAAGATTAGATCAAACCACCATAGGATGCCTGCCAAAGTCACCAGACACTATTCCTAAGGGGTAATTATCTGTGGTTTCCTTTCAAAACAAGAAAATGCATCGAGGTGGATATTTCATGGATAACTGCAGCACTTCAACTTCATTCAGTGCTTTCACTAATAATTTGGACAATAGAATAAACAACTTTATTAAGTCTGCACATGAGAAACTAGGGAGAGCTGCAAGTATACTAGATGGCAAACAGAATTCAAGATAAACAAACTGGAAAGTTGGGAAAAGGAAGGACACAAACGATGCAGAAACTTAGATCAAGCACTGTGTTTTTGTAATAAATCCCAAATTAATGACTTTGGGCAAGGTAACAGCTCTTAAGAGGAGGGGAAGGCAGCAGATACCAAGCAAAAGGCAAGTCAGTATAATGCCATTGTGAAAAGAGAAACATTGGACAGGGGATGTACAAACAGGATTATTTCACGTGGGTTTCAGGAAACAATTTGTCTATTTCACTTGGCACTGATAAGGCCTTGGATGAGGTAACATCCGGTTTCAGAAAATATTTGAGGCAATTTATCTTATGGAAGATTATTAATTCCCTGCCTTGTCCCTCCTGCTGTGAAGTATATAAAAACTTGCTGCAAAGAACAATCACACATCTTTCCACATGGTAGACAGGACAAGTAGCAATAGGCTTAAAGCAAAGCAGGATTATGGTTAGAAATAAGGAAAATTGATATAACTGAAAGGATAGGAGCCCCACCCCACAAGAGATTATGTGGCTTGTTTCTTTATTTGTACAAGCATATGACACATACAAAAAGCAACCTGAAAAGATACATAGGGACAAGAAGGATCAAAACACTTTTTAGCTTCCAGAACTACAGAAGACCCCACTGATCATGAAAATAGACTCCCATCTCTTCAAAACCATGCACTGCATTTCGCTGTGCTACTCCCCAAAAGGAATCTCTAACTGGAACAGAGCTCTGCAAAAGCACCCAGCTGGGAGCAGCTGAGGAATCAGCCACTTGCAGACAGACAGGTGCCATTTCCTTTTCACCAGTGTAAACTGCATCCTTGTTAAAGAGTAATTCTTGCAGGGCTGTCATTTGCTGCTGGCTTTGGGAGAAGGTTGTTTTGACTACAAACCTTAGACCTACAGCTCATTAGAAGTGTAGCAGTTGTTTGATGTTTTCAATCCACTTGACATCCTGGCTTGTTATGCCTGTACATGAAGGTGGTATGACAAACAGGCTGATTAAATGGAGAGCACAGACTACTTTCACAGGCTTCACCCCCCACTGCAGAGGTGAGCTCTAATTCCTGGAGTGCTGTCATTCAAACAAGTCACTGAATTTAGTGATTTAATTGCCAGGGGAATTGCAGGGATCAGGTGAAGGTGCCCTGAGGTGTATCAATTGAGCTGTCAATGGAAAATCTGTCTCAGTCCCAGAGTGACATTTTCAATCAGGTGTAAAGAAAAACTGGAAGCTAATGCACTTGAGGCCAAACACAGTGTGGTCAAGGGATACTTAGCCTGGACACATGCTGAGAAGGGTGCTACAGTCTCCCTGATATTCTCCTAAATTTATTTGGGTATGAAAGTAATGACTGGAAGCAAAGTTCCCCCCAGGTGAGTGACCATACTACTGCATTTTAGCTACCTAAGTTAAAGCTGACATTAACTTCAGCTAGAAAGGGTAACCACATCCCATACCCTTTAGACTGGACATAGACACAAGAGGAATTCAAGTTACAGGGATCCTCATTTTTGCCAAGATCTCAGTGACTTTATAGTCCAAAGAAGCTAAAAATCAGCTCTAGCAAGAAAGACAGCTCTCTCTCTTTTCAGCTACAGCAAAAGGCCAAAAAATAAAGAGCTAGTCTCTGACAGAAGTGGCATTTTTGCAGTGTTCTGACCCCTACAATAAAAACGTTCTTTACAAGGTACTTTTTTTTTTCTTGCTAAGAAAGAGCCAGGGCTGGGAGACAACAGAGCATTCCTTTTTAACAATGCTCAACCACATCTCATTCAGGAATCCACAAAAGAACATTAACAGCAATTCTACAATAACCAAAAGGAAAGAAAAAATTACTCCATAAATACTTACTGCAAAAACAAGTTTGTTTTCCCTGGTTTACAGTTTCGAGCCTTTCATAAGAAGAACAAGCTCCCAAAAATAAGCTATTTTCAAGTTCCACATGGAACAGCCTCAAACTGAATTAGTGGGAATTAGATTTTTTTTTTTTGTTCTCTTCCAGAAACAATACTTTTACAGAAGATGAGAGGAAATATTTTGATTTCTTAACAGCACAGTCATTCAAGGCTATGACATGTTATGCCTCAAATATAAAAGTCCTCAAATGTGAGTAAAAACGAACCAATATTCAAGCCCAGAAGACAACTCAGGACACATATCCCAAGGCAAAAATAACAACAAAATACAGGGCAAGTCCATGAGACACATGTTCTGAAAACAGAGCCCATGAAAAGGTAAATAACTGCTCAGCTTGCAAGCTGTTCAGTTTTACATACTTGCAAAACATTGCTGCAGATGTTTCTCTTGATTTTTTTTTCCTCATTTCAAGCTCAGAAAATAGTGGATTTTTTCCTGTTGGTTTCATTGACTAAAAATAGCATTGAGAGAAATGCAATGTTGCTGTAAAGATCATCTTGGAATCATGTCACCACTGTCATCTCAGCAACTTTCCTATACTTTCACCCTGTCATCCTATGAGTTTCTAACACTTTGGATTGTATCATTCTCCTAATGCCTACTGCTTCAGTTGCTATTATGATCCATGTAAATTTTTTTGTCACACTCTTTCACCTGACTTCTTCCTTGGTCTTTAAAGAACAATAAAAAAGCTGTTTCACAAAGGTATTTCCTGAGATCACCCAGTCCAGCCTCCCACTGAAAGCAGGACTAATGCCAACACTAGCTCTAGTCAGGTTAGTCATGGCTTTGCCCAGAGAAGTCTTGAAAACCTTCAAGTTTCATAACTCTTCTAGGAAACCACTTCCTAAACCCTAACTATCTCTATAGTCTCTTCTGGATAGTTTCTTACCATCCTTCTGGAATCAAAGAGCCCAAAACCAGACACAATATTGCAGCAGCTGCTCCAGCAGCATGATGAGGACAAAAACTTTCCTCAGTTTGGTAGCCACATTCTCCTACCACAGGTTAGCATGCAGGCTGCCATATTTATGTTGTGAATTCACTGTTGGCTCATGTTCAGCATACACCACTGATTCCCAGGATCTCTCTCAGCAAAGCTGAGAATTTTGCACTTCCCCTTGTCAAGCAGCTTGAGGTTTCTGCCACCCAAATTCTGAACCCAGGCTCTATCTTGCAGCATATTAATTCTTTTCCCCATAGAGGAACACTGACTAATAATTAGGGTCAGCTATGAAGATACTGAACATCAGCCCCAGTATCACCTTACAGGGTACTCCACTTTTAGCCACTTTACAAACTAGCACTGAGCAACTGGTGTGAGTAGAGTGATCCATCCAGTTCAAACCACCAAACACTCCCTTCACATTACTCATAGTTCCTCTGGTTCACATACAAACACCGTGGGAGAGTGTGTCAGAAGCCATTCTAAAGTCAACATATGAGAATACCCACCACTGCCCTCACTGACATAACAAATCACTTCATCTCATATGGCCATCTGGTTGTCTAAGCAATGCTTTTACACATCTCCTTTATAGCCTGTCCTTACTTATTTTCACTTCTTTTTTGGTCTTCTAGTTCACTAGCAAGCACCTTGCTTATATAAGTAAACCTTAAAAAAAACAAACAAAAGCAAACAACAACAACAACAACAACAACAACAACAACCAAAACAAACAAACAAAAAACAAAAAAAAACAAAANAAAACACCACACACACCTTTACCCTCCCAGGCCAGATGTCTGAGCAGACCCTGACCACAGTATCACAACTGATACTTTCCAGTCATGTTTACCTTTGTTAATGTAATTCAGTGCTTTACCCTTGGTAACTCCCAGTCTCCAACTGTCTAAACATACCTGGTAACTCAGCAGGTGAAATAAAATGGACATGGATGGATTTCTGCTTCTCTTATCCCTGTTTCCTTGACATGTCTACTGTCCTGTCTAGGCCTGAAACTATTTAAGAAAGTATCCTTGCTTGAAACTAATGCACAATGCAAAGGGTTTATCAGTAGTTTCATGGAGAGTTCCAGTGTTGCTGAGATGCCAGACAAAAGAGGGTTTTCCAGCAAGACTGATTCTTGCAGCAAGTAGAGACATCCACATCATTGGTATCTCATGGGATGTATGTTGGCTTCAAACATGGTTTGATGTGTATCACCATCATCTATCAAATCAGAGATTACCAGTGTAGCACCTGCTACCAGCAGGCAAAGGAGGAACAAAAGACTTGAACTACACTCATCACTCTCCTGAACAAGCCTTATGATTTGTCAAAAGGCACAAAACAGAACATTTGTGCTCACATGTGCATGACATTGAGCAGAGGCAGTACAGAAACCCAAGATGTCATGCAGACACCTGAAGTTCACATGCCTCACACGGCACAAAGCAGAGACCAGGCTGGCGTGCTTTACTTCAACTTTTTCATGATTCCTCACAAACACCTGCCATGTTTTCAATGTAAGCATAACTTAATGTAACTCTCTTTTCAAGGAAATGCAGAGAAGTGGCACAAGTCCTTCTGCAGGGCACTTCTGATCTCAGCATTAGGCACCATCACACTGTGCAGGCAAACCCTGCAGCTGTGTCCTGACCCAGAAAGCCTCACATCCACAGAAGTTGTCACTTACTCTCTGGGTACAGATAGCCCCTTGATCCCTTTCCAGTGAAGTCCACTTTTCCATTTGATTAGAAAACCCAGAGTTCAACGATCCCTCTTTGGGGTCTAAGACAGACTGCACATTTTATCCTCAGCCACACTGAGCTGAGCACTACTTTTTTGTCCAACCTACTGAAATACTCTTCAAACACAGAAGGGGGTTTGAAGATTTTTTTTTTAAACAAGTCTAACAACAAAACATACCCCACTTCATATATTACCTACTAATTCTATCCTGAGTTTGGGAACTATTTGCTAATTCTGATTAAAATTCAGGAAGTATGACCTAAGTATATAAACTTCTTGGATCCTGGGATGTGGCACAGGAGGCTTTCTCTTAAAAATGCTTACTTTGAGCTGGTAACATAACATGAGCAAAATCATAAGCTGTCAGTAGTCCAGCACCTAGATAGTAACTAAATATTCAACTTTAGAGTGCATGCATGCCTCTGGATCACTCCTCAGATAAGCTAATAGGATAACCCTATTATTCCAGCAAGAATATTATTCAAAGACATCTTTCAGAATTTCATAGCCTTACCAGTGTGTATTAAATAGGAACACAGAGCAATGTGTTCTGAGGCATTCATTTCTTCCTTTTTGAAGTATGTGCAGCAAGAACATCTCAAAGGAAGAAAGGACAATAGCCAGTCATTACAGATGCAAGAAATGAAACTAGACCTTGGGCAGAAGACTTTTAGTCTAAATTCCAATGTGACTTTTCTGCCTCAATAGACAAATACATTTCACAGAAAAGACAAATAATATCAATCATTGCCATGATGATTTTTTCCCCCAAGAACTTCTTTTGGGGGTTATGTAGTGCATCTTCTTGCCGTTGTAAAATCTGGGCTTGAGATATGCTGTCCATCTCAAATTGCAGAGAATACAAAAGGTAAGACAAGCTGAGGCAACTCCCTGCAGATATGGGCATAAATAAAAAACAGATCCATCAGACATGATTAGCAAAGTGTTGATCACCTATTAGTTCCAACTGTGTGATTGATCTTTTACTTTAGAAATTGGATCAGTGTTTGACTAAGGTTTACATCAAAGCCTGTTCAACTCTCATCCAGCTAAACTCTCAGGGAGGGTTCTTAACTTTGTAACTTCTTAGTCTTCAATCAGGCAATGCTAGTAAAGATGGATTGAGGACCTTCATCACTGAAGGTTATGAAAAGCAGAGGGGTTTCCGCCCAAATTCCACACCAGAATCTAGATCAGACCTAGACATTGAAGGAGAGGGCAGATCCAGCTCCAGACCATGATGCCAGATTTTCTTCTTAAGCCATCACTACACAAACAAAAGGCAGAGAAGACAGCAGCTATTGTGCTCAGCGATGGTTGCTGTTTAAGGCTGACCGAGTAGATCAAACACAGAAACAATGCATAAAGGTTTTGGTTTCCTTTTGTCTGGGGGAAAAAAAAGACAAAAGCACTACACTGGTATCAGTATAATGTGTCAGCAAGAGGGAGAAAAACTGTCTTCCTACAATAGCAGTTGTAGAAAACATGAGCAAATAAGCAGGTGCAAGGAACTTCTGGCACTGAAAGCCTTTTTTGGGGTGGGTGCCAATTCCAGAGTCCACTGCTCTGTTATTTTAGAGATAGCTGTTCTGTCCACACCTTTGTGCACAGCCCATGGTAGCCAATCTCTTCAAGTTGTGTCTCTTCACCTCGATGTAACCTTCATTTGCTGTTACTCAACAGCAAGGACCCTTTCTTCAGCATTTATAATGCACACTTCATTTCTTCACCTGAATGGAATGAGGTGATGCTTCACACCACACCAATTGCACCAATCTGCAGTAACACAATGCCCATCTATCACCTGAGATTCCCCTTTACAGTGCTATGCTCCTTTCACACCTATCTAATATTGATAGATATACAAATATATTTCTTGCAAAATTTTGTCCAAAAACTCTCACTTTAGGATTCTCTGGTGTTTTCCTTCACAGGGTTGTAAAGAAACCAGAAAAGAAACCCCACAGCCTCTGTCTCCAAACTAATTGCTATGTAATAATTTTTGACAAGAAATAAATAGTATTTTATAGATATATCACATATTTAAGAACAGAGAGAACAGAGTTTGTGCACATATATGTATATAAAAAGATATAACCGATCCAGGCCCTATATACAGTACACAGGTCCTGGATCTGTTTCTGGCTCCAGCCTGACTTTGTGCAATACAATGCCTGTTTTGGTTAGAGCAGCTCCTTCTGCAAAGGTTTTTACTAAATAATTCTACAGTACCCAGCCCTGGAGGCAGCCGAGGAGCCTCTGCAGAGCTGGCTCTGGGAGCCCCATGGCCTCCAGCACAGCGAGTGGCCCCGGCTCAGTCCGCCCGCCTCACCAACTGGAATTATCAGTTCTGCTGTATGACACACCTAATGCGTTTTTAAATGCTTTCTTCTAATGATACAATCTAAACCCCAACAGCTATTACTATTAAAAGATTAACATACAACCACTTGCAGGTCTCTCAGGTAATTTTTTTTCCTCATTTCTCACAATTGGGTTTTTTCCAATTTTATGTAAATTACAAATGCCTCGATTGTTATCAACAAGCAGAATTGACCAGCTGCCTCCAAATGATATTTGAACTGCCTTTGACCTCCAGCTTGCACAGAAAAAGCTGTGATCCCCCAGCTGATAGGACAATAAGGCAGATTGCAGTGGGAAAACAACTTGGTAGCCTTATGATTCATTTATTATTATCCAAATGTAATGATTAATTAAATCCCTACCAATACCCTTACTTTAAAAAAGAAAGCTCTGGTTTGTAATTATCACCACTTGAACCATCTCTTCACTAGCTCAACCTTAACAAAAGGACACACTGCAAAAACCTTCTTCTAGAAGTTTAAACTTTAGTAACACGTCATATTTTATTAATGAAATTACTTCATCTTTAACAAAGTCTAAAAATAACTGTGCTAGACTAATAGACTCTTCATTTATACTAAAAGAAATACTGAAAAAGACTGGACTCAAATTAGCAAATTGAATTCAAGTATGGTATCAATCAAGCCAACATAACACAAATAATTGGAAATTAATGGTTTCTCTTTTTTTTTCTCAACAAAAGCAGACAGCTAATAAAACCCAGTATATCAAAGCCCTTTTATAAAACTTTTCACAATTAAAAATCATGCTTAACATTCCTAATGCCACCAAACAGAAGGGATTTTCTCACCCTCATACAAATGACATACCTACTTGCTGATATGTATTATCATGACAGTAGTTTGTAAAGAAACATCACAATCAAGCATCAATTTAATCCACAGAGAGATGGGATTTATGCTATGTTACTTCAAAAAGAGTATGTTAACTTATTATCTCCATGTATACACTTAAAATGCTCCCATACAACTCTGGATACATTTAAATAAAACCACAATAAAATACCACAGAAAAATAACAGAAAACATGATCCCAAAAACCTACCCATGTTCTGTCAGCCAGTTATTAATAAGTGAAAGCACTGAATTAGAGGGAAACTCCTACCAACTTCAGTACAGCTCAGGTTCATCTAAGAAGTTTAAGGCTCGCTGTTTTTTAGCTCCCAAAACAACAACAGGGTTTTTAATCAAATACATATGAAGTTTTTTAATGCAGGGAAAAACACTCTCTTCACGTGAGTACACCTTTGAGAAAATTAAATAAAAGACACTATCTCTATAGATACTGTACATCTACAATTTCTATTGTCAACAGATGTTGCATAAAAGACATAACAGTAACTATTATTAGTGGGCCATTAAAATCACAGTTCTTTGGTCAAGTATCACTTTTGGAAAGTTCTGAGAAAAGCAAGCAGCACTCAGAAACACATTAACTTCTCCAAGAAGATTTTGCATCAAAGCTCTGCTTTTAAACTTTTATTTTTTAAACAACAACAACAAAAAAATTGTCCACTTAGGAAAGTTGTCACCATCTTACATTTCAGAATACAAAACTGAAAAAAATCCCTATTAAAAAAAAGACAGGACTTCAGCCAAGTATTCAGCTACTTATTGCTGTAGTTGTAACTCAAGTCCATTGAAACCCCTATGTTTTGGTCGTTTGTAGCGAAAACATGTTTGGAACACTAGCAGCAATAGAAAACCCCTTGAAAACCTAGACATAGTTACACTGTTGAGTGAAAATCAGCAGAAACCATAGCCATTGGAACATAAGAAAGCATCCTGTAAAAGTACAATTGAATTGGTAGCTAGAAAAACAGGGTTGATTTAAAGTGCTAACCCAAAGCCTTTTGTGGGCCAATGCCAGTAAAGAAAAATCCATTTCCCCCCTCCCCAACCAGACAGAACCCAGAACCACAGCACTACTTCAAACATAACAAATGCACTCTTCACTCTGCTTCAATGCCTCATCTCCCCCTCCCTCCTCCAACAGGGAGAATACAGAACCTTAAGTAATTACTAATTCCAAATTTAGGTGATATGCACAAATATACTGTTGAACAAAGTTTGGACATCGAACAGTACACCTGAGTTCAGTCATACAAACTAACTTCTGTAAATAGCATTAGACGAATATATCCATGTCTCTAATATGAATCTAGATGTATTTTCTTACAAAATGCATTAATAGAAATATCCAGGCAAATACATACCATACGATAGCAAAAGCTTTAAGCCCCATTTAATAAGATGACTTTCTGATTAAAAATAGAAGGCAATTAAGATTTACTCAAAATTACAATTAAGAAAAGCTTTCACAGTGCAATATTGAAACTGTCACAAAGTTAAGAAAATACTGATATCAAAGTACAATCACAATGTTAAAGTAGACAAAACTACTATACAAGGGCAGATCTTGTAAAATTAAAGGGAATGAACACAACACAGGGGACATCTCACGTCCCTGCTCTACATATCTTGTTTTCTAGTCTTCAGAGTCAAAATTGTGTGTTTCAGACATCAGTAGAAATCTTGTTAAAACTAAGAGGTTCGTTCTTCTTCGTAGACCAGATTTCAAAGCGCAGTTACTTCTTGAAAATACGTTCTTCATCACTGCACAATTTCAAAGTAGTGCAATATTGCCATGATGTGCTGAGGCATGAACACATAGCCTGTGTACAGTGCCATTCCAACAATGGAAACTAACATGGAATCTGAACTACAGTTGAGGAAAAATTGATTTGAAACAGAAACCGCACAAGACACCACAAACTATAGCATTAAAACTTCAGTGGTTGCTATCTTGTAACATTAAGTTTCTGAAACAGACAAAATCAACTCTATTCAGCAATTATAAGCCACAGAAAAACCTCCTGAACACTGAAAACCAGAAAGCCAATAGAAGCAGTCAGATGAATTGCAAAGGATGCCTTGTAAGTTATCCACTGCCCTGTCGGCGACACAACCGGACAGGCCAGGGTATGGGAAATGTGATGGAGAACAGAAAATGGGCCCTGAGAAAACACACGTTTTCACATTCATCTTCCTAGATGTTGAGCAAGTCTTGCAGAAGCCAGCCTCTCTCAGCCAAGAAGAATAAAGTCAACCACCACAAAAATCCAAAACAAAACAAAACTACAATAGTACAAGCAGCTTTTCTGAGTAAGAATAACACCGTTCTTATTTGTGGATGACCTCCTTTTTAAGCAGACAGCACTAGATGTTTTCTAATTACTTCACTCACAAAGCGTCAGGGCATTAGCATAGCTTTGAGCCAAGGTGTGTACTTAAAGAAACACACTCATTAGTACTTTACTGTAGGAGATTACACTGCAAAATAAAGTCCACATGAAGTTATCAGCTAAAAAATCTGCAGATGACCACTTTATTAGTTGAACTCCTAACAGGGAGCTTTTGTAAAACTTATATAGAGAACTGAGACAATAGCTTATAAAGTATATGTGCAGTTGTACTTTTGTCAAGCTCTAGGGCTCTTTATCTAAACAAATTCTTGCATCAGATTACTGAAAGAGTATGGTTTCACAAAGTTTAAGGTTTCAGAAATTCAAAAGTACTCCAAATGAATAAAAAACTGTTGATTTCATCCACCTACTTGCAGAGATTCAGTAAACTTAGCCAGAAACACTATAAAACACACTGGAGATTAACAAGCATGATAAGGCCAGAGAGCAGTACTCAGTTTCCACAGGTGAAACCAGAGGAGCAGAGAGTGCCCTGTGCCTTCCTGAAATCGAGTCTCCACAGCACAAGCGAAACGAGCGCTCTATGCCCGACTCGCCCACGGCAGAGCAGAGCTGAGGTGTGTCTATTAGAGCTGCCTGGTGTATTCACAGTCCCAGGAGATTATAGAGCAGCAGATACTAAAATGAAGGTCAGCTCATAAATCCACATTTCCGTATCAGTGCTCACTTCTGATACTGGAGCACGGCCACACACCATTAGTTCCCAAGGCCACTGTGTCCGCACTGCATCCGTGCAGCACCTGGCAGACGTGGCCCACCTACAACCAAAGCATCCAGTTTGAGGAGAAAAAGACATTTGTGCTGATCTGAGGTCAAAAGCGATGTTTATGCCACTCATTTCATTTGAATGTTATGTGGCAATTACTATACGAGCATTTTATGAAATTAAACATGCACACGCTTTCATTTACTTAAATATTTTGCACAAGGTGAAAAGGGAAAAAAATACTCATGTGAAAACAAAAATTAGGTTTCCTCAGTGATACAGGCATGGCATAAAAGGAAGAAGGTATGTTAACAAGGAATACAGAACCCCTACCTGAACAACTGTGCACAGTAAGTCTGTAAAAACTTACTACTCCAGTAATCTCCATTTCTACCGCCTTGACACAGGAAAAAAAAAAAAAGACTGATCACACTGCTGAAACTTGGGCAACCACTTTTACATAACAAATGTGAGTTTCTTTACTGAGCAGAATCTCAGTAAAAGCAGCTTCTTGTTACTGCTTATACCCTTATCTATGTTAATGTTTTAATTAATTTCTCTCTCTACCTCTCAGCATAAACTGGAGATGTCTCAGGGTCATTCATACTGAGACATCATTTTAAGTCAAGATGAAAACAGTCACACTTAAGAGAAAAATACTTGTTATGCCTTAGCAATACCTAAGAAAATACACTGCCTGTACAAAAGGGCCAGGTAAAGATGCAAACCTATAAACAGTCTTTACACAGATGCCTTTACGTGAGCATCTGTCAAGTTCTTGCACTCTAAAACAGCCGAGCAAACTTACCAGCTCGAGGATTGAATACCCATGTAATAAAAGCCATGTGACAAAACAGCAGGAAAGCCTAGGCTTGCAAGGTTTTGCAGCGTGCACATTTACTTTCCTCTAGGCAAAAATACAAAAGAAATCCTTAAAGACACTTATCCTTAACAGAAAGGTCGGGATTTCAGTGCAAAAGGCAGAACTACCATAACTCTAGAGATATAAACTTATGCCGGAGGAGAAAAGACTAGGCTGCCAGATGCCCGGACACAGCATGCGAAACAGCACAGTGAGGATTACTCCCAGCCCGGGCAGCACGTTAGTTTGGAAGGGCGAGGAGCTGAGACCCCGCCAGCAAGGAGGGATCAAGCTTCGGTCCCAAGCGGAGACCGCCGCTGCTCTGGCCGCGCTCGGCGCCTCAGACCGGCTGCCCCAGCCCGGCCCGGCCCGGCCCGGCCCCGCTCCCCTCCCGGCCCGACTCCCCTCCACCCCCAGCAAGCCCCGCCGGCGGCAGCGCCCTCAGCACGACCACGGCCCGGGCGCTCCCCGAGCACCGCGCAGGGCCGGCGGAGCCGCCACAGCCTCCGGGGGCCTCGGGGCAGCCCCGGA